>BPTQ01000003.1:218703650-218822152 GCA_019973895.1 Chrysanthemum seticuspe | reverse complement strand
TAGCGAGTTACTACTTAGCGACTTGCATTTGTCTAGCGACTTGGGACTCTAGCGACTTAGTGGTGTAGCGAATTAAGTGTTAGCGACTTAGTGCATTATCTTCTAGCGACTTAGTGCATTATCTTCTAGCGACTTGAGTGATTGTTTACGGTTTTCTCTTGATTTAGTAAAATCCCGTGAAAGAATCTATTTCCTGGTTTAATCATAGAGTTATAAAATCCCGTATAATCTGTTAACATGTCTACCAACGTTCCTACTGTCATCTCCACTGTTGCCGAGGATGTTCAAGCAGCTGGCTCAGATACTCGTCCACCCATGCTTGACAGAACTGACTACGATTCTTGGGCTCAACGAATCAGATTGTATTGCCTTGGAAAGGAAAATGGTGTCAACATTCTCAAATCCATTGATGAAGGACCATATCGAGTTGAGACGACTAGAGACATACTTGATACTAATGAAGATGGTACTCCTGTTTACGGAATGGACAGACCTAAGATGTATGATGAGCTTGATGATAAGGATAAAAAGAGATTTGATGCAGATATCAGGGCTTCAAACATTGTTCTTCAAGGTCTTCCTAAAGACATCTACAAGCTGATCAATCATAACACTGATGCTAAGGCAGTTTGGGATAATGCTAAGATGCTTCTCTCAGGTTCAGAATTAACTATGGAAGACAGAGAATCCCAACTCTATGACGAATTTGAGCACTTCAAGATGAAACCAGATGAGAATATCTATGAGTACTATGTGAGATTTCATAAGTTAGTTAATGACATGAGGAACATCAGAATGACTATGCCTAACATTCAGTTGAACTCAAAATTTGTGGACAACATGAATCCCGAATGGCACAAGTTTGTTACCGCTGTGAAGCTCACTAAAGGATTGAAGAATACAAACTATGAGCAACTCTATGCCTTCCTCCTTCAGAATGAGAGACATGCTATGTTTGAAAAATTGATTCTCAATCAGTTCAAAACCAACCAGGGAGAGACAAGCTCGTCTAATGACTCTACAGCTTTCTACTCAAACATCGGAATCACAACCAAAGCATCACAAGTCATACCCTTGGGTAATGGTAATCACAAACTCATTCCTGATCCTATGTACAAACAAGCTGATGCTGATGCTCACGTGGGTAACTTCATTAATCAACTAGCTCTTCTCATTAGTCAAAACATGAATACTCTCCCACAAACCAACAACAACCTCAAAACAGCATCTAACCCACACAATCAAGCCACTGTTAAAGATGGAAGGATCGTGGTGCAACCAGTTCAGGAAAGACAGTATGATCAGGGACGAGGTGGAGCTGGGAGAGGTTATGTTGGCAACCAGAATCGAGGAAGGAATGGTAACCAAGGTCAAGCTAAGCCCATCAAATGTTATAACTGTGGTGGTGAGGGACACATTGCAAGGAACTGCACATCTCCAAAGCGTCCACAGAATGCTGATTACTTCAGAGATAAGATGCTGCTGGCACAAGCTCAGGACAATGGTGCTGCTTTGAATGAAGAGGAATTGCTATTTCTTGCTGAGGGCAATGCCAAGACCTATGATGCAGATGTGGATGAGCAGCCTATTCAGGAGATAGGTCACAATCATCAGAATGCTTTTCAAGTCGCTGACTGTGATGCATACGACTCTGATGTGGATGATGGACCTACGGCACACACAATTTTTATGGCTAGCATTTCTCCAATGGTTTCTCCCAAGGTTTCTTCTTCACCACTAGCTGGGCCATCCCATGACAAGCTCATCTCAGAGGTATTAAAACTATACGATGATGCTGATGTGCAACAGATGCATGACAAAGTACAATCAACTGAAACTATTGAATCAAATATTGAAAATATGGGTAATATCGATGTTGTCCCATATGATCAATATGTGAAACAAAGTGAAAGTGAAGTTGTACCAAGTGATGCATCTTCTGCAGTCAACAATGACTATGTTTTTTATGAATACACTGCATGTGCCCCTGATGATTCCGTAATTTCTGAACTAAATGCCTATAAAGAACGTGTTGCTATCTATGAACAACGTGCTAAGTTTGAGTTGACCACTCGTGAGCAGGAAATGGATGACCAAGTGAGTACAGTAATTAGAAAAAGTAAGTTTAGAGAAGAAGTATTGAAACAAGAATTAAATTCCTTGCAAGAAAAACTTTCTAAAACAGCTAAGCAAAAACAAGAACTTCAAGAACATGTGAAAATGCTTAAGCAAGAATTTAATGCAAAGGAATCAAAACTCTTGAGAGATTTTTCTAATCTGAAAACTCTGAAAAACAAACTTGAAAACAAGTTGTACATACAAGGAAACACCATTCAGACTGCTCACATGGTCACTAAACATAGAGTTCTAAGCGATAAGCATAGTGTTCCCATTATAGATAAACCCAACCCTGAGTACGGAAAGATAGCAAAAGCAGCTCAAAGTGTGATCTATGATGGCAATGAGATTCTTAAACCTAGACAGAAACCTAGTTGCTTTGAGTGCACTGAGGAAGATAAGAAATTAGATGAAGTCACTAGGGAAAGGATGAACAAAAAATTAGATGATCCTAAATGCAAAGAGAAAAAAATAATTATCACTCCCCATGACTACAAAAAGGAAAACTGGATTTCCTTGAACATGTTTAAGCCTCAGACATTGTTGACTCCCGAACAAGTTTTCTGGAAAAAGGATTTAGATAAGCAGAAAGCTGAAAATATTGTTGAAACAAACCCTCCCCTATGGAAAATGCCTAGAGCGACTGTGTATCCTCCTAATACACCAATGCATCTTGTTCCTAGAACAATTGCCACTAAAAGCAAGACCTTAATTAGCCAATATGTTATATTTCAACTATTTGTTGATTTTGAGAAAACTTGCAAGAAAAGGATCACACCCACTGGTATAACGGAAGGAGAAAGGGGTTTTGAGCAAATGAAAGAATGTTATTTAACTGAGGTCATGCCTTTCTTTAAACTTTTGAAAGATCACTTTGAGAGTCTTAAAAAGGGGATAGAAACTGATATCAAGGGAATGGAAAAGGAATTTGATGCAATGGTAGTTGAAGTTAGTGATTATGAGCGTGCACTAAAATATAATGAGATTGAGAGGAAGAACTTGCATACCTTAAATGAGACTCTTATTACTGAATGTGTTGCTCAAGATATTTTTTTCACTGCTTCAAATTGCTCCATTAATGCTTCCAAATTTCATGAACTATCTGTGGCCCTGAAAGTCTCCCATGATCGTGTCATTGAGCCTGAAAAAACTAATTCTAAACTAAACGAGAAAATTGAACTGGATGATCACGACAATTTCGTTAAACATTTTTCTAAACTAGAAGTTGAGCATTTTAATTTACAACTAAAATATCAACATCTTAAAGAAAATGTCAAAACTTCAAATGTCAAGACATCTTCAGATGCTCCAGAGTTTGATGCAGTTTTTCAAATTAACAAACGTGATGAACAGATTCAAGTTCAATGCAACACGATCAGAAAGTTGAAAGCCCAAATCTCTCAATTAAAGGGTCAAACGAACAATATGACAGGCTTCCAAATACCTCCTCCTTTAGATTCTCAGAATTCTCAAACGTTTCATCTTCAAAACCTAGTAAATGCTTTACAAAAGGAAAACGAAAGTTTTCTAGAAGAAAATGAAAAGGTTAAACGTCATTTCAATGAGTAATTTGAATCAATTAAATTCACTCGTAACAAAAACAACGAACAAATAACTTCATTGCAAAAGGAAATTGAGAATCTGAAGAGTCAGGTAAAAGGGAAAATGCCAATGACCAATGGGGAGAATGTTGTATCAAAGGTTCACTCTTGTAATAAATATGCTTTATATGTGACATATGTCCCTCCTCATCTAAGGAACAACAAACTTGCCATTCAAACATACTTCTCATCCCTTAAGGATTGCCTGGAATGTCTGCGTGAGATTGTTGAAGAGGATAAGCTAGAGAAACCTCATGATAATGCAATTGGACATGCATGCTTATATGCCAAACGATCTCAAGAAATCTTAGAATGCTTGATCACAATATGCCCAAAGTCATTAGGTGAGAGAGTTAATCCTTTGATTCCATGCTCAATGCCTAACGCTAAGTATGATATGCATTCGATTCCCAATGTTTTGAATGTGAACCGTAGTATGCCTTTAAGTAGGTCAGATTCCAGATCTGTCAATGCTAAGAAAGAGAACTCAAGTGTGCCTTCTAGGAGTACAAATCACAGTACCTCTAGTTTTATGAAAGTGAACCTTAGTGCACCTGCATGTAGTTCAGACCCCAGTACATCTAAACAGGTGATGCAAAGAGTAGTTAAACCAACTAATGTTCCCATTCCCTCTACAGGAGTAATCAGTGACATTAAACGGAGCAGGTCAAAGTCTCAAGACAATACAAGGAATGATAGGACCTCTCAAGCTAAGAATGTGCACTGGAAGAGAGTAGAAGAACAATCTAGGAACTTTAAGCTTGAATTGAATAAAACGAATCGTGTTGATTCTAGTATTAGCCATAGGCGTACTATAATTGATTCGAATTCCGATACTATTTGCAAACCTTGTACTGATGTCTGCTTGAATTCTGTTTCTAATCATGAATGTGGTGTTACTGTTCTGCCTAATGATGTTAATTGTCCAGTTAATATTGTTAATGCTAAAATTCATGCTAAGAAGGCTAAAAGGCAAAAACGAAAGAAAGTTAGAAAACAGTGGAAACCCACAGGAAGAACATTCAGTAAAATAGGCTTTTATTGGACACCTGTTGGTCTTAAGAATAATCAGATAATGCCCACTAGAAAATGGATGCCTACTGGTAGAATTATTCCCTTAAGAAGTGATCACACTGTGAACAGGGCTAATACTGACACTAGCACTGCATCTATTCACAACGATTCCATTGCCTCACTTTCTGATATGAATGCTCCTATTTCTGATGTGGGTGTTCCAAACATTGTTACTAACCCAATGGAACCCATTCTTGCATGGGGATCCCAATTATCCAGTTATCCATTCTTGTCTGTGTTCAACTGCAGATCGTTCAAATCGTTCTGTGGTACCTGGACTCAGGCTGTTCCAAGCATATGACTGGAGACCGGTCGCGGCTCATGAACTTCGTGAGCAAATTCATCGGGACTGTTAGATTTGGTAATGATCATTTCGGTGCTATTATGGGTTATGGAGATTATGTTGTTGGTGATAGTGTCATCTCTAGAGTTTACTATGTAGAAGGTTTGGGTCATAATCTGTTCTCTGTTGGTTAATTCTGTGATTCTGATCTAGAAGTTGCCTTCAGAAAACATACCTGCTTTGTTAGAGATCTTAATGGTAAGGAACTGTTAAAAGGAACTCGTGGGTCAAACCTTTACACCATCTCTATCGATGACATGATGAGGGCTTCTCCAATCTGCTTGTTATCAAAGGCTTCAAAAACAAAGTCATGGTTATGGCATCGTCGTCTCAATCATTTGAACTTCGGCACCATCAACGATCTTTCCAGAAAGGACTTAGTTGTAGGTTTACCTAGACTAAAGTATGAAAAGGATCATCTTTGTTCAGCATGTCAATTGGGAAAAATCAAGAAGTATGCCCATAAACCCAAACCTACTAACTCTGTCACTGAAGTTCTTCATATGATTCATATGGATTTATGTGGACCAATGAGGGTGCAGAATATCTTTGGGAAGAAATATGTGTTAGTTGTGGTTGATGATTACTCTAGATTCACCTGGGTCAAGTTCTTAAGGACAAAGGATGAAACTCCTGATATCATCATCAAACTCATCAAACAGCTGCAGGTCTGACTTAACAAAACCGTCAGAATTATCAGAACGGACAATGGAACTGAGTTTGTCAACAAACAACTTAATGAATTCTATGAAAGCGTTGGAATCAGTCATCAAAGAAGTGTTCCACGAACTCCTCAACAGAACGGTGTAGTTGAAAGACGAAATCGTACTCTTGTTGAAGCCGCAAGAACAATGCTGATCTACTCAAAGGTTCCAATGTTTCTCTGGGCTGAAGCAATTGCCACTGCATGCTACACACAAAATCGTTCCCTGATTCACACTGTTCATGGAAAAACTCCATATGAACTTGTCCACGACAGAAAACCTAATCTATCTTTCCTTCGTGTGTTTGGTGCATTGTGCTATCCAACTAATGAGGGTCAAGACTTAGGCAAACTTAGGGCCAAAGCTGACATTGGAGTATTTGTAGGATATGCATCAAACAAAAAGGGATACCGAATCTACAACAAAAGAACCCGAAATATCATGGAAACAATTCACGTTACGTTTGATGAGCTGACCGGTCAAATGGCTCCTGGACACTCAAGCTCAGGACCCGCACTTCAAAACAGTCCCATTGGTTCATCCCTTGTCCCAAACTCCTCTCAAGAAACTCCATATGTACCTCCATCTGAAGATGATATAAAGAAATTGTTTGATCCTATGTTTGATGAACTGTATGATTCAATTACTAATGAGGTGCTGATCCCTACAACAGAGGATGCTCATATTCCAGTGAATGAAGTCAATCCCTCAGTCTCAATATCTTTAAGTCAAGAAGCACCTGCTGCTGATCCTTCAGTCTCATCAACAAATCATCATTCTTCAAATGTACATCATGGAAATGTTTCTGGCATCAATGATGAAGTTAATCCCGTAGCGACTCCTGAAGATACTCCATTTGAAAACATATTTGCTACTCCTGAATCATCATCAGAACCATCTTCTTCAGGAGACATTGACTCAGCTACCTCAGTTTCTCAACAACTGCCACATGAACACCTCAGAAAATGGACTCACGATCACCCCTTGGACAACATCATTGGAAATCCCTCTCGTCCTGTATCAACCCGGAAACAACTCGCAACCGATGCCTTATGGTGCTTCTTCAACTCCGTACTATCTAAGATCGAACCAAAAGATGTTAAAACTGCCATGAATGAAGATAGCTGGTTCAATGCCATGCAAGATGAAATTCATGAGTTTGATCGTCTTGATGTATGGGAGTTAGTACCTGCTCCAGACTGTGCTATGATTATAGCTCTCAAATGGATCTTCAAAGTAAAACTTGATGCGCATGGTGATGTGTTGAAGAACAAGGCTCGATTAGTTGCTAAAGGATATCGTCAAGAGGAGGGTATAGACTTTGAAGAATGTTTTGCTCCTGTTGCTCGAATCGAGGCAATCAGAATCTTTCTGGCTAATGCTGCTAGTAAGAACATGGTAGTATATCAGATGGATGTAAAGACGGCATTTCTGAACGGAGATCTTAAAGAAGTCGTCTACGTCAGCCAACCTGAAGGATTTGTGAATCAAGAGCATCCTACTCACGTTTATCGTTTGAAGAAGGCTCTTTACGGTTTAAAGCAAGCTCCAAGGGCATGGTATGATACACTGTCAAAGTTTCTTCTATCAACCGGATTCATCAAAGGAGCAGTTGATCCTACATTGTTCAACAGGAAGTCAGGCAAACATTTAATTCATGTTCAAATTTATGTTGATGATATTATTTTTGCCTCGACAGACCAAATGGAATGTGATCGTTTTTCAAATGAAATGAGTTCAAAGTTTCAAATGTCAATGATGGGACAAATGTCATTTTTCTTGGGATTACAAATTTCACAAAGTCCCGGAGGCATTTTCATAAATCAATCTAAATATGCAACAGAGATTTTAAAGAAATTTGGATTTGATTCAAGTGACCCTGTTGACACCCCTATGATTGACCGAACCAAACTAGATGAGGACCACTCAGGGATCATGATTGACCAAACAAAATATCGTAGTATGATTGGATCCCTGATGTACCTCACTGCTAGTAGACCAGACATCTTGTTTGCTGTTTGCATGTGTGCTAGATACCAGGCTAAGCCTACTAAAAAGCACCTTGAAGCAGTTAAACGGGTCTTTCGGTATCTCCAAGGAACCATCAATATGGGCCTTTGGTACCCGAAGGACACCGGTATGTCACTAACGGCCTATGCAGATGCTGATCATGCAGGTTGTCAAGATACACGTCGAAGTACGTCTGGAGGTGCTCAGTTCTTGGGTGATAAGCTTGTGAGCTGGTCTTCAAAGAAGCAAATGAGCACTTCTATTTCCTCTACAGAGGCTGAATACATAGCCATGTCATCCTGTTGTGCTCAAATCTTATGGATGAGATCTCAATTATCTGACTATGGCTTTGTATTCAACAAAATCCCTCTGTACTGTGATAATAAAAGTGCTATTGCTCTCTCATGCAACAATGTTCAACACTCAAGAGCAAAGCATATCGACATTCGACATCATTTCATCAGGGAACAAGTGGAAAAAGGTGTAGTGGAACTCTATTTTGTGAGGTCTGAATATCAGTTAGCTGACATCTTCACCAAAGCTCTTCCAAGAGAACGATTTGAGTTTATTCTTCCACGTCTTGGCTTGAAAAGCCTTCAACCAGAAACACTCAAACGTCTTCAGGAGGAAGACGAGGAATAAAGGTCTATCTTCATCTATTTCTTGTAAATATTTATTCGAAAAACAAAATAGAAAATTATAAAACTTTCAAAATCCATAAAAATTTGAAAAATTCAAAAAAATCTTCAAAACATATTGTCATTTTGTCATGTTTCTCTCGATTCGATTATATCTACGATCTTGTTGTTGTCATTCAAAGAATGACACGGGACTTTAGATATTATTCGAATTTTTATTACTAAAAAAAAAAAAAAAAAAAAAAAAAAAAAAAAAAAAAAAAAAAAAATCATCAAAAAAAAATTAAAAAATCAAAAAATTAAAAATATTTTTGGGAGAAAGAGAAACAATGGTTTATTGTCATTTTCAGGCAATAACCCGGTTTTAAAAGAAAGAACAGAGCCATATTTTATCATGTTTTCAAAATTCCATGCTCTGATTCTATAAACATTTATCTACTGAAAACTAAATGCTTTGAAAAATAACTCGATCTCTATTTTTGATAATCATCGGGACCTATTTGTCAAAATCTCTATCTCTCAATCAACAACCTATGTCATTGATTGAGGGGGAGAATGATTTCAATTAAATTAAAAAGTTATTTGGCATTAAATTGTTTTCAAAAAATGTACATGCATGTTTTATCAATGGAGTTTAAAGTCTTAAAATCCGATCCTTATCAGTTAAGACGCTTTCATAATCAAGTCACAATTCTCCTTAAAAGCTTTCAAAATCAATTTAAATCTATAAGAGATCACAAATCTCAAATGATTTGATAATTGTGATCGGGGGAGAATGTGTGATTTAAATTGGATTTAAACTGATTATTCGGTAAATGGTTTTATAAGGATGTACATGCTGTCCTTCCCACATGTGACAAACGATTTCAAATTTTTCAATGCACATGTTGAGGGGGAGCATCTATCTTAAACCTATGATTTGAAACGTGATCATTTATCTCAATGTGCAGGTTCCCTCTAGTATGTGCAAAACTCTTTTCAAACCTCGAGGCACGTATTGAGGGGGAGCAAATTTATGGAAACCTCATCCTTCCTGGAAATGCTTTATCTACTTGATTTGATCAAGGAAGTGATGGTGATATTTTTTAGAAAATGGTAATCAAAGAAGTAATTTCTTCCTCTTGCCTCCGTGTGCAAAATGATTTCAAACATTTGATGCACATGTTGAGGGGGAGCACTTATTCTAAAAATATCAAAAACAATGTCAGGTACAAAATGCTTTGATAATATATCATAAGTATCTGAATTGATTTTCAAATGGTTTTCAATTGGTTCCAACGGCAGATGAACAATACCAAATAGACCGACCAACTTTACTTTATGTACGGTGATATAAGGATGATAAGGTTAGGTTTTTGTTCCCATGATCCGCCAGAACCGGAGGGATCTACCCAGGGACAATCCACTAGTTAGTGTAGAAGTCCTTAGGTATGATGATAAAAGGAGAAAAGTGAGATATGGGAAGAGTGCAGACTGAGACTGAGCTAGTACAGGAATAAACCCAACAAGGTTCTAGTTATGAAGTCTCGGTAAGCACTGAAGGGGTTGAAGAATTAAAAAGAATTGAATGAGAAAAGGGTGAAAACAAATAGCCCTCCATTTATTCAACCTTAGGGCAGAAACCGGGTTCACTTCATATGCTACTGATGGTAACATCGGTATTGAATACAAGACGTCATGGACCCAGTGACGCACTGCACTTCAACTTTCCAAACCACTCAAGTTCCTCTTAAAAGGACTTGTTTCATTCTCATGGGGAACCGACATTATCTATCGACTCTCTCTTAGAGATTGTTGATATTGAAGAAGGAGACCCTCTCCCTAGTCTCCGGCACAGGATCCAAATATGCACAAAATTGAGTCTAGAGCCACGAGATCATCAATAAATCTCATTATGACACTTTCAATGAAGACTCTCTGTTTCACACAATGTGGAAAGAGAGATTATATCTTGAGTCCTACGCATTATCCTTGTGGTATTGCCAGAACATCTGAGTGATGTGTTTACATATTCACAATGAAGATGGAAAGCCTTCTGGAGCCAACATCAAACAAGCTCCTGGTAGGTGGCATGTGAGATCTATTATATGGATCAACCATGTGACAACTGAACAGAAACAATGGGGCGATTCAATCTCTTGAATCAATCCTGGTTCAGGATATGGATTGACGGATACCTTTGAAAAACCGGTCTTTGTGCTTAACAAACTTTTTCTTTAGCACATCGACCGTGTACCCATTTTTCAAACCAAAAGGTGTTTTTATGATTGATAATTGATTTTCAATAAAACCTTCGTTGCATTGCAAAAACAATTTCTATTGAGCAATACACGATTGTTTTTCAAATCTCTTCTCATCAATCAGTGGACTTAAAATTCGCTGGTTCACTCACTCCGTGTTGTCTTCTTTGAGATGTTCCGGTTTGAGAACAGCTAGAGCAGCTGCGAAACCCTGTCAAGGAAATTCTTCGGAATTATACCTGATCACAGGCAGTACTTGTACTGATCAACGGGGAACCGTGGGCCGTGTACCTCAATTCAACGAAAGTGATCAAAGACACTTTCGTGCGATTTATTGCTAACTGTTGTATGCAGGTACGCCCGACGTTTGCAGCTGATCAGAATGAAGCGGTCAATCCATAGCCGCATGCTCACTTAACACATTCAACTCAAATGAAATCATGATTAGTGCATCAATGACTCTGATATTTTCACTCCATGCTTCTGCTACGCTGCTGCCAATATCATGATTCAACAAAAGCTTCTGCTACTCTGATGTGAAGATATCATGATCCAGAATGTGAGCATGTCGGTCCGAATGTCACAACATCACATAATACCAACACCACAAAGGATGTCTTAGAGATTTTTGATTGCTGATGATCTCAAAAGATGGCTCAAAATTATTATCACGTGGATCAGTAAAAGACCTCCACTTGGAGTAACCAAACATGCAATGTGAAGAATCTATGACTTCGAGCTTAGAAGCAATGGACTACATCAAGAATGCAAGAACAATTTTAATGTAAAATCTATTTGTATTCAATGTAATTTTGGTACATGATTGAGGTGACCTCCCTTAGGGGGAGATTGTTAGGAATTAGAAATTCCAGGTATTAAAGTGTCGGTCACCTCAAGTATATGTAATCGTTTGAAAGCTCATAGTCGTAGTTATTTTAAGTTAAGTAGTATTTAGTTAAGTAACACCGTGGAGGACGGACGGGTCTTTACCCACTGTATGCCTGATCCACAGCCCGATGTGTGGCGATTTATGTAAGACTATAAATACTCTCTACCTTTCAAGGTAGAGAGTTGGAGCTCATAATAATATCTTTCACTTTCTCTCACTAATTTCCCTAAACCTCTAACTTTCTCTCTCTAGAATTCCATCTATATGCTACTTTGTGTTATGGTTTGATGTGTATATGAAAAGTTATATCTTACAGGTGTTACTTCAAAGTGAACTTGATGATGAGAGGTGCCAACGTCAAGAAAAAGAGGCGGTAATACAGGATTTGATGAAACAATTGGCTGCACAAAGGGGGCAGTTGCAGTCAACTTCAACTCCATTGACAGAAACGGAAGTAAGACATAATAAAGTAACATTCCATCTTTTTTTTACCCTTTTAAATACTGCTGCAGTCTTCTTAAACAATTTATATTTCAGGTGTCTCCGGTGAACATTAATCTTTTAAATAGCAGTGCTGATGAGGATGCCGGAACACGTGTTGCTGGACGTGAGAAAGTTGCGAGCATTGAGAAGTCTAATGGACTTGCAACTTTGGAAAAGGAAATTCAAATAAGTGTAAGTAATAAATCACCCCCCCCCCCCCTTGGGATTTTTGAATTCTACATACATTATTTATTTACCGTGTATTATACATATAGGAAACTGTTAAATATGTCGCATCTAAGAAATCGACTAGATCAAAATGAAAGGATTCTTCACGTCAAATTTCTGGATCACAAGAACAGGATTCTCCATTAACAGTACTACCACAAGTATGTATTTAAACATTTTCATATGTTCTTTAGTTTAATTAATTACTGATACATATATACATGCAACAAATTATCTTTTGAGGTAATTAAGTGCAGACTGTGGCACTTAAAGAAATCAACTATTATTGCGGAGGGTACCGTGTACAAAACTGATGGAAAACAAATGCTTCATAACAAACCACTCCCAAAGGATTGCTACAGAGTGTCTATTGAAAAATCTTTAGTGGATGCAGCGTGCATACCGGATGTAGGAAGTAACGGTCTCAAAACAGTTAAGGATGCAGTAGGTGGTTTTTATGCATGGCCAAAGGATCAAGTGGTTTTCGATGAAAAGGTACATAGATGCATGTGTTTTATAAACCTACATATATCATTCTTCATATTTAATTCAGTGTTTGATACCCCGGCTTTTGTTTCCTACAGGTAACACCACCAAGTACCATAAAACTAGGGGTGGCAATCGAGTCGTGTTCGTGTTAACCTATTCGGGTTCGCGTGTTGGCGGGTTAGTATAGTCTTTACCCAAACACGACCCATTTATTAATCGTGTCAAGAAACTCAACCCTAACCCAGACCTGCATAACACGTGTAACCCATTTGTGACCCGTTTAACCCATTTAAGTAAATAGGTCAAGCAGTGAACAAAGCTGGTGGTTTGTCGATTTAACTAGTTTAAATGCAAAAAATGATATAAGGATCTAAAATATGATAAGAATAACATAGAAATAACTATGCGATAATTTTATGAATTATAAGCGTCAATTTTCATGATATTTAAGGTATAAAATTATAATTCACACATACTAAGTAAATAACAAAATACATTTAATCCACATCCAACATAAAAACCATGTTATATATTTTATTTTTAAGATCTTATATACTTAAACGAGTTCACGGGTTAACCTGTTTAATACTTACTCAACCCAAACACGACCCGTTTATTGAACGGGTTAGACGGGTTGACCTGTTTTTGACCCAAACATGTTTATCCTCAACCCAAACCTGTTTAACTTCGTGTCGGGTTCGTGTCGTTTATCGTGTCGTGTCAAGAATTGCCACCCTTACATAAAACTGATTGGTGAGAACAGAACTGCACCTAAATTACATACGAAGCGCTACGTCTCTAGTCATACCATGCAAAAGGAAGCTAAGAAGATCAAGAGTCAGAAGTCGTTAAATTATTGAGAATTTTACTTTTTTGTCACAGTTTGCTTAATTCGATGCGTGACTAAATGTTAGAAAGCGACACACAAACATAAAATTAATGTGGCCATTGGATGAGCAATAGTCACAACAAAACACACATTTCTTCATTAAAACACCATATGGTCACACTTATTAACACTTTTGGCCACTTTATGCTTAATTGTATGTGACTAAATACCCAAAGAAACATGCTTTGTGTGACTAAATGTTAGAAAAGGCCACACAAACATAAAATTAATGTGGCCATTGGATGATCAATAGTCACACAAAACACACATTTCTTCACTTAAAACACATATGGTCACACTTTTAGCCACTTTATGGTTAATTGCATGTGACTAAATACCCAAAAGAAACATGCTTTGCGTGACTAAATGTTAGAAAAGGCCACACAAACATAAAATTCATGTGGCCATTGGATGAGCAATAGTCACACAAAACACACATTTCTTCACTTAAAACACCATATGGTCACACTTATTAACACTTTTGGCCACTTTATGATTAATGGATGTGACTAAATACCAAAAGAAACGTGCTTTGTGTGACTAAATGTTAGAAAAGGCCACACAAACATAAAATTCATGTGGCCATTGGATGATCAATAGTCACACAAAACACACATTTCTTCACTTGAAACACCATATGGTCACACTTATTAACACTTTGGCCACTTTATGATTAATTGAATGTGACTAAATACCAAAAGAAACATGCTTTGTGTGACTAAATGTTAGAAAAGGCCAACAAAACATAAAATTCAAATGGCCATTGGATGATCAATAGTCACACAAAACACACATTTCTTCACTTAAAACACCATATGGTCACACTTATTAACACTTTAGCCACTTTATGGTTAATTGCATGGACTAAATACCCAAAAGAAACATGCTTTGTGGTGACTAAATGTTAGAAAAGGCCACACAAACTAAATGTTAGAAAAGGCAACACAAACATTAAAAATTCATGTGGCCATGGATGAGGCAATAGTCACACAAAACACACATTCTTCACTTAAAACACCATATGTCACACTTATTAACACTTTTTTGGCCACTTTATGATTATTGGATGTGACAAAACCCCCAAAAGAAACGTGCTTTGTGTGACTAAATGTTAGGAAAAAGCCACACAAACATAAAATTCAAGTGGCCATGGATGATCAATAGGCACCACAAACACACATTTCTCACTTAAAAACACCCATATGGTCACACTTATTAACACTTTTAGCCACTTGTATGGTTAATTGTATGGACTAAATACCCAAAACAAACATGATTTGTGTACTAAATGTTAGAAAAGGTCACACAAACATAAAAATTCATGTGGCCATTGGATGAGCAATAGTCACACAAAAAGACACCTTTCTCACTTGAAAAACCATATGGTCACACTTAATTACACTTTTTAGCCCACTTTATGATTAATTTATGTGACTAACATACCCAAAACAAACATTGCTTGTGTGACTAAATGTTTAGAAAAGGCCACACAAACATAAAATTCAAGTGGCCATTAGATGATCAATAGTCACACAAAAGACATATTTCTTCACCTTAAACAACATATGGTCACACTTATTAACACTTTTTGCCACTTTATGCTTAATTGTATGTGACTAAATACCCAAAACAAACATGCTTTGTGTGACTATACAGTTTTTATGGTCACTAATACGGATTAATCCAACAAAATTTGTACCTAATTAGTCACACATGTTACGGTTTTGGTTACTCTTTTGCAATAGAGACTAAAAAAAAGTCAAACACGTGACCATAGGGTACCTATGATCGCGCGACCTTTAGTCACACATGGCCGAAACAACATGTGTGACTATATGTATATCGTCACACATATTCGGTGTGGCCAAATCCACTTTTTGTTCTAGTGAGGGTGTCGTAGAATTTCAAAGACGTACTATGGAAAGTAGGACAAATGAGGCCAACAACAAATTTGCTAGGATGGAGGCCCAGCTCAGAGAGTTGGAGGAATGGAAGGCAACTCAACAAAGTCAACCCGGGGCAGCACCGGGAAATGCCTAAATTTCACTTGGCATTGCATTAGACGTTGTAATGAGTAGTTCAATAAAAACGCTAGTAGTAGTTTTGTTGTATGACAAACTAGAGCGAGTCAATGAACGCATGTTATGTATCGGCCTTATGAGCCAGGAATCTTCTTGAGATGTAATCAAGCTTATGGTGATGAGCGACTATGCATAATAAACAACGTCTTGTGAATTATAACCTTATGTTAAACTCACTCCAACCAATCTCCGTTTTCTTAACATCATCATAATAAGTCTATGTGACATCCAGTCAATACAACCTAGGAAATACTTGATGGAGAAGTAGTACATGTTGTAACCTTATGAATCTCCACCATGGTCCTCCTACTCATAGAAAACTCATTGTTGTCATTTCTTGTGGTTGAAGGAAAATGTTTCCAATAAAGCTGAACATGGATGCAACCACCATTGAGAAACCTATTACTGAACAAATTGGTGCAAGGATTGCTAACTATCAAGTCAATCACAACATCAACAATATCAGCCAATGGAATAAGGGAGAAGCTGTTGGTAAGACGCCTACAACACAAATTTTCTCTTACCAAGAATTTAGGAACTGTAAACCACCAGCATTTGAGGGGACTGAAGGAGCCATAGGTTTGGCAAAATGGCTAGAAAGGTTAGAGACAATTTTCCGCGAGCAGAGTTGCGCGGACAATTGTAAGGTCAAGTATGCTACTTGCACCTTTCGGCACCAAGCCCTCACATGGTGGAATACTTATGTCCAATTAGTAGGAATAGACGCTGCTTACTCACTTCAGTGGGACGCCCTAAAGAAAATGATGATTGCAGAATACTGCTCAAGGAATGAACTGCGAATGATGGAACAAGAGCTCTGTGGACTAACTATGATGGGAAATGACCTCGAAGGATACACCAACCGCTTTCGCGAACTGGCCCAACTATGTCCTGATATGATAGTACCTGAGAAAAGGAAACTCGGGGCATACTTTTGTGGATTTTCACCCGAAATTCGGGGGAACGTGGTTGCATTCGCACCTATTGCCACTCAAGAAGCTACTGGTGCGACTTCTGGATTGACAGAGTCACTGCCCCAAAGCAAAGCAATGGAGTACTGTGGTAACAAGAGGAACTGGGTATATGATGGTGAGGAAGATCAAATGCAACAATCAATCAAGCGCCAATGGACGACTGAAGTTAGGACTGCTGAAACCAAACGGGGGGTAATGTATGCTGGAACAAAACCCAAGTGCAATATATGCCCATATTACCACTACAGAAAGTGCCCTACACCTTGTGGAATTTGTAAAGGAATTGGACATAAGATGGGAGATTGTAAGCAACCCTATCGGGAGGCAGTGGTATGCCATGGGTGTGGCATGAAAGGTCACAATAAAAACAAGTGCCCGGATCGGAAGGATCAGCATGAAGGCAACAACCGTCGAAACAATTTCCTGAAGAAAGTGTGAAGAATTGTTCCGGCCTCCAACGGACACCAAGGAAGAAACTAAGTTAGCTAAAGATGCTGTTTGTAATAAAGCTTAGTTTAAACTTCCAAGTCGTAGCCTTAGGAATCTACTTTAAGTACTCCTCTATGTAACCTTAATGTACTAAACCTTTCCTTGTAATATATCAGTTGTCATTATCGTGCTATCTTAATATATGTTTTCTCCATGACCACTTTCACCATATCAATAAGGATTTCAACTATCTTATCACGATGAAAGGATTTCTCTAAAGATAAGAGAAATTCATCTTGGATATACGACTAGCCTCTCTGACAAATTGATATCACCCGACGAGATGACTTAGAAAAATCCACATTCCAAAGATTGCGAAGGTATTATTATCAATACCGATAAGACCAACACAAACTGTTATCTCGCCAAGAATCACAAATTCAACATTCCATCCCTAACCAGGTTGCAATTGCTTCATACATATTGGTCAAGCGAGCCATAGGTCATGTTGACATAAATGGGTCGACCTAGCAAATCTTATAAATCATCACATCAAAACTTTGCACCTGAACTTTTGCGACATTTCCGCTGACCAAAGAATAAATACACCAAGATTAAGACTATACCAAACAACAGGTCACCGGTCCTCAATTATACATATCCTGATCACCTATGTATAATTCGGGAGGGGTAACGTGCACGGACATGGTTAGATCCTTGAAATTCTTACCCGGTCATGTTAAAGGAAGTGCTTAACTCACTATCATGAAATAGTAAAGTTCATATCTCACTTCGACACCCCACCTTAAAATGCCATACATTTCACATTACACGGGAATAGAATAAACCGTGCAACCTGAGAGAAGAAATTTTCTACTAAGGAAACGAATGTGAAACGTTTGAATCTTCGACAATGAATTAACTCCCTGTAGAACACTAGACGCAGAGACTGATGCCTCATATATGCCGATTCATACTTAGTACCCTACCACCTACACTGAACCAAGAAAGGAATAGATCATCATACACCCTAGGTCAACTCAACAAGCACCTACACACACTGCGCAAGGAAGAATCATGTGATACACCTATTTTAGACATACCTGAGTATGACAGAGACTCTACCATTTAAGGGAGACGCGTTACACCAGAGACTGGAAGCTATCCTGATCCCAAAAGGAAAATAATGGTATAGAATACTCAACACCCAAAGATCCATGAGAAGCATAACACAGTGCACAAATTAGAATTGGAACCTGACGTGGTCTCACTAGGAAAACCTAGAAATGTTATCCCTACTGCATCAAGGAAGTACAGTGTACACTGACCACAAGGTCCTACGAAATGTACGAAAACAAAAAGGAAGTTGGCCATGTGACGACACCAATAATTGGAGTCGCAACATAAGTTCAATTACAACATTCGTACTCACCCAGGGCAAAACAGTCATAACCGCATATACTTTAAGCAACATCTAACAAACTAAACCTTTTAAAAGCCAGCTCATTGGGAAAACGAAAGATCTAGTCCGCTCCTCCCATTAAAAGTCTTGAAGCTCAAGTGGTAGCCCTCAAAGGAAGAACCGACTAAATAAAACTCTTACAGCATACCTAAAGGTGAAGGGGAGTCCGTAAGAAACCAAGGGGAATCTTAACCCCAAGAACCAATGTTAAAACCCACACCATGAAGGGATTTGTAATCCTATCGTGTGTGAACCTCATTAAGGCCAGGAGTAATACCTATCTAGTGGCCGGCAAAATGTACCTTGATCCAGAAAGCTATTCTGAGTACCAAACATGAAGGCTGGTATTTGACCTATGTCAAACAATACTTAGCATGTTCGAAAAGGAAAATTCAAAGCAATCAGAAATCATCAAACCTACCTGTACAAACCAAAATTTCCAGATAGAAATGGGAATGCATAACAATGGACTCTAAAACCAAGTCACCAAAGACCTCTATCGATTATAACTCTACTTGGGTAATAATTGATCCATCTCACCAAATCCACCTATCCCTACCGAACAAAGAGGGCGGCAACCTGGAAAAGCTTACACGGTTTTCTTGAAGCAAAGCGCTACGAGTCATAGCATTTCAATCCTCATTATTCCAAATAGCGATAACCATTCACATCAAACTTTCGAAGACCACTCCAAAGCTCATGAGAATCCATCTGGAAATGAGTACCACCTACATGGAAGGACCGTTCAAGCTATAGAAGGACCGTTCAAGCTATAGAAGTTATACTTGGAGCATGAGTAACATGTTTTGAAAGGTGAATAGAGTAGGCAAATTGCCTTAACCGAATCCCCTTGCAACAAAAGACCACCTCATAAGACACCGTATGGTCAAAAGCGCAAATCAATCGTGTTCGGAACAGAGACCGGCACGGAACCAGTTCAATGGCTCTAAGCTTCTATCAAGAACCATTGATAATAGTATGCGGACCAGAGGTCGAGTGCAAACAACTCTGATCGTCAAGATCAATAAATATAGGACTAAAGGTCACTTGAAGTTCAAACCGACGAGAAAGTTAGGCTGAGGTTTGGCCTCAGAAAAGCATAAACCATTTAAACAAGAATGCAAAGGTCAAGACCCTATTTCGCAGGATTAATCAGATCCTCTCCAAGATCGAGCTGGTAGTTTACTAACTCGGATTACCGTCAGGACTATACGTTATGTACAACTAATCTGGTGCGAACAACTTGGAGAACCACCCTTTCATACTATGGATTGGTAACGCCATGGAAAGGCGTAACCCATTTTGGATGACGTAAAAAGTTAAATCCTCGTTACATTGGACCTTTCAAAATCCTCGTAAGAATCGGGTCGGTAGCTTGCCGACTTTAATTATCACAAGAACTCAACTCTGTGCACAACGTGTTTCACGTATGCAACCCGAATAAATATCCTTTTGACGAAACTCTTGCCATTCCTTTGGAAGAAAACCAAGTTAACGGAAGATTGAATTTCGTCAAGGAATCCATTGAGATCATGGATCGGGAAATCAAACGGCTTAAGCAAAGCCGCATCCCTAACGTCAAAGTCCGCCGGAACTCTAAAAGAGGTCCAGGATACACGTAGGGACATGAAGGCCAATTCAAGCGTAACTACCTACATCTTTTCTCAACTTCAACAAGTAATTCTAACTGAAAACCGAGGACGGTTTTCCCTTCTAAGGCGGGGAGGATGTGACACACGGTAAATTTTCACCAAAATTTAACTAATAAATGATGATTTATTTTTACTAAGCCAAGTCATTAAGCATGCATAAGCTTTGCCTGATCATTTGAGTAGTTAACTCGCATACAGTAGATAACTGCATCACTTTTGCATTCATATCATTTTATGAATATTTCATTTTTGTCTTATGATTTAAATTGTAAGACGAGAGGTTATCTAGTTTTCCCCAGTGACCGACACTGCACGCGTACCGACACTATGATAAGGGCAAACAAAGCAAATAATAAACTCTCGTAATGGAAAAGATTACAAAAATAATAATATTCCCGAAGCATATCTATAAGACACAACATCATAAAATTTTTCGAACAATGATACTTCAGTCACGATTTCAATTCACGAGACACAAACATATTTAACACAACCTTAACTTTTAAGTTTACTACACTTACTAAATAAAAGTTCATCATGAATAAAACTTTACAAACCCAAAACATTTACACTACCTAACCATTCTACTCAAACTTTAAATAAAATGTACAAGATTAAACATGTGGAAAGTGAGTACAAGGAAACATTATCACCTCTTTTCTTTTCCTTGTTTTATCCGCCCCTTCACCCACCTTCATTTTTTTTGTCGTGACTCAATCTCACATATACCCACACGTCTCTTCCCAAAGAAAGAGATAACACCAAGCTTCTTTCTCTCTCAAAAGCCATGAGTCACCTACTTCCATTTCCATTTTCGTCCATGTCAACGCAAAGCCAAAAGGAGGTGATATATGTGGGTCTTGCAAGAGCACCTTTCCATCTCACTTTGTCCCATCCATGACCAAATGGTGTTTGTCTTTGTTCCCCTGCTGCTGCCTCATTCAACGCCGCCCAAGGAAGAAGTCAACAACCTATGGGTTAGCCATGGAAGCCTCAAAATTCTTTTTTTCTCTTTCCCTAGCTTCTGAAAAAGAATCACAAGGTGGAATGATAGGAGTGGCTAGAGACCATCTTCAGCACAAAAAGGGTATGACACAACAACCCAAGAGGAGAAAGTTGAGTCAAAACTTTCTTGAGCCCTCTCCTTTTATTCCAGTCGAGCCAAACTCAGGGTATCACACTCCAAACTTCACCTCAAAGAGATAAGGAAGACTCATGCTTGAGTGCTCACTCCGAGTTGTTTGGGTCCGGTGGTGGTGTTAGATACCCGAGTTGGTCTTCGACTTCATTATCATCAAATTGTTGTAAGAAATTTACGAAACCTCACTTTGTTAATATTTATTATTCGAAGTTGTTTGTCACACCCCCAAAATATCGCAGCGGAACGATAGTGTCATTGGGGTATGACGTCATAGCACAAAGTATGGATACAGAAAACGACCTCTATAATGAGACGTTTTGAAAAGTTTACCATTCGATTTCATATGTTAAAGTTTACACAACAAGAAATCACAAAGTTTGATAATACATAAAGAGTTTACAAAACATGTCGAATGGTAATTGTTAAAAGCACAAGACTCCAATGTATGCCATGTGACCCAAAAGCTCCATGAAATGCTATCACCTTAAGACCTGAGATAAACATGCTAAAAAGTGTCAACACAAAGGTTGGTGAGTTCATAAGTTTGTGATAAAATGATCTGAAATACTTTGAGAAATGTTCACACAGCAAAGGCATTGTAAATCCACTCAGTTCCAAGTTCCGCCCATACAAAACTTGCAACCTGTGTGTTCACAACCCATTGCCAAAATATAGTATGTCAATCATGTATGCAAGTATCATAGTAGTTAAAAGTATAAGTGTCACCACAAGAGTCTTCCAACAACTCGTGTTGGGATGTTTGTAAATTAATAGCCTTCCAACAACTTAATTTGGAGCCACTAATTCTTGTATGTTTGTAAATTAATAGCCTTCCAACAACTTAATTTGGAGCCACTAATTCTTGTATGTTTGTAAATTAATAGCCTTCCAACAACTTAATTTGGAGCCACTAATTCTTGTATGTTTGTAAATTAATAGCCTTCCAACAACTTAATTTGGAGCCACTAATTCTTGTATGTTTGTTCCAAGTATGCATATGAAATCAAGTATAACCCAATCAAGTATATAACGCAATCAAGTCTAAAGTATAGGTAATGTTGTTTGGCAAAATAGTTTAAATGTTTTGATAAATAAGCATGTATCTCGCCCCAAATAGTTTATAGGAATTTAAACGAGTAAAAGCGGGGTATGAACTCACCTGGTGTGATTGATATGCTAACAAAATGAAGTGCACGAAAGTGAGGCTCGGAAACTATCCGCGACCTAAAATGAATGTTATGACTTGAGTTATGATATGTTGTCGTGGATGCATGATTTTGAAAACGTATCACCCAATATGCTACTTGAAAACTAGTTATATAAAAATATTGTTACTTGAATGTGTGACGGTTCCATGTCAAAATAATTACTTTTGAGTTAATGGTGAAAATGTAGTTAAAACTACGTAACGGTTTTTGTAATTGACAAATCGGTTTACATCAGACTTGACGTAATATATACATAGGAAAACTAACTCGTTTTTAAGGTCCGTTTCCCCCGAAACGTCCGTTTAAGCCCTCAAAACCTTGATTAAAAATCCTGACAGCATACTAATGCTGGGAATAGTGTTTTCAGCACGTTTTTGACTCAAAGTTCGGTTAACCATAACTCACTCGTTTTAAGTCCGTTTTTCAAGTTCTTTATATCCACTCGAAGGTAATCAAGAGTACTAATATATTTTTAAACTTCGGAGACTTCACAGAAATTTTAAGGCCACTGATTGGCCAGTTAAAACTCGGACTGCATGTACAATTTTCCGGAAAATGGTAGTTTTTAAATCGTAACTTGAAAACCACGTATCTTTTTCGTTATAACTCCGTTTTAGTCCGTTCAAAAGGCCACGTTCATAACTAAAAATCTATTTTCTAAAAATTTAATAAAACTTATAAAAATGACTAACTTTTCGGAAAAATTATAAATTTCGACAGCGCTTCCGCGCTTATTTTAAACTTACCATTTTTATCTATTTGTTTAACCACAACTTCACCACAAAAATCCCTTAATCTACTCATCACCAATCCTACTAGTAAAACAACTTCATTTGATCATAACCAAAATAAATATTCATTGTGAGGCTAAAAATATATATACAACTTAAATAAACATATATAAAATTTATGTAACCATTTCCTCCAAAAACCACAACTAGACTTTGATGATCCATTTTTCAAACTTCTCATTTTTATAAACTTTTAACTAGCACATGATTGTTATAAATATTTATATAGTACATATGGGTGATAATCTTGGATGATAATGAATAAAATCACAACAAATCAAATATGACCATGAGGACTTCAAGAAAATGTATGAAAAATATATATGAAAAGGTAAGAGATGAAGTTTCATGCTTACAAATTGCTTGATGAGGTTTATGATCAAGGATTTCTCCTAAACACCCTAGGTTTTTATTTCAAAACCTAAACAAAGAGTGTTACTAGATTGTGTAGAACTTGATTAGAAAAATTTTGATGATCACTTCCTTGATTCAACCATGGTGGCCGGATTTTTGGAGAAGAAAAGAGGGAGAGAATTTTGATCTTGACTTGCACACTTGAATTATTGGATGTGTGTGTAATATGTTGAGTGTAAGTAAATATATAAGTAAGAAAATATCTAGCAAAATCTTTTTAGGTGAATCATGTAATTAATAATACATATATATATATTTATTATTATTAGTATGTAAATATATAAGTGTAAGTTATGTAAAGTTACTTGAATGGAAGTAGTAACTTGTAGTATTGTTAAGTAATTATTAGTAAGTTGTATACACATTTGAATATTTAAGGTAGCGTTAGATAAAAATAAATTTTCACGGGTCAAGATAAAATATATTGTAGTCATAAAAATTATAAAAATACATTTCTTGTAAAATTTAAGTGGAATAATAATTATCGTATAGTTTTTAAGAAAACCGTCGTAATAATATAAATTTAACGATTTATACACCACATAAATTTAAAACACTAGGTAAACTCAAAATATAGTTTTTATAAACTAAATGTAAGTATAAAAATATGTCGGGATCATTTTTGGAAGTATCGGATTAAATGTTCAAAATAATAACTCACGCGATAAAGTTTATTTAATATAAAATTTACGCGTTTAATGTGAAATGCAAAAATCATGAATGAACCGTTATGAAATGATGAATATGGAGTATGAGAAATGACCGGAAATTGAGAATTGTGACATTGTTAATGAAAATGATTACTTGATTATGAAACTAGGTGTTTTGATATGTATAAGTTTTATTTCTATTTGGTAAAGATTATTGCCTCGTGTAAAAATTTAGTTATTGTTGGGTCCTTTTGTGTTGATTCTGTCGAACCCATGAAACAAAGAAAACAAGAGTTAAGTTTTAAAAGTTAGACTATTAACTAAGCAGTCTTGATGTGTGACCTTGGTATTGATAAACAATCTGTGTCATCGTAGGCTTAAATTGTCAAACCTTGCGTTAAGTTAAATGGAAGGGGTACTTGAAATCTGTTTTATTACTTATTCTCGTCAAAGTACAACTGTCGAGTTAGATAAGTCATATCCGAGTCTCGTGTGGAGTCAAGATCACCCGGTGGGCGTCACAAAAATGGTTAAGTAGGAAGTTGGTCATGGTCAACTTGAATCTTTTCTTTCTTCCTTGAGTGATCGACCCAGCAATGGGCATGAAGATGGGTCTTGCCACCCTTGCTCCAAAGGGGAAAATGGATTCATGTCTTGGTCGAAACTCAAAAACTCCCTAACGTTAGTAGGAAATTTATTAGTATCCTTACTCCGCGATATGAAACCCGTTTGGAATAGGCTTGAATACGGAACGTGTATACTTGTTACCCGGTCGAGAAGTTTCGACATCATGACCCAGGACATATTCATGTTATGTTGTATTGAGAATCTAGTGTGTATTGTTTTGTAACTCATGCGTCAAAAATGATTAACCCAGAAGCTCTTGCGTCAAGTAGGAATGCTAGCACTAGAACATGAAAAATGTAATATGTTCACTAAAAAGCTTGATATAAATCTGCTCTTGAAACCATGGTAGTACTTGGTTACTTTCCCTTTCTTCAAATTATGTCTAATTATGCTACCAATTACCCTCGGTGCAAGTACTTCCCTCGTCAAATGTATAGCAGCAAAAGATAAAACAATAAAATGAGCCATCTAAAATTAAGTACCAAACTGCACTTGTATTACATTGGACCGTAACCCATATCAGTGGGCCTAAGCCCAAATTCGGGCACCCAGCTGTCGACGCCGGGCCACAGCCCAAGGTGGTTTTGGGGCGTCCGTTTGGGTGGCATAGGCAAATCAGAGAAATAATACCCGAAGCGTCTTATCGGAAGACAAATAACTAAACTCGTTTCCGCCTATTTTCTCT
Source organism: Chrysanthemum seticuspe (assembly GCA_019973895.1). Taxonomy (NCBI): domain Eukaryota; kingdom Viridiplantae; phylum Streptophyta; class Magnoliopsida; order Asterales; family Asteraceae; genus Chrysanthemum; species Chrysanthemum seticuspe. The sequence continues at coordinate 218,796,332 of BPTQ01000003.1, read as the reverse complement.
CTTCCATTTCGTACGTATTGTCATAACGTCAAAAGTCTTAATCCAATTAAACAAGTGTAAGGGTTTAACATAAGCAACAAGTGCTTAAAACATGATCCATATAATAATTTATACATCAAAAGTTTAACGGCAATGTGTAAACAAATTTATCTCATGAAGGTTTCTGGTCGTAAATTGTATATACTAAAAACTAAATTTCGATAAACAAATAAAGACTACTATATCATTTTGTCATTCATTATTTGAGAGTCTCCAAACTTAACTTAATTATTTTCTAAATGCAATTAGAAAATAAATCAACTAATATTGATTTTGACAATAATAATATGTGTCAACATAAATAAGTATATATACATTTATATACTTACTAATAGAATATCGTAATTATTTTACAAACCAAATTATGGATTTTATTATCGTTATAGAGTCAACATGAAAGAGTATATATACATTTATATGCTTACTAGTGAAACCTTTTAATCCATTTTTACAAACTAAAAGGTTGGATTCAATACCATTGTACAAAAACAATATAAATTGAACCATTTTAAGTAAGTGATACTTAAAACAATAAACTAAAACATCGCCCTCCTTATCTAGGTCGCGTGTCGGTGCCGCTTCACAACAATCCCTAAATCCCACTATTGGATTTCGCAATTGCTAAGGTGAGTTTCATAGCCCCTCTTTTACTTGATAAATTGTTTTATACATTTTGGGGTGAGAAAATATGCAAAACCTTTTTATGGACCTAAACTATTGCATGATTACTATTACGTGGTTTAGCCTAAGCCCTTACGTCCCTAGAGAAATGCCCCTTTTCATGAATCGTCAATTCCCCATTGGGAAGCGCGAATGTTATAAATAGATCTATTGAGGGTGACTCCTCCGTTCGGTTGGCCATGCTTAGGCCAAGGCGAAACGTATACCATGTCGGAATCGAGTGTTGAGGGACAACACACTCGCTATGGGCCCTATATTGTATGATATCTGTTAGCATACATGAACTGTCGTAGCATCGGTTGCATGAACTTAGAGCTAGCGTAATATACTTTCATCCATATATCATTATATTCTTTATAATGATTATATGACTTGATTATGGTCCAAACTTACTGTTTTAATTTAAACCTATGAACTCATCAGCTTTTAGCTGACCTTTTTAGCATATTTTCTCAGGTGCTTAATTTGTGATCATGGATGCAAGGCAAGAGGCGGTAAATGGTCGTAGAAATATCTAAAGAAGTGTTTTTACACAAAATGATGTTTTTAAATTGGGACCACTGAACTTATGGGATGTGTCCATTTTATCCAAACAATGTTGTAAGATAATATTTTAAAACTATTTGATGAAATCAAACGGAGTATGTATTCCGTTCTTTATTACTTGTGTTGTGATCTCCAATTTCGTAACATTCCCCTTAACACGTATGCTTCCGCTAAACCAAATTTGGGGGTGTTACAGTTTGCTTGAACACCGATGATTCATTCTCAATCTCGGGAACAGATGCATAATACTCATGAGGTGGAAGGCGAGAGTTTGGAAGTCCATCATCGGAGCTATTTGATGATAATGATGATGGAGTTGGAGGTTTTGCTCTCTTGCCTTTTGTCTTAGCAACTCGTGCATTACTCAAAGGTACAAAGATGTGAGGGATGAGCTCATAGTGAAGGTGCATCCCTTTTAGGCTTGGTGGAATTGGTGCAAAGGATCTATAGAGACGGGTGAGAAGCATCCCGTATGGGAGAGCAACCGATCCTTGTGTTGGAATATCAATCATTTTCCTAGCAATGTAGTAGGCTAAATTGAATGGTTGACGGATGGACAAGTTGTAGAGCATATGGCAAAGACAAGCATCGATGTGATCCCTATTTCCTATGGTGCTAATGACGTTGGCTCTAAGTAGTTCTTTCCATTTCCTAAATTTGGGCTTAAGTTCGTTTAGCTCCATTCCATATGGGTCTCGGTTCACTTATTTTCCTTTTCGGGTGACTCGGGTTGTATCTCCCCTTGGGATAAATAGGTGCTCACGGATGACATCCTTATCTACTAGAGGTGTTTGGTAGGGAGAAGTGCGGTCATTGATTACATCAAGAATGGTGAGTGACCACTTATCCGAGTAGACACAAGTCCCTCGGTTGGGAATTCCTAGCACTTGAGCAAAGTTGGCTAAGGTGATGGTGTAGTCGTTTTGATTGATTTTAAACCTAAGACAAAACTCATCATCATTTTCATCACTAAAGCCGGTCACACTAGCATAGAATTCTAACACAAACCTAGGACAAATTGGTTCATCGATGTCAAGAAGACAATCGAATTGGATGGTGGCTAATTCTTCACGGAGATCGGTATTTTCAATGAAAGATGGGTGAATAGTTCTACCCTCATGGAAATACCTTGATTCTAGACTCTTAAACATTTCTACTTGTTCCTTGGAAAGTCCTTTGGTTTTATAATGTTTGGGAATATAGCCAAGGGTGTCCTTGTGATCATAGAATCTTGCGGCTACCATGGTTATTCCTAAGAGCAAGAATTAATATGTTAAAAATGAGAATAAACTTTAACGTTTTGGTTCTAGTGTGTGCCTATATGAAAACGATTTGGAGTTGCGGTTATCTCGACTCATTTTATGCATAAAAATGGTTTTAGTGGGGTGTTTGGCAAATACCATGAGATAACCCAAATGCTCCTAATTCAATGTGGCTTCATTTGAATATACCCGGGAATGCATATTAGTTATGCAATACCTTTAGTATTCAAGAGCATGCAAGTGATGAAAGTCTAACGTTTCTATTTGTATTAACAATGAAAAAAAATTATTTTCCTACAAGTGAGAAGCTTTTCAAAATTTTGACATGGGGTGTTTGGTTATTTGAATAAGGCCTTATAGTCATTATCTATTGATTAGTGGGAAGCATGATTTGTTTATGCAATATGATAATGTAGTACCTAATTTCAATGACTAGTTATGCAATTTGCCAATTGAATTCATATTTAGTATAAAAGCATACATAAAACCCCATGTAATGATTTGTAATGGTTTTGTGCATAAATAAGAATCCTAGACTCAGAATTAAGAGATAAAATGTAGTTAGGATACTTACAATGATGTTATCTTCAGTGATTAGTGAGTGGGAAGGTGTCAATAATGAGCTTGGTTTAATGTTTACACGTTTTGGTAAAGTGGGTTTTGAGGAAGAAGATGTTTTGTAGGTAGCAGTTTTGCTTCTGTAGACACCACGGACCAGACGGTACCAAATTTTTGGTTCCGTCCGTGTTGTCATTTCGTTCCGTGGCTACAGTAGCAGATACAAAACAAAATTGTTTTGTTTTGACTATTCTAATGTTTTGGGCTATGTTTATCCTACATGTTTGGTTCCATTAACCCTAAACCAAGTCTAAGAAGATTGAAAGGTTCTCATTTAAGAGGCTTAGTTAAGATGTCGGCAATGTTGTCTTCGGAGGATACTTTCTCGATTGAGATGTTTCCTTTTTGAACATTGTCGCGAAGAAAGTGATGACGGATTTCAATATGCTTTGTACGAGCATGTTGAACGGGATTCTTGCTGAGATCGATGGCTCCTTTGTTGTCGCAAAGTATTACAATGTCGTTGAGATGAATTCCGTAATCTATGAGAGCTTGCTTCATCCGAAGAGCTTGTTGACATGTTTTTCCGGCTGAGACGTACTCAGCTTCAGTAGTTGAAATGGCTAAAGCCATTTGCTTCTTTTCAAACCATGAGGTGAGACAATGTCCAACAAAAGTGCAAATACCACTTGTACTTTTTCTATCGACATAATCACCGGCATGATCCGAGTCGGCATACACTATGGTTTCTACACCCGTTCCTTTGGGATACCATAATCCTAAACACGTTGTTCCCTTAATGTATCTAAAAATCCTTTTTAATGCTTCTAAGTGTGATGCCTTTGGGTTTTCTTGAAAGCGAGCACATAGACAAACACTAAACATAATGTCGGGTCTACTAGCCGTAAGATAGAGTAGTCTACCAATCATTCCTCTATATTTAGTGTTATCTACGGATTCACCTTCTTCGTCCTTGGTGAGTTTAGTGTCCGAGGACATAGGTGTTTTAGTTGGTTTGGAATCTTCAAGACCAAATTTCTTAAGCATGTCTTTTATATATTTAGATTGGTTAAAAAATATGCCATCTTCTAGTTGTTTAATTTGAAGTAATAGAAAGAAATTTAATTCACCCATCATACTCATTTCAAACTCGTCGTGCATGATTTTAGAGAAATCATCACATAGCTCTTGACAAGTTGATCCGAATATAATGTCATCAACATATATTTGAACAATGATAATATGTGATTTCTTTTTCTTGGTAAAAAGAGTATTATCTACTAATCCCATAGTGTATTTGTTATCAATAAGAAAAGTCTTAAGTCGGTCGTACCAAGTTTTTGGTGCTTGCTTAAGACCGTATAATGCTTTCTTGAGTTTGAAGACATGATGTGGTTTCTCAAAGTCGGTAAAACCGGGAGGTTGAGCAACATACACTTCTTCGTTAATAACCCATTAAGAAAAGCACTTTTAACATCCATTTGAAATAATTTAAAGTCATAAGCACATGCATAAGCAAGTAATATTCTAATAGATTTGAGTCTAGCTACCGGTGCATAAGTTTCATCTTAGTCAATCCCCTCTTGTTGATTATAACCTTGTGCAACAAGCCTAGCTTTGTTTCTAGATACTACACCATTTTCACCCATTTTATTTCGAAATACCCATTTCGTTCCAATTATAGTTTGATCTTTAGGTTTTGGAACTAATTTCCAAACATCATTTCTAACGAATTGGTTTAACTCTTCTTGCATGCCAATTACCCATGATTCATCTTTTATTGCTTCATTTATGTTTTTCGGTTCAATGGTGGATACAAAACAAAAATAATTACTTTGATTTTGGGCTTGTGACCTTAAGGTTCTTTGATTAAGTTATCCTATGACCTTGTCTAAAGGATGACTTTTAGATTCTTTGATGTTTACAATCTCTTTATTTAATGGTTCATCTTCCTTGTTATTATTAATTATTTCTTGACTTTCTATCATTTGACTTTCAACTAAGTCATCATCTACCAAAGGTGATGTCTTAGAGGGAGGTGGACTTTCGTCGAATGTTATGTTCAACGATTCCTCGACTATCATTGTTTCTTTGTTTAGGACAATGTAAGCTTTACTAGTTTGAGAATAACCAATAAATACACCATCATAAGACTTTGGGTCAAACTTGGTGAGATAATCTTTAGTATTAAGAATAAAGCATTTACAACCAAAGACTCTAAAATATCCTAAAGTTGGCTTTTTACCTTTATAAAGCTCATATGGTGTTTTGTTTAGGAAAGGACGAATTAAGACTCTATTTAAAATATATGTAGAAGTGTCAACCGCGTTACACCAAAACTTTTGAGGAATGTTTTGTTCATTAAACATTGTTCTACTCATTTCTTGAATTGTTCTATTTTTACGTTCTACCACTCCATTTGATTGAGGTGTTCGTGGAGCCGAAAAGTTATGTGTTATACCATTTGTATCACAAAAGTTTCCAAATTGAGTTTCGTTGTCAAATTCACGACCATGATCCGTTCGGATCGGCACAATTTTAACACCTAGTTGATTTTGAATTTTCTTGCTAAGAATTTCAAATTTATCAAAAGCTTCATTTTTAGTTTTCAAAAACAATGTCCAAGTAAATCTTGAGTAATCATCTACTATGACCAAAGTGTATAAGTTGCCTCCGTAGCTTCTTATAGCGGATGGACCAAATAAGTCCATATGCAATAATTCTAGACACTTAGATGTGGACACCATATTTTTAGATTTATGACTACTATGGGTTTGTTTGCCAATTTTGCAAGCGTCGCAAAAGTGTTGGTCATATTTTAGTTTTGGTAAATTCCTAACTAGTTCTTTCGAAGATAGGTTTTGTATAAGTCTCATATTAGCGTGACCTAAGCGTCTATGCCAAAGAGATGAGCTATCATCTAACGTTGTTAGGCAAAGTTTGTCATTATATGTTTTATCTATTTTCATGACGTATATGTTATTTTTCCTAACTCCTTTAGCTATGGTGATACCATCTTTTAGTATTTTACTACCATTTTCATCAAATAGTACTTTATACTTTTTATCACATAATTGGCTAATACTAAGTAGATTAAATCCTAACCTATCTACATGAGCAACATTTTCAATAGTTAGAGAGTTATGAGTGATCGTACATTTGCCAATGATTTTGCTTTTGAGATTGCTACCAAAAGTGACATTACCTCCGTCATACTCTTGGTATGATGAGAAGAGACTTTTGTTGCCCGTCATGTGTCGTGAGCATCCACTATCTTTTATCCATTCATCAGGTTCCAATCCAACTTTCAAGCATACCTAAGAAGCAAATAACTCAAGCATTTGGTCCCCAATATCTCATGGGTCCGTTTGGGTTAAACATACCATTTATTTGATTCATGTATGGAAATGATGGGTAAGAGTTCCATGACATGTAATCTGGAGTTTGATATGGTCTAGGAAAGTTTTGATTCCAACCGTTGTGTTGGTAGTTAGGATGTACGTTGTGGTTGCTCTTAGGAAAGGGGCGTTTGGCAAAAGGTGTTTTATGTCGTTGTTGAGTAGTTTTTGATCTAAATTCATTTTTAGCAAGTCCTACTCCTGATGTAACAGCTGGTTTTAGTTTAACACTATCCTTGGTTTTCTTTGTTACTTTGACAAATTCACTACGGTCCATATCACAAACATTCTGTCCTACTGAAGTACCCACGGCACCATTTGGTTCAACGGACGGAACCCTTATTTTGGGTCCGTCTGGTCCGTGTTGTAATGCAGTAGTTTTGACAGTTTTTTCGTCCTTTTCGGCCGTTTTGTTTTAACTCTTTGGAATTAATACCTCATTAAATCCTAGCCCATTCATATCTCCTGGTATTTTATGTATTTTAACTATTTCATCGGCAAGTGCGATGTTTTTGTTAAACCTTTTAAATTTAGAATTTTGTTCGATTAGAACATCTTGTGTGAGCTTTAGTTTTTCTATTTCAAGATTAAGCTCTTGACATGATTTACAACCATCGTCATTTGCTTTTCCTTTTTCAAGTCGTTTTGCTTTTTCTTTTAACTCATAAACTTCATTTTCCAAAAATTCCTTTTTGGTTTTTAAAAATTTATTTTTAGTTATGATTTTTAGACTTAGCTCACACAATTGATTATATTGTTTTTGCAAAGTGTCATCATCAATAGAAGAATAAGAAGAGTCGGAAAGTACCTCGTTTGACTCATGTGCCATTAGAGCAATCTCTTCCTTGCTTGATTCTTCATCGTCTTCACTATCACTCCAAGCACCACTTACAAAGGCTCGTTGAGTTTTGCTTTTAGGTGGCTTGGGACATTCTCCTATGAGATGACTTGCATCACCACATCTAAAACACTTTCTTTCACCTTTTCCCTTTTTGTCATCCTGATCTTTTCGGAATGGCTTCTTTTCTTCTCGAGGTTGTCTTACAAACTTTCCTCTTCTTCTAAAGAACTTCTTAAAATCTCTAACGGCCATGGCATACTCCTCATCTTCACTACCGGAGCAAGATTCGTCATCATCACTTGATTCCGCCTTTGCTTTTAGAGCAACGGATTTGATCTTCTCCCTTCTTCCTTTGATGATCTCTGAATCTTTCTCCATCACCATTTCGTGTACTTTGAGGTTACCGATTAGCTCGTCTAGTGACATTTTTTAGAGATCTTTTGATTCTTCAATAGCGGTCACTTAAGCTCTCCATTTGGGATGGAGTGCTCTAAGAAATTTCCTGACAAAGTTCTTACTACGAAAAGATTCATCAAGTGCTTTAAGTGATGTAATAATAGTATTAAAGCGAGCAAAGCCACAATCAATGGTTTCATCTTCAGGGATAACAAATTGTTCATATTGTTGAACAAGAAGATCAATTTTTTTATCCTTGACTTGTGAATTACCTTGATGTGTAACAATCAAAGATTCCCAAATATCTTTGGCGGTTTCACACATAAAAATTCTTTCATATTCTTTACTAGGTAAAGCATTGTAAAGCATCATTTTAGCTTCATTATTTTTAGCAACTAATTTCTTTTGTTCATCAACAGAAATATCCTTTGTTGTAGAACTAAAATCCCCTTTAACAATAACAAACCAAAGATCTATATCTTTTGATTTTACATATGTTTCAAAACGGTTTTTCCAATAGATAAATCCATTGGTTTCAAAGAGTGGTGGTCTTTGCATAGATTGCCCTTCTTTAAAGTTTTCAGAATCCATGGATCGTTTCAAGTTTATAAAATACAAATTATTTTAGAAATTCTTGAGCAACGAGGCTCTGATACCAATTGTAGAAAACTAGAAGGGGTGTTGAATAGTTTACCAATTAAAACTTTGTTTTGAAACTTATTGAAAGATCAATTGATATTGATCTTAGATATGTTAATGAAATATGAAGCAATATGTAAAAAGTAAATAAGGAAAGAAATGATCAAACCACAACAAGTTGTTTATAGTGGTTTGGTCTACAAGGACTCTTTTTCCTTGCCCTACTCCACTCCCCGAGTCTCACACTCGAAAGTTTAACTTCACTAGTCAACAAGCTCCTTTCACCGGCGGAGAAACCTTTACACTTCGCTTACACTATTTCCGACACTAAGCTAGATGTCGAGTTCTTTCCAAGGGTACAACCACTCCCACACACAATGTATTTTAAGGACTAAAATACTAACCACTCACACTCACATGATTATGATGGTTTAAAATAACAATGAAGTATGAATCAACACAAGATCATACAACACTAAACAAACAAGACTTCCAACTTCTCGTTTGAAGCTTGAATGTGACTTGATCTTCTTTGCTACAAAAGAGATCACTAATATGATATGAAACTGAGTTAGAAAGGTTAGAGAGAAGATATGTAAGAGAGTATGATATAAAGGGATGAAAAACTACTTGGTTTGGCTTTGCTATTTATAGCCAAAACCATCAGCAGGCACCACGGACGGCGGACCCCTTGAAAGGGTTCCGTCCGTTATACATTTTGGTGCCGCCAGGTCTGACAGCAAGATATCAAGATCTTTGCCAAAGTCAACCATATCTATGTAAGATTGTGTAAGATATGAAGAGTACAAATCTACACAAAATATCTAATGAAATCTTCCAATGATTTCAATGATGCATCACATGATGTCATGTGTTGTTTTTCTATTTTTAGAAATATGCAAATACATAAGTAATGTTTAGTTTTTAAAAAACTAAAATATTCTAAAAACTACTATCATACATTATACTTAGACTCATATTAAGATATGATTAGTCACAATGTAAATGCTTAAATGATGAAGATATTGTTTGAAAAAGCTTGTTTTAATATCTATTAAACTTGACAAGCTTTAAGCTTTATACAAATTAAATTTACTTTTGTCGTTAACAAAACTTAGGTAAAGATCAAAAATATAAATAACATTTAATGACGATATTTGTATTAACAACCTGCTTTTGACTAAATTCATTTCCAAGCCCTTTCACATTCCAAACAAAAGCTTTAAGATTCATTTAAAACACTTTTGATATTTGCCCGACTATCCTCTTCAACAGGGCAACTCACACTAACATTCTCAGGATTCATAGAAACTGCCATACCCTCAGTTTCATATTCCACATCTTCTTCATCAATATAAGGCTCTAACCCATATTTAGAACAGTTTTGATAAAAATAATCTAATTGAGCCAAAGACCAATCAGATTTTATAGCCATTGAAGGATACTTACCAGATTTCATCACATCCTCCACTTCCGATTTCAACTTAGGCCATACAACATTGATATATTCATCATCAGCACCATTAAGAAACTCAGCTTCCTTATCATTCATCTCCTGATCTTTAAAAACCTGAAAAGCATTAGAAAGGGGAATATCTTCAATCAAAGCATTAGCACCACCTGAATTAGATCCTGAACCCCTAACCAATACTTTGGGCTTAAAGTTTTCATTATACTTAGAACTAAGAGGAGGCTTATGAACAAAAATCTCCTCCTTCTTCTGACCACTATCCTTCTGCTTATTCTGCTTCATCATACCAACTTTATCATTAACACCCTTAGCCTTCACATTACCCTGCTGCTTAGCATTACCAAATGAAGACTGATGATTAGGACCCATTCTATTACCAAAAAACCTAGAATTTCCAACAGTAGCTCTATTGAACCCATGAGAACCCTTACCCTAATAAAACCTGTTATTAGCACTATTTCTTTGCACACTACCCTGTTGATCAAAATTATTACTAACAGGTTTATTCTTTTTCCCAACTTGAATAAAACCCTCTTCATTATCCTTATCAACACTACTTTTGCCATGATTAACATCCTTTATCACCACTGTATCTTTAACATTCCTAGCAGCTATCTCAGAGTCAGAAAGAGGCATAACTTTACATGAAACAGTCTTATGACCAAACATCTTACAATGAGTACATTATGGAGGCTGCCATTGATACTTCACCTCCAATTTACCAATTCTAACAGGCCTATCACCAATTTGAGGGTACTCAATCTCAAGAGAATGAGGAAGATCATCAGCCGCTGAAACTTCCACTAAAACTCTAGCAAAATCCATTTTACCAGATTTCTTCAAACATCTTTCCCTGGTCAACTTATCCATTAACATAGGCTTCCCAATCCCACTGAAAATCTTACCAATACCATTACCATTACACAATTCCATAGGAATACCATAAACACGTACCCAAATAGGAATAGTACTAGGTTCAACCGTCTCAAGCCAAATACCAGGTTCCCATACATTCAAAACCAAAGGGATATTATTCACCATCCAAGGACCACTCTCCAACACAGCTTTCATACCTTCTTCATTCTTAAACTTAAAATAGAACAACCCAACACTAGTCTTAGTAATATCAGAAATCCCATAAACCCTCCACATCTTACTCCAATTAGAACTAACCACCCTATAATCCATAGAGGTACCCACAAAATACCTATATAATTGCAATGCACAAGCCTCACTACCCTTCTTAATATCCTCCACAGAAATAGCAATTCTCCTAGAACCATCACTACCTTTAGAAACACACTGAGGAGCAAAGTTCATCTGCAATTCCCTATCCTCAACACCCTTCTTAAGTTTCTCAGCAAAAGAATCAATATTAAGAGAGCCATGATCCTTAAGAACACCAGAACCAGCTTTACCAGAAGACCAAACAGAGTTGGACTTATAAAACAAGTTAGGCCCAAACTGAACCTTAGTAAGACCAACAGAGGGGTTTTTAAGAATACCCTTACTATTCTGCTCCCCACCAAACACAAACACAGACCCCTGTTTTACAACATCCTCCCCATCCGTGTTAGTTTTCCTACTATTTTCATCCCCAACATGCTCAACACCAGCCATATTAGACTTACTAGTAGTATTACTAACTAAACAAGGATCTACAGAACAATCCATCATACTCTCTTTAATCCCACCCACATTACTATTATCAATATGCTCAGAGCAAACATCACTAGGATTATTAATAAAAGAACCATCATTATCCCCAATCAAACAGTGACTCTAAATCTTAACACCACTACTAACAGACTTACTATCAACCTTAACTCCTTCATGAAACACCATTTGCTTAGCAATATTATTATCATACTTCATTTTATCAAGAACCTTTGTTAAAGCATCATCAACAATAACATTACTAATATTAGAACGCTTACCATTATCAGGCACCAAAGGAGAAGACTCACTACGACTCCTACCCAAACCAACCACCTTAGAATTTCTCAGCCTTTTAAGAATAGCCCCAGATCCAGCAGAAGCAGACCCAGGAGATTGCACTTTAATAACCCTTTTAGGACGATTTTTAGCACCCTTAGGTCTGCCTCTAGACTTAGAGTTTTTGATTTCAATATCAGGGAAAATAGGTCTATGGTGTAAATCATCAGACGTTATCCCAGTAAGAGTACGAAACTCATCACTGATAACATCCGGAGGTTCTGTGGATTCAATCGGCATGACAGATAAAGCAAAAAAGAGTTTTAAACAGAAGGATTACTTGAAAAGAGGCACAACAATAAACCCTAAAATTCCCAAGGTTAGCTTGTTGTTTGGGGAAGAAGAAATCGCCAAAATCGCCTTGAGGGGAAGAGAGAGAGAAAAAAAATATTATTATATATCTTTAACAGTCTAGTTTAATATCTTTAATTTGTTAAACTTTATATTTTTTGTTTCATACTTTTGTTTCACACTTTTATAATATTTAAAAAAAAAATCCGAAAACAAGAGGTGTTACTTGTATAATAAGGGGTCTAAAAAACTTTTTTTTTTTTTTTTTTTTTTTTTTTTTTTTTTTTCCTTTTTTTTTTTCCGCAGCTTTCTTGCAAATGGGGTGAGGTGTTTTATTCTTGCCGCTTGTTTTCCTCAACTTTTCCCTTAGGTGCACCTTGCACCCAAGGAGCATTATACAACAAACATGTGATGTGATAGAAGAGTGTACTGTGGGTGAAACTATGCTATCACTTTTTGATTTTTTGTAAGTGCTCATTACGCACGCGGTAGGGGTCCTATTTCTATTTTTGCTCATCGGTCAAGTATATTGGACGGAAATACCCGGCCACCCCTATAGGCTAAAGCTAGCTTATTATTGCACCATTAATGTACAAACTAATCTTATTTGAAATTTTGGTACAACTAGTTATGAGAAAACGATGTCTGTATATATAGGAACTAAAGAGATTAAAAAGGACAGATATTTTCTTTTATTTTTAAGTTGTAACGTTAAGTTGCCTATATTATTCTGAGTGGTTATTGTTTATGATATTGCTATTAACAGTGACGAACGCATGAATTTCTTATAGGGTGCATGTATTATAATGTTTGAAAATAGTCGCTGTAAACTTTAAAGTGTATAAAAAAATATTTGTTTTTTACACTACGGATTACGCTTTTAGAGTATGCACACATCTATCTCAGGTATTTCCACCCCTGACAATTAGATGGTGATCATGTATAATAAATTTTTTCATTAGTTTTGAAAATACAATATTATTTGAGACATTTCATCAATAATTAAATAACTTGATTAAAGCTATATGTTAAACTAGTGTGATATTTATAGATAGATTACTAATTACTTTTATAAGAAAACAAAAAAGCAAAGCAGCATTGTTCTATGTTTAATTATTCTACAAACAGTTTTTTAAGGAAATTTAGTGAAGTTATATGACTCATGGACGTGAAACTAAAAGCCAAATCTTTGAAAAACATACATGCAACTGCAAGGTGTGTCATGTGGTAGTAAATTAAAAGTTTACCTTTTTTTTTTTCTACTTTCTTGATATTTATTGATTCTCAGAATTATTATTGTGGTCCACTGAAAATTCTCTTTTGTTTGCAAGTTAAAAAAAACACATCCCATATTTTTTATTTAAACTTTAGCTCAGATAAAGTTAAGGTTGTGTAAATGTATGTCAGTATGTAGATCCATGATGTCGATTATAACTGACGGGATTAGAACAACGTGGTCATTTGTGTGGTCTTTCATACTTCTGGCCTAGGTGGTTTGAAAATTTTGTAAGAGAGGTGATACATGGATTTAAACTTAAGTCTAAACTTAAACCAAAAACTATTTGGCATCATACTGATGAGTTGTAAAATAAATGGGTCCTTATCTAGCTATCAAGATGCTGACACTTGGTTTTAGACCTAAGTTTAGGTCTACGTATCATTTCTCATTTTGTAAGGGACAATCTACACAAGCACCCCATCATCTCCTTCCCATGCACCCCATAGGGTGGGGCCCACAACCCAATCATTCCCCCAATCATTTGCTATATATATATATATATATATATATATATATATATATATATATATTTTTTAATGTTTTGTTTGTATTTGGTTGTGTATAATAAATTTGTGTAGTGTATTTTATTTGTGTAGTGTTTTTATATGTAGAGTATATTTATTTGTGTAGTTTTTTACGTTATGTTTTTTTAATTGTGTATTTGTTTTCATTTAATTAAATAATAACAATAAAATATTAGACATTAAAACATTAAACAAGTACAACAACAAATGTTACTAATATTACAACGAAATCTACTCCACATGAAGATTATTAATGTCATCTATAAGCTCATAGAGTATTCCACTCGACTGACATGCGTGATCAACTGGATTTCTTGCTAATTCCAGTGATGCCTCCAACGTCTTTATTTTTGCCTTCAACAAATTGTTTTGAGCCAATAGCATGTTGATCGTGTGATCTTTAGTTTCGTAGTTTGAACACTGCGTTGAAGAAGAGGCTTGACCAAAGTACTTTTGTTGAAATACTTCCTTCCACATAAAGTATCGACACCCATAGTCTTCAGTCCCTGGCTGTTACATGATGAAACAATTATAAGAAATGTAATCTTAACAAACAAGTTATTGATATATTTACTTAAATAAGCAAACGTTTAATTATTTACCTTTGATAAATGACATGCATAATACTTCAGACCACAAGTTTTGGGCTTGTGGGATGTTCTTTCAATTATAAATCCACGTCGACGACGACACAAGAAAGGATTTTCTTGTTGCATCTGGCCAAAAGAATTTGTATACTTATTCACAACATAAATCAATAATATCATGGTTCACAAAATTAGAAGCTTCGAATACATAAATAACCAATCTTGTTATAGATTACATGGTTCACAAAATCACAATATAACTAGAAACTAAGATCAATCACGCCCGAGGCGTAGTCGCTCCAATGATGCTGCCATCGGTCCCACACGAAACTCTAACTCTGAAATGCGTCTCCTCAATCCGGCAATCTCTCGCTCGTACTCGTCAACGCTAGACGGCTGTAACAAAAGATGAGGAAGAACCGGAGGACGGTGTATAAAATTCTCCTCATCTGCAGCTGGAGATATAGCTGGAGAGGGAGGCACGTAAGATGGAGAAGAAGACACATAATCTGGACTCTCAACACGAGCGGGTGTGTTGTTGACACAATGAATGTCCCTCCACTGAATGTCATCCGATTCCTGTAACAAAACATGAGGAAGAACCGGAGCAGGAGCAGAAATCTGAAACAAAAGATGACGAGTCGTTTACTATAAATCAGTAATCGTTTACTATAAATCAATAATCCGTAATCGTCTATACATGTTTTGTCATTTACAATATAAATCAGTAATCGTCTATATATGTTTTGTCATTTACAATATAAATCAGTAATCGTTTTCTACGTCCTTCTAAACAATGTCTGTCGTTCAGTAAACATATGTGCCCATCCCGCGGCCAAGTCATTTTTGAACCATCTCCATTGTGGGTGAGTGAGCGGGAGTGGTGAGTTTTCATCCAGAACCACGTGAACGAAGTGAGCAGCTTGGTCTTCCCCCACACGAAGAATCACAACGGGGGACAATAGTTGTGCTGTATCTGGACCATCTCTCAGCGGAAGACACGAAAAAGATTGTGAATTGGATATGCATACAATGGGATGGTTAAGAGCTGTAGCAATAGCCACGCCCGTGTCTGGCATAATCATCCAGTAACCGTAGGGTGCTAGACCTGATTCAAACCAATTCAGCGAGTTGACCATAGTTGTAAACCATACCCTCCCCCACATTTGCATGTAAACTTCTCGGTTACTGTCTACCTCTTCCTTGACAATAGTTCGAAGTCTGGGCCATATTTGTTCGTGATGACCAAGACCTACGGCAAGAGCTCGATAGCCACAATTTCCATCACCTTCCACGTTAACGATCCCTAGGATCCACCGTCGGAATAGATGTGGAATTCGAGCCATAAATATTCGCTACTGTCATTTGGAATGTACAAGTCGTTTCTTAAATCGGCCTCGCTAGGTTCTTCGTTCAAGTCTAGGACGTTAGAAGGCTCTCCCACGTATGAACTATGTCTCGCAGTTTCTTCATTTAAGTCTCGGACTTTTTTAGGTTTTGTATAGCTTCTGCGGTGCCCTGTGGGGGGTTCTTTGTTCAAATCTGGGATATTTTGTTTAGCCTTGGATTTTTTGTCCTTTGCGCTCGAACATCCACAAGTACTTTCTTTAACAGCAGGTTGTTGGGTTGACACAGATTCAGGAGCGTATATACCTCTGAGCATGTTTAACATATTTTTCATGACAAACGACGATGATTTGGTAAAAACATTTTGGAAAATTTCTACGTCATCTTGACAAGAAAAATATTCAGGCTCTTGAGTCCCTTGAGGCTCTTCTGGCGTATGAGTATGTCGGACTCTGAGCCAGGGAACACTTAGTGTTCTCCAAAAATTATCAACAGCATCAAGCGGAATAGGCGATCCTGTATTCGAAAAAAGTGACTAGTTAAAATAATCGGTATTGACGGGGAGAATAACTTGATAGGCATAAATTTAAAATACATACCATGAATCTGAAGGTAATACAGTTCGTGATAGCATGGTAAACCATAAACTAACCGCAACTGTTTTTGGACCAATAAATCCTGTAGGTGCTGATAATAGTGCGTGAACACATCTTCGGTCAGAGCTGTAATCATCAAATCCCATGTCCATCTAACGAACTCATACTCCTCTAGCGTAGCGAATTTGTGTCTGCAATGCTTGAGCACATTTTGATTGATATGCCATCGACAGAGTAATCTGTTAGCGTTTGGGAATTCTGCTCTGCATGCCCCAAGCAACGCTAAATCTCTGTCGGTGACGATAACCCGCGGGTAATATTGTTCTTGTATCACCAACTTAACACATTCCAACACCCATTTGAAATTTGGCTCTTTTTCACAGTCCAAAAAGTTAAACGCCATTGAGAATGTTCTGTTTGTTGAAGTAACTCCAACAATTATAAAGAATGGCAGTTTAAACAACGTGGTGTTGTATGTGGAGTCCATCAGCATGATTTCCGGGAATGTTGTCCACAGGGCATATGACGTCGGGTGAACAAAAAATATTTCCTCCAACTCATTAGTGTGGTCATTTACCCTGGGGTAATATGTATAACCTTGACGCCTCAAATGTACTAAAAGGAGTTGTATCGGAGTCAAATCACCACGATTGGCGCGACGTATCTTCTCTTGTGCATTATATACCGTTTTAATGCTAGACACGTTATTCGGATCACTCTCTTTTAGTGAAGAAAGTATAATTCGTGGTGCTACTTGATGTTTTGTCAACTGCTTCACCAAAACTAACTCATTTTCTTTTAATCGCATGGCCTGTGAAAAACCATGGAACGAGTCTACAAAATGATGATTATGCCTCACACACTTGACCCTCAAGATCTAACCATTAGTTTGACCTTTTATGTATTTCGCCAGTAATCTGAATGGGCAATTAATTTTAGCGGTACCAATCTGCCGTTGAAGTTCATCTTCTAAACCTTCACGTGCAGACGTCCCATGTCTAGAACACTTAAATTCGATCGAGTACTTATAGCCCCTATATGTTTTAGTTCTTCCTTTAACAATAAGAAAACCGTTCGATTGAGCAGTAGATTGCACCCAATCAGTTAAAACAACTTCATCACGGAACACCTAAAAAAATAATAAATACAACTTTTATAACTTTCATTTTTAACATATAATTTATAACTTTTTTACATTTTTTAACAACTTTATTTATTTTTACAACTTTTTTAAAAAACTTTGAACCTTTTATAAAAATTACAACTTTTATAAAACCATTTTTAACAACATTTGTATACATTTTTTTTTACAAACTTTTGTTACTTATATTAGTTTTTTTTACACACTTTTATAAAAAAAATACAACTTTGTACATTTTTAACAACTTTTTTTACAAAACTTTTATAAATACTTTTATAAATACATTTTTTTAACAAACTTTTATAAATACTTTTATTTTAAAAATAATACTTTTATTTTAAATTATAATACTTTTATTATAATTATAAAAGAGTAATAATACGTGTGTGGTTATGGATGTGGTTACGAGTTCGTTCCATGTGGTTTATCTGTGTACGCGTTTTCTTGTGTTTATCTGTGTTTTTCTCTCACTATTTCACACAGTTGTTAGTACTCTCTCTCTCTTATCTCTGTCGTTTCTCTCTCTCACTAAAAAAGTCTTTGATAAGACTTTTTAGATCTAAAAACTTGTTAGATCTTGTGGTTATCTGTGGTGGTGATGTTGTGGTATCTTGTGGTTATCTGTGGTGGTGATGTTTTGGTTTCGTTGATTATTTTTTAGATCTAACAAGTTTTTAGATCTTGTGGTATATTTTTATCTGGTAAAGGCTGATTTTTTTTAAAAACTAAAAACTTGTTAGATCTAAAAAAAACTAAAGTGGTGGTGATGTTTCTGTGAGAAGTTGTTTGGTTTCGTTGACTATTTTTTAGATCTAACAAGTTTTTAGATCTTGTGGTATATTTTTATCTGGTAAAGACTGTTTTTTTTTTATAACTAAAAACTTGTTAGATCTAAAAAATTATAAACTGGTGGTGATGTTTCTATGAGAAGTTGTTTGGTTTCATTGACTATTTTTTAGATCTAACAAGTTTTTAGATCTGGTAAAGACTGATTTTTTTTTAAACTAAAAACTTTTTAGATCTAAAAAAATTATAAAGAAGTGGTGATGTTTCTGTGAGAAGTTGTTTGGTTTTGTTGACTATTTTTTAGATCTAATAAGTTTTTAGATCTTGTGGTATATTTTTATCTGGCAAAGACTGATTTTTTTTTAAAACTAAAAACTTGTTAGATCTAAAAAATTATAAACTGGTGGTGATGTTTCTGTGAGAAGTTGTTTGGTATTGTTGACTATTTTTTAGATCTAACAAGTTTTTAGATCTGGTAAAGACTGATTTTTTTTTTAAAACTAAAAACTTTTTAGATCTAAAAAAATTATAAAGAAGTGGTGATGTTTCTGTGATAAGTTGTTTGGTTTCGTTGACTATTTTTTAGATCTAACAAGCTTTTAGATATGGTAAAGACTGATTTTTTTTTTTAAACTAAAAACTTGTTAGATCTAAAAAAATATAGAGATGTTGTGATGTTTCTATGAGAAGTTGTTTGGTTTCGTTGACTATTTTTTAGATCTAACAAGCTTTTACATCTGCTAAAGACTGATTTTTTGTGGTGATGTTTTGCAGGTGATATGCAGTTTCCTTACTGGATGGTAAAGTGCAGTTTTATCTCACTTTGCAACTTTAAATGAAAATTGTTGGTGCCTATGCAGTTTCATTACTGGATGGTAAAGTACAGTTTTATCTCACTTTGCAACTTTAAATGAAATAAATAGATTTAAAAAAAAAAAGAGGCAATGATGATTTATATATATAAAAAAAAAAAAAAAAAAAAAAACAAAAAAAAAAAAAAAAACAAAAAAAACTTAAGAGTTTTGGCATGGCAAATATGAATGGACGGTAAAGTGAGTTTATATGTCACTTTGCAACATTCGTATTTGCAGCCAACATGATTGTTTATATCTCATAAAGAGCTAATAATCTGAGCCTTACCTCTTGTGTGTCAAATGGTGAACTAGACATGGTTGTTTGGTTTGGTTGTTGCTTTTTGTTAGTGCTTTCTGCTTGTTTGGGAACTGGATTATGGGGTGCTTGTGTAGATTGTCCCTTTTAGTTTGTGTTGTAGCTTTCTTGTTGGTGTTGTGGTGTTGTTGCTTTCTGCTTGCTTGGAAACTGGATTATAGGGTGCTTGTGTAGATTGTTAGTTTGTGTTGTAGCTTTCTTGTTGGTGCTGTTGGTGCTGTTGGTGCTGTTGGTGTTGTGGTGTTGTTGCTTTCTTGTTGTTGCTTTCTGCTTGCTTGGGAACTGGATTATGGGGTGCTTGTGTAGATTGTTATTTTGTGTTGTAGCTTTCTTGTTGGTGATGTTGGTGTTGTTGCTTTCTGCTTGCTTGGAAACTGGATTATGGGGTGCTTGTGTAGATTGTTAGTTTGTGTTGTAGCTTTCTTGTTGGTGTTGTTGGTGTTGTGGTGTTGTTGCTATCTTGTGGCGTTATAAGCCTGAAGTGCCTGCATAGCAGATCCCCTTTGAGAGTCTTAGTTCACTTTCTTGTGAACTTTTTCAGTCTTGGAATCCTACTTACCACATTCATGTTGAAAACGTGTAACTTGTGAAATTTGTTGAACTTGTGAGGCTTGTGTCATGTGCAGTTGTGACTTGTGAGACTTTGGGCAGTTTGAGACTTGTGAGACTTGTGCAGTTTGAGACTTGTGAGACTTGTGCAGTTTTGGACTTGTGACTTTGTGCAGTTCCTGTGAACTTGTGACTTAAATTTTCCGAGGCGATGAGGATAACCGAAACCGAATGGACGGTAAAGTGAGATCAAATCTCACTTTGCAACCTTCGAGTTTGAGCCTTAAAATTTTCCGAGGCGATGATGATTTTTGAGCCTTAAAATTTTCCGAGGCGATGATGATTTTTTAGCCTTAAAATTTTCCGAGGCGATGATGATAACCGAAACCGAATGGACGGTAAAGTGAGATAAAATCTCACTTTGCAACCTTCGAATCTGAGCCTCAAAAATTTTTCGACTACGTTTTTTTTTTAAAGTTATAAAACTTTGTAAAAAACACTTGTAAAAAAAAACTTGTAAAACAAAAACTATCACCACATCTTTATAAAAAAACTTGTAAAACAAAAACAAAAACTTGTAAAAAAAACACCCAAAACTGGAAGGTGATGTTGTGGTGGTATATCTTTTGGCACGTAAATCGAAACCCCAATGATTGGCTACCATGGGAACCTGCAAACACCTCAAAAAATGCAGCACCCCCTACCATGGGGTGCCTGCATAGGAGGACCCTTTTGTAAACATCCTATATGGTTTAGTTGAGTAGATAACAAAAACAGTTCTTGTGGTACGTCTAAAGGGATCTTTAATTGGTACCACAAAATGTTTTTTTTTTTTTTTTTTTTTTTTTTTTTTTGGCTACGGAAATGAAAGTACGGAACAAAAAATATAAAATTTGATAAATCAAAAATATTAAAGGATAGAAAATACGGAACAAAAAAGATAAAAAAAAAATTGTAGTCTCCTATTAACAGAGTAGTTAAAAGTAAGGTAGACGGTGCCTAAATCAATTAGGTGGTACAAATAACATCATACATGGTTTACTATTTGAAAGTGTAGACATTGTTTTTATGGGAATTCTTTTATACAGATATCGTCCCGGCCTAAAGGTGAAATGACTAATATGCTTTAAAGTGAACTTGACAGTCTCACAAAATCAAAAGACATTTTAGTCATTTCATTTTGAGGCAGCGACAATATCAGCACTAAAGATTTTCCACAGAGATTGCGTTTGCATTTTTAGAAAGATAAGGGGTATTCGTCCGTTTTCGTCCGTTTTTTATTCGTTTTTGACTGGTTTTTTACGTTTTTGTCCGTTTTTAACCGTTTTCATTCGTTTTTATCCGTTTTCGCCCATTTTTTTTACGTTTTTGTCCGTTTTCATTCGTTTTTTACCCGTTTTCGCACGTTTTTATATGTTTTTGTCTGTTTTTTACGCTTTTTGTCCGCTTTCGTTCGTTTTTTATCCGTTTTCGCCCAATTTTTACGTTTTTATCCGTTTTCACACGTTTTTATATGTTTTCGTCTTTTTTTTTTATGTTTTCGCCCATTTTTTACGTTTTTGTCTGTTTTTATCCGTTTTCGTTCGTTTTTTTATCCGTTTTCGCCCGTTTGTTTTTACGTTTTTATCCGTTTTCATTCGTTTTTTTATCCGTGTTCACCCATTTTTTTACGTTTTTCATTCGTTTTTTACGTTTATATCCGTTTTCATCTATTTTTATTTCTTTTCGTCCGTTTTATTACGTTTTTGTTCGTTTTTATCTGTTTTCGTCCGTTTTTATATGTTTTCGTCCGTTTTTGTCTGTTTTTATATTTTTTCGTCTGTTTTTGTTTGTTTATTTTCCGTTTTTGCCTATTTTATCCGGACAAAAACGTATAAAAAGGGGCAAAAACTACCTAAAAACTGACGAAAACTACCTAAAAATGGACGAAAGCACAAAAAGTAATATAAAAACGTAAAAAAATGGACGAAAACGTAAAATAAGGGGTTAAAACTACCTAAAAATGGACCAAAGCATATAAAAACAGAAAAAAACAATAAAAGAAGGACGAAACCGTATAAAAACAGACAAAAACGTAAAAAAAAGATGAAACCATATAAAAACGAACGAACACGGATAAAAAAATGAACAAAAACGTTAAAAAAAAAGGACGCAAACATATACAAACAGACGAAAACGGATAAAAACTAACAAAAACGTAAAAAGACGGTCGAAAACGGATAAAAACAGACGAAAACGGGCGAAAACATAAAAAACATGCTAAAACGTAAAAAAACAAACGAAAACATATAAAAACGGATAAAAAAACGAATGAAACTGATAAAAACGGACAAAACGTTAAAAAAACAGGCGAAAACGGATAAAAAAACAAACCAACACAGATAAAAACGTAACAAAAAAGGTAGAAAACGGATAAAAAACAAAAAAAAGGGGCAAAAACATGTAAAAACTGACGAAAACGGATAAAAACGGACAAAAAAGTAAAAAACGGGCGAAAACTATTATTAACGGAGGAACTAACTGGCGAAAACTATTATTTAAAAAAATAGGACTAACGATGCAAAAATTATTAAAGGAGGGACTAACGGTGCAAACACTTGACGGAGAAACTAACGGCCCATCCAAAATAGGGACTAAATGAGTGCAATGTTTCAAAAATAGGTATCTCTGGTGTAATTAAAACGACTTAGGGACTAAACATGAAATGTGAGCAAACCACAGCTTCAGAAATTCAGAAAAAAAAAAAAAAAAAAAAAAAAAAAAAAAAAAAAAAAAAATGTCAAATAGGCCCAAAGACTGCATTTGTAATTTGGACTTAATACGGAAACGGTTTTTGCAATTTAGGTTTAGTTTGTGATTCAAACAACTCTTAGAGCGCTAGGTATCATTTGGTGCCGTGGGTGGTGCTGGTGTCATAAAAAAAATTATGCCACATCAGCATTTTTTTCCCATAACACCACTTTTAGCTATAACATCAAAACACCCTCCCTGACAAAAAAGTTGTGTCGTAAAGTAAAATAGTGCCATAGTACACAAAAAGACAAAAACAAAAGGAAAGGAAATATAATTGCCATGAGCTGGTGGCCACGGCACGAAAGCCTACTAGCCCACCCATGGAATGGTGATAATTGGTGTCGAAACCTATGGCTCAAGCCATGACACACTGTATCCGGACCTCTTAAAGTTACGGCTAAACCTCACATTTCACTCAACGAGTGATGCTTTTATCCTTTCTCATTCTCTAAACCACACATTTCACTGCTCTTTTGTCTTATGCTATCTATGTAGTACTTTTGAGGTACAGTAAGCTGTCGAAAAACGATAATATCTCCCATAGCATTGCTCGTTTCAAAAATAAAATGTAAAAAAGTTAAAAATAAATAAAAAAATCAGTTATCTATAATAAAGGTTGATCTTTAAATGAATATCGTATTTGTTTATGTCATAACGTCTTTTTTTTATGCCACTCGATTTATCTTATATGTACCTCGTGTTTATAGAATCCGTATAAAATTGATTTCAGGTACCTTCGTAATTTAATTCGTAACACTTGTGAATAATATTCAATAAAAATACTCGTAACAAAAAAGATCTTGCAACGACGCATCAAGGTGGTTTGGTGGTAAAAGATTGTCATTAAAATGTGTGAGGTATCAGGTTCAATTCTTGTTTGGTGCAAAAACTATAAATTGGTCACGATAATCTTCTGGAAAAAAAAGGCTTTATCCGGTTTAAATTTATGTGACGATGAATTCAAACTCGATGAATTGGTCGGTCAAAAGAAGAGAAACAATGATTAAAAAAATCCCAAACCAAATCAGACAATAAGTAGTGAATTGGGCCTTATACAATTTGGGCCGGTTCACTTGAATGGAGCAATGGAGTACGTGAGTAACTCATAATCGTAAAACTAAACAAACCAAAAAAATAAAATAATAACAATAATAATAAAAAAAATTCACAGGTTTGAAATTTGAATGCATTTTGTACTCCCATCAATGCTTACACCTATTTACTACTTTACACTCCTTCCTGTTTACGTGTAAAGCATCAATGGGGACCAGACTAGCACCAATGGGCACAGTCATTAGCCATGTTCCATGGTGTACGTCATGAGTACGTGCAAGGAAACGAACAACTTGTGAACATCATAAGAGCAACGGTAATAATTGCCAATTTCATTGATACATGCAGGTAAATACGGATGAGGTTTTCCCTGCTCGGGAAGGCGAGTCTTAAGATCAGATGTACGCTGTCTAACTGAGTTACGTGACGGCTTTTGACCTTTTTCATGGCCACCCTAGCGTGTACCTATAGTAAGGCTTCAACTCTAAACCTCTTGTGAGGAGGTTGGTTACATCACAAACACGCCATTTGGTGTTGGTTAACTTCATTGATACATGCATCACAATGTAAATGCCAAAAGTGAATTCAAACATACTTTGACAATGTAGTTTGCATAAACATTAAATGTTAACTTATGGCAATCCAAAACTTATGGTATGCAATTATAAGAACTTCAAGATTGTCTAGTGCCCAATGATAATCACAAATTTGCTAGTATGTGTACAGTATTTGGTTACTATAGAAACTTCGAAAACAGTAAACATATACGTAAAAAACAAAGTATTATGTAGGTTGCTTTTGGTTGTCTTGAGTTGTTTAGCCATAACTATAACTATAAAACATCAAAGACCTCTATTTATTTTGACACTTTTTGTCCTGTTCGGCTTGGGTGCTGGTGGCGGTAACACAGTTCTTAATTTCCTTCTACTCTCAAAAACATCGACCATTTTTCGCCAGGTTTGAATCAGCTCACTTGATCTTTGAGTGTACCGGAAACCGTTATCTAATCACACATACCAATAATTATTAGCACGTTTTCTAAAATAAGCAATATGCAGGCATAGATATTTGTTGACAACCTTAGTTGTGAACTAATCATCCTTTTTTTTGTGATGAAAGCGATAAGCAATATAATTTGCATGTATAAACTATAAAGTATTTCAAATAAATCATGGAAACGTAAAAGCATATTATCATACTTTGCGCTCTTTGTCAAATATTTCGTTATGCAGGTAAAGTTAAATTTTCTTTTTAAATTTCGTAAAACCGTCGTTTGTTTATAACAAATAACTAAATACAGTGATAGGTTTACTAAAATGCTACAATTGTAACGTTTAAAACACCTATGAACTAGAAAAATGAAAAAAATATAGTTTACCTGAAACAGCAGTATTGGCATGAAGGAAAGACAGAAACACAAACACCAGAAATACTAATTTTGGAGAAAATTTGGCCATGTTTTTTCGAGTTTTCATGAGTTTATGTTTGTTTAGGTTCCTTCAAATAGCATCATAAGTTGACCTATAGAAGGTCAACCACATTATGATTGGCTCTCATACAAGAATCTAGTTTAGATTGCTGTTACGAAGAGTTGACTTCATTTAAGAATTAGCAAACTTGGTTTTCATAAGTAATATAATAAACTTTATTTGTTTTGATTATGTTTAACATTTGTACGTTGTGGAACTTAGTTGTACAATACGACAAATAACGAAAATGAACCATCATCTGTATTCGTGTGTTGTCTATACTTTAAATCATTTTGCACAAACATGACAGATGGATGATGATACATAATTACATATGAGATATATTTTATTCATGAGAAGTGTCACTTATTAAAAAGTCAAATGATTATAGCTGTAGGCTGTAGCACACCAGGAGCAGCTCATCTAAGCAATATGTGCACCTTCTCAACAGACCTTTAAATCATGGAGGTACGTATGCCTTCATCTTGCTCAGATGTTCTGAACTGAATATAAACACATTCTGTTTTCCATTGGTTGGTGCAGCAGGTAATATGTATGTGTGTGTGCCAAAAGAGCACTGTGTAAACTAGATGCTACGCGCCTACGCTTTTGATGGAATCTGGGTTGTGCTTTATTTGAAACGGGTCAAATCATAAAATTTAGCTAGAAGAGGAACAGGTTGGTGGGATGCAAGTCATATAAAGTCTATTCTGAATGCATACACCCTCCTAATTCTTATTCAGATAATTAAGCTACTATGGTGATAATATATGCTTTTGTAATGATTAACTTTTATTTATTGTTTTTAAACGACAACTTATTACACACCTATATCATGATTAACACACTAATAATGATTAACTTTTTTTTTAAGGAAAAGGGCAAATAAGTTTTATGGGTAACCTCTAACCATTTCAGCCTATTTCAATCTGAAGAAAAACTACTCCGTGACTGTTTCAAATTGAACCCAATATGACCCATCACTCAACCAGCCCATCTTGCCACTTCTACTATTAGCTCAGGGGCACAATGATATCTGATCTTGCAAACAAGCAACAAATGTATTAGAGCAAAGGGTATGGTTGTTTTATAACATGCCAAATGCAATTTTTTTGAACCAATAACATGCCAAACCATACCATGCAAGTGAGCCAAATTCATGCCAAAGGGAAATGAGCCATTACATTGGCTCACGCCAAAGAGAAAAATTGTGTACCTTTTGTTATTTTTTAATTCTTTTTTTATTGTATTGTGATTGAGTGGATATTTTTAGTGGGGTATTTTGTGGGACCCAATAACATGTTAGTGATGCGTTATGAGGGAGGGGTGTTTGAGTGATTGGTATGTTATTGGAAGGTGTATGATGTGGCGCTGAAGTGGCATACCAATAACGTGTTATTGGTATCCACGATACCTTGTGCTCTTATCATTCTGAATATCGCACAACATGAAAGGTGCAAATAAGCTACTCCGTATTAACCAACAAAAACATCTAATTCTCCTATAAGACACGTAACTCTCATGACACAGAGGTTGGATCAGTTGGAAAACTCCTCTCCTTTGGACACAGAGGTTGAGGGTTCGATCCTCACACTCCCTGCAAAAAGGCCGGAGGTCCTCTGGAAGCAGCCTCTCTTTCTTCAGTAGGGGTAAGGATGTCTACATCTCACCTCCTCCATACCTCGTGGAAGACGGAATTGGGTTAACGTTGATTTACACGTAACTCTCAAGAAACGTTATCTTAAAACAAAAAACCTTTCATTCAGTACATCAATGACAACTCTTCCTGAATAAAACCATACCCATGTTGTTGCATACCTGGAGCAGCTCATCTAAGCAATGTACCTTCTCAGCAGACCTTTAACTCATGGAGGCATGAATGCGTTCATCTTGCTCAGATGTTCTGAACTGAATATAAACAAACTCTGTCTTCCATTGGTTGTACTGCAGGTAATGTGTGCACGCCAATAGAACACCCTCGAAACTAGAGGCTACACTATTGACCCCGTTTACTTATGAATAAATGGAATCTGGGTTGTGCTTTACTCAAAACGGATCAAATCATAAAATTTAGCAAGAAGAACGGGTTGGTGGGTTGCAAGTCATTTAAAGTCTACTGTGAATAGACACATCCTCCTAAATCTTTTTATTCAGATATGTTAACTAATATGGTGATAAAATAGGTTTTTATAATCATAATTAACACACTAATAATTAAGATTTGGCCAAATAAGTGTTTATCACCCATTTCATCCTATTTTAGTCTGAACTACAAATTACAAGTTTCAACCCGAACGGTTATGACCCAAATACCCAACCCACCCATCGTGCCACTTCTACTAAAACCTCAAGGATACACCGACATTTCAACATGCAAACAAGCAACAATAGTAGAATTTTTCCATTTAAGGAGCAAAACCAGAATTGTTATTTTGGAGATAAAAGCTTAACATTAACCAACAAAAACATCTAATCATCATATAAGACACGTAACTCTCAGGAAACGTTATCTTAAAACAAAAAACCTTTCAATCGGTACATCAAAGACCAACTCTTCCTGAATAAAACCTTACCCATGCTTCCAGATGAGCTCAAAAAACCTTTGCCCATAATTACAATGTTAGTCTAAACGTATTTACCAGCCTACTATGTTCGTCAACGCGAAAAAGACTTGCTTTGAGAAAGAAGCACACCAGAATGAGACAAATTCAGATGATAAACCGCCTTCGCCACTAACTCTTTCATCTCAGGATACTGACAAGCAACAGACTTATCTGCCCCTTCCAAAGCTGTCAAAAGTCTCGCCTGTTGAAACGTCTCACTGCTTCCAGCATGCAACGAAAGATAACACAAAAGAACCAAAGCATGATACTGTGTTCTCTCACTCCCCCTTAACAATCTCATCAACGGCTGTACTCCTTCAAACTCAACTACAGTCTTCGAGTGCTCTGCACATAAAAAATTATCCGGAGACGTGAATTTCCCAAGAGCAATAACCGATTCCGTTGCCACCTCCACATTCCTGTGAGAAAACTGTTTAACCAGAGGACCAATAACCTGAGTCTGCCTTGCAGGAAAAGTTCGAGCCAAATGACCAATCGCCCTAATGGCTGGAATCTTAATCACAGGATTATCCGATTGATTAACCAGTCTAATAAGCTGTTCCGTTATCGCTTTTGCAGCAGGGGAATTAGTCTTAAACGCTGCTCTCCTAATATCAGGATTGCATTCAGCCGCAGTAGTAATTTCCAATACCGTCATCAAACAATTAACCTGTAACTCCCCTTTTTCCCTCTCCATAAGCTTAGCCAAACATAGTAACCCTTTAGTCTCGGTTATCATTCTACAATTCTCAACATTACCTCTAGCAAGCATCCATAACGCACCAGAACAACTAGTCTTAAACTCTAATATCAACTTCGACACCTCGTTTTTACTCTCTTTCCTATTCCTAGACCATATAGAATTCCCCGACGACAAATCCCCTAACTTATTACTACAACTAGACGACATTACCAAACCCTTATCCCTATCCCTATCCCTATCCCTATCCACTTTCCTATCAATCTCAACCGCCGAACCAATACTTCTCCTCAACAACTTAACACTATCACCATCGTCATCAAACATATCAATCGCCAACAACGTCACAAGCATCCCAATAACATTCTCCCTCGCAAACGCCTCCTGACAAACACTATCAAACTCACACAACCTCCCAATCACCTTCACAACCTCAATCTGAACCAAAATACTCCCACTCCTAAACGCCCCCACTATCACCCCAACCCCGTGCTCCACAAATACCACCCGCGCCCTCACTCGCTCATTCACCAAACAAAAAATCGCATTCGCGCTCGCGATCCTCCCCTCCACCGAATCCTCCTTCATCATTTTCAACAAAGGCGCCACACCGCCTTCCTCCACAATCACCTTCTTATTCCGATCACTGTCACGTGCCAGTGACGTCAGCTCACGTGCCACTTCAATTTTCACATTCAAATCATTTAACAAATACAACGAAGATATGTAAGACCACACCCACGCCAATATCGGATCGTTCGCACAAATTGGCGGCAAACTCAACACCACACCGTTATCACCATTATCAAATAAACTCAAAAGCCACGTCATATCACCGATCGAACAATCGATTAAGTTAAAAACCTTCTTGAAGTCATTAACCGTCACAATGCTGAAAAACCGCCGGAAAAAGCTTCTCCGGCGGCATTTTTTGACTAGCTTGAAAGTGCGGTGGAGGTTCGCGGCGGCGACGGTGAAGATGCGGCGCGTGGGACGGTCGTAGAAGGGAGTGGAGTTGGAGAGGGTGACGGCGGCGCGTAGCATGTGGGAGAGCGCGTGGAGTTTTTTGGCGAGGGTTTGGCATTCGGTGGTGAAGAGAGAAGGGGGCGCGTCGGATAAGGCGCGTGAGATGCGGTCTGCGAGGAGGATGGGGGTGGAGAGGGTTTTTTCGAGTGGGGGTTGGGGGGTTTGGGTGTCGTGTAATTGGTTTGATTGGATGATGAAACGATCCATTTGGAAAGTTGATTGGATTTGATTAGATTAATCAGTTGGTTTTACATTTTGTGATGATATAAGGGGGTGGTGATGATAAGGCAGTTATTTGGGGGAGAGATTTTGAAGGGGTGGGTTTCGGCGGTTAGTTGGGAGGGAAGTTGAAGTGTATATCCAACGTGGTGGACTTAACGAGTTTTCATATTCCTTTTTTCTTCTTCTCATTAAAAATAGTGGGGGTTGTTGTGTGACTCGGTCAATGAGATTATAATAAATGATAGGAAATTAAAAATGACTTTTTGCTAAATTAATTAAGCGATGTGTTTATAGCCTTTAGAACAAATGTTTTGACGTATAAAATAAAATAATCTTATAGTGAGCTAATTGCGTTTCGTATTACGCATTATCTGTGTGATTTAGTGTAAACTTATATTTTCATTATTAGAGCCGTCTTTAACGGTGTCCAAAGCGAGCCCGTTTAAGGCCTCAGAATTTTTAAGGTCCCATTTAGCCTTAGTTTAGACTATGATTGTGATTTACAATCACTTTGTATTTATGACGTTATTGTGAGATTATCAGTTTTTTATAGACTTGTAATTGTTTTTTGTTTGTGAACTGAATTAGAAAAAAATTTGACTTTATTTGCGTCGCTTAGCATTAACTTGGACTCTTACCATACACAAATATTCACATCTTTTCGACAACTATTATTTTATCACTCGACTTTCATCCGTGACTTGATTTTAGTTTCCCACATAGTTTTAAAAACACATTTGAATGCATTCTAAAGCATTGATAGGATTACCATTTAATACTTCGTTCATCTAAGCTTCTTCTTTTTGAGATGACGTCATGCATGGTTCCTTCACTTCCTTGTACATATACTTATAGTAGTACGCAACAACAATATTAGATGAGGACCATATCTCGATAAGTGAGCGTACACAATTTCTTTTTTTCTTTCTATATTCTTTCGGTATACATATTGATTATGTTGACCTATACAAGACCAACCATGTAAAATACAAAATTAGCAAATAACATCTTGTAGTCTGTTAATATTAAAGTCATAAAATAGCTTAAAAAGATATAAAATCAACTATTATCTTAAATTTCATTGAAATTTAACAATAAAATGAATATTTTTCATTCAAATATATCATTAACCATGCAAAATAACCCGAATAAAACAAAACAATAACAAAATAAAAACATAATGTGCATATCATGAATTAAACAATACAATAACAAAATAAAAACAAAATGTGCATATCATGAATCATAGAAAATTTTATTTGCCTTGATATTGCTTATGTTGCAACCATTTTAGCCTTGAAGCATCACTTCGCATAGTCATAAACAATTCCCTTTTGACAGGATCTTCAAACAAATCCATAGCAATATAACAAAGAGGACTATCATCTAGCATCATTCCACCATCTATCATGTCATTAATGACACTCATACACCTACTAGCACTATAAGGATCGTCTTTATCAACACCAAAAGCATCATACTCTAAAATTTCTATAAGACGATCTTGTTTCTCACTTTGTTTAACCATGAACTCTTTAAACATTCTTGATCCTGTCGAGTCCCTCTCTTTCCGCTTCATCTGAACATTTTTTGGTTTCATAATCAATTTAGCAGACTTGTTTACTTGTTTAGAAACTCCAATTTGCCTTGATGTTGGGACATCTCGACCCACATCTTTCTTAAAACCTGTATATAAAATCCTTCCTCTTGAGCATCTACCGATGTTTATATGCGTATACATTCCACTATCATAGGATCTAAGACTAGCACTATAAAGATCAACTAACACCATGGTAATATTCAACCATAAAGCCAAAAACTGATATATGCATCATTGGATGCAACCATAGAAGGATTACACACAAATACAGAAGCATAAACAAAGAAACACAAACACCAACCTGTGATAATACACACATAAACACAGAAACATAGCAAGATAACAAGTAACTTGATCATACACAAACTTTACTGTGATCACAATATGTTTCGAAAAAGAATAATGAAGGTACCTAGTGAACTTGTTACAGCAGAAAAACTTGTGACAGTAAGTTAGGGTTTTTATTATATAAATAATGTGGTATTAGGGATGGGTATTTTAGTCATTCAATATCTTACAACTCTAATAATTCTAAGAACGCTTCTTAAACAAGCATTGAGTTAATCTTCTTAAAAATAGCCACTGCTCACCGCTTTTTTGTCAAACAACTACTAAAAATCAAAATGCTCATTGCTCACCGCTCATCGTTTCAAAAACTTCGATACCAAACATACCCCATGTATATGGAAGGTTCATAAGCATGAATGTGACATAATGACTTTGGGGAGAAAAATAAAGTTAGTTAAAACCATATGTTCCAATAAAAAACAGCATCACTCTGATGCCCATACCTTCATTCCAAAAACTCAAACAAAAGTTAATGTTTGAACTGTGCTTTGTCCCAAATTAGGCAATTTTATTATAAAAAAAAAAAAAAGGATTCATGTGATTTGTTTCTACAAGATATAATCAAAATTCACCATCCGAAGAACATCATACAAAGCACATACTATTTGGTATCGTATTCTAAATCAAATCAAATTATATAGCGGTTTAGCCTAAGTTTGATTTAGCCTAAATTTTGCGACTTAATGAAATCTTAAATCCCACATGTAGGCAAGTGAACTCCAATTAAATAATTTACTGTGAGTTGAAACATGACATACAATTATATATCCTTCCATAGCATAATCACATACCTGATAGATGCTGATTCTGGTAGGACCAATTCGGGTAAGGCTGATTCTGATACGACTTCGGTCTGGCGTACTGTGTGCCTGGTGGATATATTCCCTTTAATTAATATCCTATCTACTTTGGTAAGCTACAAGCTCAGATGTGTGTGCATGGTGGATATAGCAATATATATACGTAAATACCTTCATGAATTCCATATTGCAGAGAAGAACGAGATTTTAAAGCAGCTATCGCTTTGACCAGTACCTCCGACGCCTGCTTCAACCCCTCGCTATAGTAATTTAATTCCTCATCAGAGATCTCTTTCTTATTTATTCGATCCAGTACCCTAGTTGCAAATTTATCCAGTAGGCTCTCCATGTATTCATTTTCGGCTTCGAGGTTCGGGAAGGTGGGGATATCAGACATGATGATGCGGCTATGTACGTTCTAGAGTGGAATGCAATGTAGGTTTTCGCTATGATGATTGAATGAATTTGAGTATGAGAAGAAACCCTATTAATATTATACAGCTTTTGAGCCCAAGGCTTTTCATGGCGACATCCTATTTTCCCCATATATTTTCAATTATTATTTTATGGAGCTCCTATAAATTAAATAAATCAAAATACACGATAATTCCTAAAGAGTTATCATATCATACTATTGTATAATAATCGTTTCGTCCCATTATATTCGTTCATGTTTTAGGTTGTTCCATTATACTTGCATACTTTATTATTTTATTCAATTAAAAAAGATGATGATATTTAATTGGTAAAAATATACTTAGTAGTAACTTTTTAAACTACGTACAATCTAAAAGTGGACTAATTAATTGAAACAGAGGGTGTATAAAACATGAATCCCTTGTTGAATTTTAAATTTAAGGTTTGTCAATCATTAATGACCTATTTTTGTCAATCATTAATGACCTATTTTTGTGCTTTATATCCATTCAATAATTGAGGATATTACTGAATCGTTGTTTTAATTGATTATTTTATAGTATGATGTATGTTTTTTGGATATGTTTTAGTAAATTTGTTGAGTTATGTATGTGATAAGTGATAACGTGAGTTTATTGATTTAGTTGCCTTTTTGCGATTATATTGTTAGATCAGTTGTTAACGTTAAAGGAATCTTTGATATAACTAATGGTATAACATTAATATGTAAGTGGTTTGAACAATGCAATATTGCACAACGTGATATTAAGAAAAAAGATGGTAGGTATATCTTCGTCCTTAACATAGTCTACGGTATCAGTTTGTGATATGACCGAGTCTTTAAATTTAGCTACAAAATCAAGTTAAAGATTTTATTTTTTTTTTAATTTTTTTAAAATTAATATTGCAACTTCAGTTTATTGGGGTTTTATGAGATTGTTTACTGAAACTGCTTACAAAGGGGTTATTTAGGATTAGTTATATAAATTGTTTCTAATTAAGAGGCTATTTAGGATTGCTTACTGAAATTATAACTCAAAGGGATTTTTTGGATTGCTTAGTGGATTTTCTTATAAAGGGGTTGTTTGGGATTTTCTTATAACTTACCAAAATTGTGCTAAACTGGCCTCAATATGTTATCATCTTTTCACCCCTCCCTCTTTTCGACTTGTCCGTCCACCGGTCTTAAAGTCCCCTAGGACTGGTCTAAAAGATGGAAACCCTGCACTTCTTACTCAAGAAGTTATGTGAGCGCATTTATGATTCATTTTTAGTATATTGTGAAATCGATTTCACTGCTGTAACTTTCAGGAATTTCTTTATATTTCTCAATTTTATCTTTAGGTGGGTGATCCATAACTTGACCACACATGTTGGGATAGACCTGAAGTTATGATCGAGAAAAGACATCTTATACAAATGCACGATTCTAATCCCGGAACAAAAGTTGCAGCCGACACTACCGCAACTTGCTCCTCAAGCATGCTAAAGAGTTGTTTACATTTGTGGGCCAGCATAGAGGATCTTACAGTGAGAACATCCCTGAAGTTCGGACAAGTTACAATTCAGCCAGTTATGGGGATGAATTTTTGTGGGCGGGCCTGGCTATATCATGCAACAACTGGTCAGACGTATCTCGATTATACTGGAAGTAATGGAAAAACGTTTACTAACTGGGGTAGTCCTACCTGGTTCAGTTAGGAAGACAAGCTCCCGGGACCCAGGTAAAGTCTGCTATCATCTATGGGTTATAAAACTGGTTATTGTAATTTAAATTTGCAATACCATTAATTAGTTATCGGTGTTTGTATACAACGATTATATGGTTTTTACGATCTGATCATTATATTCCTAACACGTTTTCAACTACAATGTTATAGTTACATGCCGGACAGATTTTTAACTAGATAAAATTGACCCAAATATGTCAAATTGTTTTATTACACAATAGTGCTACTCTGCAATGAACATCCAAGCAACCCTGGTCGTAAGATTCAACAAATTTGTTGGATGCTCTCATTAAATGTATTAACCCTCAATATTACCTATCAATTTTTTTAGGTATAAAATCATATGTAATAATCGTTCAAGTGCGTATATATTGGATAGACTGCATTGCTACAAGGCTATAAATCAGGAGATGTCTCAAAGGAATCAAGAGAATGTTGGTGAGTGGTTAAACTTTTATCTTTCAGAATTGTGTTATGCATGCCTCCACAATTAGTGTTACAATTCAGTGTGCAATGTGGATCATTTACTGTCAACAGGTTAGGATGTTCTTTCTCTCAAACGGGTCACTTAGCCCATCCCACTGTAACCCTTACCGAGTATGATGAGTTTCAACCCATATGTGGACTTTTACCAATAATTATGTGACAATGGCATTTGTTAAGAATAAGCAACAAATGTGCCTTAACTTCTATATCACAGATTCACAGTGCATAATTAATCTATACTTTTTGCATCTTATATGTTATTTGTTGTTAGTTCAGAAACCATGCATCGTCTTAGGCAAAGGAGGGAAAGGAGACATAGGTGGATTGTGGGTTTCAATTGGTGTTGCAATTACAGTTGGAAGTACTTGCTGGAAAAACAACAAATACAAACAACGCATCCATGGTAAATACGGAGTAGCATGTTTGTTTTCTGGCATCAAGAATGTATCATATAAAATAAAGCAGGTAGGATATTCGAAACCATATTAAATCAATATCTAAAACCACAGACGTATGTGTTCTAATCTTTTTAGTAATCATATATGTGGGTTGTGTGATATTTTTTTACTTTTGTTGACATATTTGAAGTTAATTTCACCTTTGTAAAGTGTGAATCTTTTATATTACCTTCGTCCCAAAGTTATTATCGCTAGACAAAATTTGCAGAGTTTAAAATGGTGCATTTATAACAGCCTTCATTTTTGTAAAAGTAATAAAAATACAATTTTACCTTTTGAAAATTATTTAATGTTTTTTGTAAATAACAATTTTGGTTAAGAGTAGTATCGTAAACTTAAGTAATTCCAACTACTATATATAATAGTGGACAATTAATTTGGGACAAATTAAAAAGGAAAGATAGACAATAAATAGTGGCGGATAATTAATTTAGAACAAACTAAAAAGAATGATGAACAATAAAATTAGGACAGAAAGAGTATAATAAAGGAAAATAGTATATCGGAGTCATTTCAAAGGTTTAAATGTTTGACAAAAACCAAATTGAATTAATACAAAATCAAAAATAAATATTTGTAACTCTTACAAAATTTATTCTATTAAGAATATTACTGTAATGGTTATCATTTTAAATTCTAATCTTCCATGTCCATCTTTATTGTTTCACTTTATGGCGTGACAAGGTTGAGCCATTTGCTTGGCTAAAATTAAATGCCCAATTGATCTCAAATATTTCAAGGAGCTACAATATGACTTCAAATATGAATTTTGTTTGGTGAAAAAGGTAATCTTATTTTTGTGAATTAAACAAACTCACCTACTTTTCACCTCAGCGTCACATCAATTTTTCTTTTTATTCACACACCACTCTCACCATTCAAACTTTTCAATAAAATACCAACTTTATACAAATATATCTAACAAAATAGCTCACACACGCTCACAAACTAAATAAATAATATAAAGTAACACGGATAACGAAAAGCAATTGACTCACCTTTGTGAGCCATTTCTTGCCTCACTCACGCGTTACACAAACCAAACATAGTAGTCTCACTTGTGAGGTGAGGCTGATGCGGATAGCCTAACATATGTCTCTTAAGTTCACCTTTGAGCGCATTTGTTTAAATAAATGAATAAATAAATAAATAAATAAAAATTCTTTAAACTCGAAGTATTTATTGTTAATACGTAATTAAAAATTTATGTCAAAAGCCCGTGCGTGCACGGGCATTATAACTAGTTACTTAAATGGCCCGAAAGATTTAAACATAAGAATATATAAAGTCAAAAATAATTTTGTTAAAAACGGAATGTTCTAAAAGGTAAATAATTTATACATTTTTAAATACTAGCAGGGTACCCGCGTACTGTGGTGGCGGGTACCCTGTAATTAAATGTTTTAGCAAACAGTGTCTTTCGATTATACGTTTCCTATGATAGTAAATTTTTGGATGTCGATAAATTTAGGATGTAATAGCTTTAATCATAGCAAACCATTTCATGTAGTAATATTAGGATAACCACGCGATGTTGCGATAATACAAATGCGGTAGTCTTTAATATCATTTTGGGGGGGGGGGGGGGGGGGGGGGTAAAAGATCATATTGGTTAATATTGGCTTGTAGTTGCAAGTAGGTATGAGATGGTATGATATGCTTCATTAAATTTGTAGAATAAGTATCTACATATCACTAAGTGTGATGGAGCTTTGCTTGGTTTACATTATTTTGTTTGTTTATTGTGTCAAGTAGCTTGTTTGGTTTGTACAATGTGTTTTATTAATTGTATTTTTCATGAAAGGGGTGTTTTAAAGAACATCATTAATTGTAAGTGTTAACCAGTCAATAAATTATGTGTTAGTGCATCAATTAATTGTGCACATTGCATTAGTAGTTGTATTCTTTAATTAAATTGAATTTTTATGTTTTATTTTTGAAAAAGGGACTTCTAATAATAGCAAGTGTGTAAGCTTAAAATTTTTAAGACTTTTAAAAATAAAAGTCCTAAATATATTACTTCCTCAGTCCCAAATTAATTGTCCTCATTTGACTTTTTAAAGTCTTAATATCTCAATTTTGATCTTAAATATTTTTATTTATGTTATATAATAATTGATGCAAAATATATGAATGAATTGTCTCTTAAATGTTTTTTCATTGGTGTAATTTTCATCAAGTATTACATAACACATACAAAATATTAAGGATCAAAGTTGAGAAATTAAGACTTCAAAAAGTCAAATGAGGCCAATTATTTTGGGACGGATGGAGTATAAAGTAGTATAGATATGTACTTAACACCTTTAAAGGAAAATGAAAATTCTACTATATTTGCTTCTTTTATGTATGCCCTCATTGCTTTCTATTTATATTGAAGAAACGAAAATATTGTTTGTCAAAACATTGTAGTTCGAATGACTAAAGGTAATTTACTAAACTTTTTGATGATTTCATTCCTTATGTTATACGTTATTATTGTTTCGCAAGTTTTTATTATTTTATAGATATCCTGGCAATCCAAATAACCATCACCGCATTGGAGTCGCGCGTTTTTAGTATGGGAGGCCGTGTTGTTGATCCGTATAGGGCTAACTAAGTCTTACGCCGTAGTTGAGGCCTTGATTCGTACTCAAAATTAGGTAAGAAAGTCTAAAAGAACTATAATAGATGACATAAGAGATCTATTAAATGATAAAGATGTTGCAAAAGGTAATAGCTTATACTTATAACTAGTATCAAAGTAAAACTATGCTCAACGCTATGCCTCTAATCAATAACACAAACTTTGAACTTTGAACTTTGAAGGAATATGCAACATATCTTTACTGCTGCGTCTTTAGTTAAGTAAGCCTCCAAACATCCTTTCCCATAGTATTGTTGGAAATGTATATATTTACAAAGATGTGAATGTCCGGATTCGAACTCGTGACCACGGGATTGCACACATTAGCGAATGAGAATTAAAGTTAATAATTAATGTTTATGTTTACGATTAATTATTACACATTAAGTCCGGTTAACGATCGTTATGTATTTAACGGAAAAAATGACTAACGACCGTTAAAATGGAAAAGAGAAGGACTAGAAATGGAAACTTGGGAAAGTTATGGAATGGGCTTGGGGTCCTCTATGGTGGCCGGCCATAGGCCTCTCCAAGGCCCTAATCTCCCCTAACTTGTCCTCTAAGTTTTACTTCTAGTATAAAAGGAGGGGTAGGGTCTAGGGTTTCATTCACACCTTGTGCATTGAATTAGCCCTAGATCTCCTCTCTTCTCTTTCTTTGCATACCTTAGCCGAAAACCCCATTTGTTAGGGAGTTCGGTTTTGTTTTGCATTTACGAGGGCTTGTGTTAAGATCTAGCAATCGCTTGATTCGTTGGTTAATTCGTGTGTACAAGAACGTGGTTGTAAGACATTATTCTTACACCATTTAGTACTTCTTTGGTTTGCTTTGCTCGAGGGTGGTTTTGCTTTGCTCAAGAGATTTGATATTCGCAAGAGGTACGTTACGCATACTTTCAGTTAATTAATTTATTTGTTATGATCTTAAGTCTTCCGCTGTGTACTCTTGATGTCTTTATGTTTTATTTTATTTTATATATCATAAACTCAACAGTGGCATCACGAGCCTTGTATAACAAGTAATTAATTACTGAAACACATAATTAAAATAAACATGAATGTGTTATTATTTGTATGCTTAGATCTAGGGTTTGCAAAACCTAAACCCTTATTTTGAGGGGGGGCGTTTTTTTGGTGCCCTAATTAGGGTTTTGTAAACTTTGTTTTAATTGGATTAGAAACCCTAAGATGCATGCAACTTTATGTGTATATGCGTAACTCTGTTTAATTGCATTAATTGTTAAGTGTAATTTTATATCCATGATTATTACCTGCATGTTTTATCATGGATCTGTTTATTGTATGTCTTTCATGTTTTAAGTGATATACATTAAATATTGATAGATCTTAAATTGGGGAAGACCTCAATTGTTATTATTTAATCAGTTATGTGCTATGTGGTATATATTTAGTTTTGACTTACGCAATCGATGAATCGATGCATGTGGTTCACCTTGTACATAGATGAAAACGGGTGGAAGTCTCAATTAAATATATGCATATTGACAGATATTAAATTGGTTATTAATAAGATTTATCAAAACCGTTTGCATGTGGCTATTTGATGCTATGCATGACTTGTATTTGTTATGTATTCATTGTTTATTTGTTTATTTTTATAAATACTTGCTTGTTTGTGTTGTGTAACAAGGGTATTTTTTAAAAGAAAATAAACTGACCTAAACAATGGTGAAACATGCATTTTTAAGAATAGTAATCATAATCGTTTAATTGATTGATGACTTTGGTACAAATGACTGAAAGGCTCACCCATGAGAATGAACTAATAAAAGGGGTTTAAAGAAGTGCGCACAGTCACACTGAATGGATGTCTAAGGTTGTGCTTTAGCACGTACCTGGTCCTCTGCCCCCTGTAAGTTCGAGTGGAGCTACTTAGTAAGTCATTAAATGTGCAAGCTCATCTTAAGGGCGAATTCGTGTTGATTCCATGCGCCACTTAGGTGGTAATTATCCGAAACACTAAGTGTTTACACTTATGCAAAAGTACGGTATAATGGATGATAATTAACACTAATTCCTTGATTGGTGAACCCAATACCTCAATTAAAGTTTGATGATGAAAAACTTAAACATTAAAACAAGATATAAATGTTTTAATAAAAACTATGCTACAAAGATGAATGCATGACATCTTTGTACATATTTGATTTTACATCAAAACTATTACCCTTTAAATTTAAGTTATATGCCATCCAACGAAACGGAAACAC
This sequence comes from Chrysanthemum seticuspe, assembly GCA_019973895.1. Taxonomy (NCBI): domain Eukaryota; kingdom Viridiplantae; phylum Streptophyta; class Magnoliopsida; order Asterales; family Asteraceae; genus Chrysanthemum; species Chrysanthemum seticuspe. The sequence continues at coordinate 218,755,675 of BPTQ01000003.1, read as the reverse complement.
CTAAGATTACTTTCTATTTGCGTGAGAACGTGATTTAGATCTTAATCAAAGGGTAAAATGTCCACGTGTCGTGAGAACGGGCATGGACGATTTTGCAGTTTCTTAAGTTGGACAACTTAATTGAGTTAGGCGGTGAAAACTGAAAACTCAAGGCATAAGATGGGATAAAACATGTTTACATGGCGATTGATATTGGCTATATGTAAATCCCATAAATCTAGGAATTGCAATTGAAATTGGCAATTGAGCAAATGCTCTACCATTTTGTATAAGGTTCATCACTAACAGATCAACTGATGTGATGAGATTATGACAATTTGGATCCTAGTTTTCAATAAATATTAATTGGTTATATGAATATGAACCTTGGGTATTTAATTGTTTATTGAAAAGGAAAATTATCAAAATACTAATTATGGTTTTTTGAACTTTTTCTGTAGATGGCTCAATCTGATAACACTATGAGCTTACTGAGTGCCGCTTTCAAAGATATGATTGGAAGGGACAAGCTGACTGGCCCTAATTTCAATGATTGGCATCGTTCACTTAGGATCATCCTTCGTGTGGCCAAAAGGGTTGAAATTTTGACTACACCTCTGCCTAGTGCTCCTCTCGACACGGCAACTGCTCTTGAACAAGAGGCATATCGTGTTGAATATGAGAAGCATAATGATGTGGCGTGTCTAATGCTTTCGGGGATGTCTGCTCAATTGCAAAAACAATTTGAGCACTATCCGCCTATGAGCATGCTAGATGAACTCAAACGTATGTTTGAGAAGCCACCAGCAGCTGAACTGTATGAACTTATTGAAAAGGTTCACAGCTGCAGGCAGGAGGTTGGCAAATCTGTCTCCGACCACGTCCTTGAGATGAAACATCACTTGGACCAATTGGAGAAGCTCGGCTGTGGTTACTCGAACGATGTATGTGTCGGACTCATCAATCATTCCCTTAATCAGGAACGATTTGGTGATTTTGTCCGCAATTTTAACATGCATTGCACGGGGAAGACAGTGAATGAGTTACATGCAATGCTTGTAGACTACGAGAAGAGATTGCCAAAGAAGGCTCCTACACCTGCTGTGCTCGCTATACAGGGTGGTAGGGTGAATAAGCCTAAGCCGCAAGCAGATAAGAAAGGGAAAGGAAAAGGAAAGGGGAAACAAGTTGTCATCCCACCAGCTCCTAAGAAGAACCCTGGAAAGAAAAAGGAAAATCCTAAGAAGGATTTGTCTTGCCACCACTGCAACTCACCAGGTCACTGGAAGCGGAACTGTCCAGTTTATCTGAATGAGTGCCTTCAGAATAAAAATAAGATGGTGCCTAGCTCATCAGGTATTTTTATGTTTGAATTATTTTCTTTTCCTCATAAGTTAAATTCCTGGATATATGATACAGGATGTGGTACTCACATCTGTAATACATCGCAGGGACTTAGAGGGGCGAAGAAGCTGACCTGTGGAGAGAGATACTTGTACGTTGGAAATGGAAAGCGTGCAGCTGTCGAAGCCATAGGGACTTTTGATTTAGTGTTGCCTTCGGGCTTAATTTTAGAACTAAATAATTGTCATTATGCACCCTCCATTGTTAGGGGTGTCATTTCAGTTTCTTTGTTAAAAGATATTGGTTTTGTGCACACTTTTACAAGTTATGGAATTTCAGTTTCTTTAAATAATGTTTTTTACTTTAATGCAATTCCTATTCTTGGTGTGTTTGAAATTGATATGGATGGTTGTATATCCAATGAAAATAATTCGTTGTATAGCATTAGCAATAAGAAGAGCAAGTCGAACTGTGACTCTTCTTATCTTTGGCATTGTCGCCTTGCCCATATTGGCAAGAAACGCATGGAAAAGCTGCAACACGATGGGCTTTTACAAACGGTCAATGATGAATCATTTGACAAATGCGAGTCTTGCATTGCTGGGAAGATGACAAGGAAACCTTTTTCACCACAAGTGGAAAGGGCTTCTGATCTACTTGGATTGATACACACTGATGTGTGTGGTCCACTTAGACATGTGTCAAAACGTGGTGCTGTCTACTTCTTAACCTTTACGGATGATTTCAGTCGTTATGGTTATGTTTATTTACTTAAACATAAACATGAAGTCTTTGAAACATTTAAGGTTTTCAAAAGTGAAGTAGAATTACAACTTGGAAAGAAGATTAAAGCTCTTCGATCCGATAGAGGTGGTGAGTATATAAGTCAAGAGTTCAAAGATTACTTAGCTGAGTGTGGAATTATCCAGCAGCTCACATCTCCTTATACTCCACAACAAAATGGTGTATCTGAAAGGAGAAATCGTACCTTACTTGACATGGTACGATCAATGTTTGAACTTACGACTCTACCTTTTACTTTTTGGGATTATGCCCTTGAAACTGCTATTCGCATTTTGAATATGGTTCCAACTAAGAAGGTTGTTAAAACTCCATATGAAATATGGACTGGAAAAGCTCCCAACTTTTCTTACTTAAAGGTCTGGGGATGTGAAGCGTTTGTTAAACGTGACACACCTGATAAGCTCCAAGCCAGATCTGTTAAGTGTATCTTTGTAGGATACCCTAAGGAAACTATGGGTTACTACTTTTACTACCCAGCTGAGAATAAAGTCATCGTGGCTAGGTATGGAGATTTCCTTGAAAGGAATCTCATATCTCAAGAACTCAGTGGGAGAGTATATGATCTGGAATATGATCAAGAAGATACAACACCTTCTGAAACCACTAGCCAACTTCAAGAAGAACCTGAAAGCTTAGGTGCTCCTCCTGAAGTTGTTCCCATTCGTAGGTCTGAAAGGACAATACGTGCACCTGACCGTCTATGTCTTAACGTAGAGGTGGAGGAAAATATGGTTGGGGATCTTAATGAACCTGCCAACTATAAGGCTGCCATGGCTGATCCTGAAAAGGATAAATGGCAGATTGCTATGAATGGGGAAATGCAATCCATGAAAGATAATGATGTCTGGATTGAAGTTGACCTTCCTCCCAAGGCTAAGGTCGTTGGGAGTAAGTGGATCTTCAAAAAGAAAACTGACATGGATGGCAATGTACACACCTACAAGGCTCGTCTGGTGGCTAAAGGTTTTACTCAAACCTATGGCGTTGACTACGAGGAGACATTCTCTCCTGTAGCGGACATAAGAGCTATTAGGATTCTCATAGCTATAGCTGCACACTATGACTATGAGATTTGGCAAATGGATGTCAAAACCGCTTTTCTGAATGGCCGTCTAGATGAAGACATCTATATGGCGCAGCCGGAAGGGTTTGTGAATCCATTATTTCCTAACCGTGTATGCAAGCTTAAGAGGTCCATTTATGGACTGAAGCAAGCATCAAGGCAATGGAATAAAAGATTCGATGGGGAAATCAAAAGTTTTGGATTTACTCAGAATCTTGATGAGCCATGTGTATATCACAAAGCTAGTGGGAGTCGTGTTACTTTCCTTATTCTGTATGTCGATGACATATTAATCATGGGAAATCATATACCAAGTCTAAATGAGGTGAAAGCCTATCTTGGTAAATGTTTTTCGATGAAAGACTTAGGGGAAGCAGCATATATACTCGGAATCAAGATCTACCGGGATAGATCAAGGCGGCTAATTGGTTTAAGCCAAAGTGCTTACATTGACAAAATATTGAAGAGATTCAATATGCAAAATTCCAAGAAGGGATTTTTGCCAATGCAAGTAAATCATGGTTTGAGCAGCCAAGGCTGTGCTTCAACACCTGCAGAGGTGGCGCGTATGAAGAAAGTTCCTTATGCTTCGGCTGTAGGATCTATCATGTATGCGGTACGATGCACAAGGCCTGATGTGGCGTTTGCTCAAAACTTGACCAGTCGGTATCAACAGAATCCGGGTGAAATTCACTGGACTGCTGTTAAGCATATTCTCAAGTACCTTAGGGCTACAAGAGATATGTTCATAGTGTATGGAGGAAATCCAGAAGCAGAACTGTCTGTTACAGGTTACTGCGATGCATCCTGGAAGTGTGACAAAGATGATACGAAGTCTCAAACGGGTTACATTTTTGTCATCAATGGAGGTGCTGTGGATTGGAAGAGTAAGAAACAGACAACACTTGCGATGTCTGCTACAGAAAGTGAGTACATAGCGGCGTCTGAGGCTGCCATGGAAGCTGTTTGGATAAGGAAGTTTGTTTCGGGGCTTTGTGTTATGCCGTCGATTGAACATCCTATTAAAGTGTATTGTGACAATTCAGCTGCAATTACTTTTGCCCATGAACCTGGAGTCATGAAGGGCACCAGACACTATCCTAGACAATATCACTATGTTCGAGAGCAAGTCGAGATAGGTGAAATTGAGTTGCTCAAAGTTCACACAGATGATAACCTAGCAGATCCGTTAACGAAGGCCTTGCCTGGTGAAAAACTTAATCATTTGTCTGATAAGTTTGGACTTCGTTTAGCTAGTAGTTTCATGCCCATCTGTGACTAAGTATTTTAGATAAAAGGATATTGTAAACATTATTATTGAAATGAAATAAAGTATTTTTGTTATGTTTATTATTCATTTATTATAATGTTGTCCTATATTTACATGTTTAAATCCTTGAATAACTTAAGTTATTCTAAATAGTCCGTTGTCAATCAATAACATGGGAATGATATTGAATTAAGACAAATCTGAGTATTAGTTAGAATATACTTGAAAGTATATTGATGCGTAGCATGACTAATTTCAGATGATATTCAATGAATTGAATATAGGACTTATCCCACCCACATGATGATACTTTATGGATCTTTGTCATTAAGTATATCATGGATATTTATCCTCTGACTTGAAATACAAGAGATATGTCATGGATGTAGTGCATTTTTGTGAAGCAATCTAACGCTATACGTAACTGGTAGTTATAAGGGTTGTTTTCAGAAGTGTTGCGAAATTTATGAATCCTGCTTGTAGTCAAAATGGGATTTGTTTCCTTCAAATTCATTTTGAAGTTTAATACTACTGGGCCCCTCGTAGGATTGTTAAGATGTTTGTATGGCCATACCCAAGGTCTTCTGTTCAGAAGAATTGGTAATCTTAATAAATCATAAAACGAGAAACAGAATAGTTAATTAAGAAATGAGTGAGATCCATATTCTTATTAACATGGTATTAGAAACAAAAGGATGAATATGATGATGAATCATCAAACTTGGTTTTTCTCCAGAAAACCATACACGAGTTGTACCGGGGGCATTGGCGTGTTGCTAGACGCTAACCAGTGTCATTTCACGTTTTGTAAACATATCCAAGTGGGAGCTGTTGGAAATGTATATATTTACAAAGATGTGAATGTCCGGATTCGAACTCGTGACCACGGGATTGCACACATTAGCGAATGAGAATTAAAGTTAATAATTAATGTTTATGTTTACGATTAATTATTACACATTAAGTCCGGTTAACGATCGTTATGTATTTAACGGAAAAAATGACTAACGACCGTTAAAATGGAAAAGAGAAGGACTAGAAATGGAAACTTGGGAAAGTTATGGAATGGGCTTGGGGTCCTCTATGGTGGCCGGCCATAGGCCTCTCCAAGGCCCTAATCTCCCCTAACTTGTCCTCTAAGTTTTACTTCTAGTATAAAAGGAGGGGTAGGGTCTAGGGTTTCATTCACACCTTGTGCATTGAATTAGCCCTAGATCTCCTCTCTTCTCTTTCTTTGCATACCTTAGCCGAAAACCCCATTTGTTAGGGAGTTCGGTTTTGTTTTGCATTTACGAGGGCTTGTGTTAAGATCTAGCAATCGCTTGATTCGTTGGTTAATTCGTGTGTACAAGAACGTGGTTGTAAGACATTATTCTTACACCATTTAGTACTTCTTTGGTTTGCTTTGCTCGAGGGTGGTTTTGCTTTGCTCAAGAGATTTGATATTCGCAAGAGGTACGTTACGCATACTTTCAGTTAATTAATTTATTTGTTATGATCTTAAGTCTTCCGCTGTGTACTCTTGATGTCTTTATGTTTTATTTTATTTTATATATCATAAACTCAACAAGTATAATATGAGTAGACCAGAAATAGGGGGCAATAAGTAATAGTAGTGTGCAGTGGTAGTAAGTTGTAGTTGTAACAGTAGCTATAATATTTTAGAAAAAATGTTTGGTAGCATAATTGTAGTTGTAATCATGATGTGCAAAATAATTTTTAAATGTTCAACGCTTCTAAGTGCTATTTCGCGGAGTGTAGAGTACTAGAGTATTCTTAAAAAATAGATAAAACTACTTGCTGTTTGTCAGACGAGTATTAAAAAATTTAACGTTCAAATACTCTTAAACGCTTTGCGCCAAACACACGAGTTGCAAAATGTTTTTAACAGTTCCACAAACTACAACATCATGAATACATGAAAAAGAATCATACCTTATAACCAAGCACAAGCCATCATTATGTGTTATTTTAATATCTTTTAAGTTATCAACTTTGCTTGTTTTTTGTCGTGATATAGAGAATGAATTGTTTTCTTCTTAAAGTAAATAAAAGATGAGATTATCAAGCAAAACGTTAAAGACGTAGGGAAATGAGTTGCACAAGATTAATTATTTTTTTTTGGCAAAAATGGTTAGTTTGTTTATTATGAACTACTTCATATGATTTTGGTAGAATTTCAGCAGTTTTGAAACGTTTTTTTAAGGTGTGATTATGTCTGTGATATATTATTTTAATCGTTGATGCCTTTTTTTGACACGTAAATCAAAATCACTCGATTATTATTTTTTTTTCGCTATCACAGTAGGTTTTATTGATTTGAAATCTGGAACTATCTATTTAAAAAAAGGAAGGGGGGGGGGGGGATCGAATAAGTACGGGTTTCTTGGTACTGATACTGGAATCCCGTTCGATAGAGTGCTGGTGCACCCCTTTCATGCTCGGGAAAAAAACTGTAGCACTAATTCAGTATCGGATCTCATCTAAAAAAATTTCTTATCTTTCAAGGATATTTCAACTAATAAACATAAGAGCATCTCGAATGCATTACACCATCTTAAGTTTAATACACTGACACATCACCGCCACATCAACATTTTTTTTTCTTTTAAAACAAACATAATCTAATCAATTTACACATCATCAAATATATTTCCATTACTTATATAATATAATGTATATACAGTTGTACTATTTTAATGCGTTTATTTCTGTACCAAGGTACGATCCACACTTGTACCATTTTAATGCATGTTATTCCCTTATTGTCGTGCATTGAGGGTGTGTTAAGAGACAATCTATCATTAAATATATTGGTAACAAATTTAAAAACACATTAGAATATGTAACGCTAAAGCTTTTACATCATAAGTGGTGGGCCCAATCGTAACAAATTTAAAAACACACACACACACACGCACACACACACATAAACCACTAACTTCTTCACACCACACCAAAACCAAAAAATGGTGGGATCTTACATCTCTTAGGAAGAAACCATGTCGATCACAACCATCACATCCATCACCACCACCACAAACAAATGCAACATGCGTCATCACAACCATCACCTACAAAATGAAAATTATCAACCAATTCTATCACTCACATCCATAACTAACAACGACAACAACACAGGTGACACGTGGCAAGTTCCGGTAATGTGTCATATTCCGGTCGTCATCGTCATCCTTCACTTGTTCCACAAATGAAGAGAAATGATGGCACCTGGATTTCGTCGTTTACTTCGCTTGCTTATCATTGTTGACTGATTATGGTGATGATGATTGTAAATCAGTTGTACTTACAGTTACTATTGACAAGAAATAATATGAATAATTTAGTATCAAAATCCCATGTTTATTGCCTTGTGTTATATTGTTTTAATAGGAATATGGTACTTAATTTGTTTTTTTGGGTAAAGGATTTTTATCCTGGTAAATGGTATATAAATAAAAATTAGGAGCAGGCGATATGGCAAAGCACCAAATCGACTATACAAACACACGCACCAATTGTGCTTCTAACTACATCAATAGAGTGACAGGCCACTCTAAAGATAGACATGAACTAGACGCTACAAAAGAATAGAACATGACCAACACTAACACCTAGCTCAAGAAACTGCTCTAACGAGCTACATGATTATGCATAAGAGAACAAGGTAAATCCCACTTGTCCATAACTCTTCCCACACGACTTGACTTCTTGAATCTAAACGAGAGAAGCTTTAACCGAACGGTAGTCATAATCATGTCAATTAGTTGCTCCTTCGAACGTTTGGTTTGCTTAAAAAGACGAGAATTCCTCTCTTGCCAAACATAATAAACCGAAGCAGCCAAAACAAGTCTCGCAATAATGCTATTAATAGAACGTTTATTAGTAAAAGGAGAAATACCATTTAGAATCGAATCCCACGAGTAAGGATAATCAAGGCCTTGGAACGAAAAGACACGGATAATGGCCAAAACTGAACAACTACATGGAAATCTGCATCAAGTCATATTTACAGTGTAATATGCCCATTGTTGTTGCACCGTAGTCAAGATCAAGTGTCAAGCCAAAATGATCAAAGACGAGTTACGGCGTAAGTAGCTCGTCGGACTTACGCCTTAACAAGTACCTTGTACGATAAGTGGGGCTAACTCCAGGGACTAAAGTTGGGCAATTCATATGAAGTTCAAATTTTTATAAGGACTTTGAGTAAAAATAACAAGTACGATGGAGGACTGAATGTGACAATTCAAATGAAGTTCAATTATGTCACAAGGACCAAATATAAAAACGTCAAAAACAATGAGGGGTTGAAACCGCACAATTCTTATAAGTATTACACTAATAATGGACAAGGACCTTGAGTGAAAATTAGGCGCTACCTTAGGGGGGGGAGGGGTAAATCCGTACATGTCTATGAAGTTTCAAATAGCCAATCATATTGCTTTATGAAAATAATTACTCCCTAACTGTAAGTTTAAGGTTACGTCGTAAATATTGGAAAAAAATAAATACGAGAGTTCTACGTCGTAAGTGTGTACTTTCGGTTACGCCATAACCTTGTCAAACCCTATAAATACCGCCCTAATTCAGATCTTGTCACTATTGTGTCCACCCCTCTCCAAAGGACGATTAAGGGACCATCTCAAGTCATTTTCCAGTAGTTTCAAGCCACTTTCAAAGAGAGAATTCTCTTTCGATCATCATTGTTTTTGCAATTTACAATATGATTGGCTAATTACTTTTTGTGTTGCCTTATTATGAATTTACTAATTCTTTGATTAATGATCCTTGTTTATTTATTGTTATATATGGATATCTTATTAGCCTATCGTTGAATACGCACGTTTTGGTAGTGTTTTCGCTAAGGTAGAACCTATATTCCTAGTTAGTACATGACCATTTGAACACTAGCTTTATAGGTTGCTTAAGGTGTGACCATCATCCTTGTGTAGGAATTGACCATAGGACTACCTACATTAGAATAGATGCTTAAAAAGCGCTGGTAAAACCTCACGTGGTCCTAGGGCTGAGCATCGGTCCAAAACCACCTGACCCGACCCGAACCGAAAACCGAAATTCATAAAAAACCGGATGGTTCGGTTTTGTGTCGGGCCGTCGGTTTGGTTCGGTTTGGTTTAGGTATATTTAGGTATATTTTTGTCGGTTTTGGGCCGAACCGAACCGAACCGACCCGAAACCGAAAACATGTAAAACATGAAACCGAAACCGAACCGACGGGCTGTCGGGTCGGCTCAGTTTTTTCGGTTTGGTCGGTTTTGTTAGTCCGGTTCGGTTTTGGACCTTTGATGCTCAGCCCTACGTGGTCCAAACGAGGGTTTGATGTTAAATTAGACACTAGATAGGTGTAATAGATAGTTGGAACTTAATGACTATAAACTAGATACTTGGCCATCCGTGACCATCGGGGTTAAGATCTAGGAATTATAGGTTAGGTCACGATGACCATTTGAACCTAATGACTTAGAACCACTACATAGGGCGAGGCATAGACATTGCACACAGGAACTAGATCATTGCATTGATAAGGAAGTAACTAGGTTATCACATCTTTCTCCCTTGATAATTTATTCATTTCCATTTCCGTTATTAATTCTTGCAATTAGTTAATTATACAAACAACTCTTAAAACAGTGACAATTAGAACTCAAGTTAAGAACCGCCCATTAGCTCTTGGGACGACCTCGAATTTACCGAATATTACACTACACACTACCGGGTTCTCTGGCCGTTAATGCATAGTTGACGAGAAATTATAAATATTAAAACTTGGTCTAAAATAAGCATCAAGTTTTTTGGTGCCACTGCCGGGGAGCTAAATAGGTTCTTAGTTTCAGATTTTTAGGAATTTTTAATTTTGTTTGCTTTTCTTTGCTTTTAGGATTTTTTGTTTTTGATTTTTAGTTTTCTTTCCCCCGTCTTTTATGTTTTCTTTGTTTCTTTTTGTATTTCAGGAAATCATGGAGATGAACCAGATATTAATAACATGACGATAAATGAATACTTGGAGTATGAATGCGGGAAGACAAATAGATTATTGAGAGATATTCGACAGAGGAGAGCTCTTGCAAGATTGCTCCCTCTAGAACATTCCTCTCAAACTTCGCGACCATACAAAGCCGGTTCTGAATTGACGTCATGCATGGTTCCTTGTACATATATTAACATCATTGGTAGGATTACCATGTAATACTTCGTTCATCCAATCTTCTCCTGTTTGAGATGACGTCATGCATGGTTCCTTGTACATATACTTAGAGTAGTATGTAACAACAATATTAGATGAGGACCATGACTCCATAAGTTAGTGTACACAACCATGTTTTCTTACTTTTTTTATTCTTTCTGTATCCAAATTGATTATTGCTAGGACACCTAAAAGTGTAAATCATAGTATAGGGTGTTATATGTAATTACATGTAAGAGATAGGTATGTATTGTAATATGTTGTGATGTTGTGAGACCATGTACCCTTGCAACACTTGTATAGTCGTGAGGGGAAGATAACATGTTGTGAGGTCTCACAACACAAGCGTATAAGGGTATAAATACCCCCTACCTTATAAATAATGATGTGTGTGTCAATGTTGTATGTCTTACGAGAGTTTTTCACTATTCTCTCTCGTTTCTCTCTCTAGAATAAAGTGATCACAACAACTTTCTCTCTTTAATTTAGTAGTAGACACATGATTATGGTGACAACAATTACGTTCACCTATACAAGACCAAGCATTTGTAAACAAATAACATCTCATAGTTTGTTTATATATCAAGTCATAAAATGGCATTAAATGATATAAAATCAAGTAATATTTTATTTACATTGAGAATTAACAATAAAACGATTTTTTATACAAATATATCATTAACCATGCAAAATAATGTAAGCTCTCTGAATAAAACAAAATTAAAACGAAATGTGTATATCATGAATGCCATAAAGAAAAAAAATGTTTATTTGCTTCGATCTTGCTTACGCTGCAACCATTTTAGCCTAGAAGCATCACTTCGTATAGTCATAAACAATTCCCGTTTGAGAGCATCTTCAAACAAATCCATAGCAAGATAATAAAGAGGACTATCATCTGCCATTATCCCACCATCTATCATGCCATTAATGACACTCATACACCTACTAGCACTGTAAGGATCATATTTGTTAACACCATAAGCATCACACTCTAAAATTTCTAAAAGACGCTCTTGTCTCTCACCGTGTTTATCCATGAACTCTTTAGACATTCTTGATCCTTCCGAGTCCTTCCCTTTCCGCTTCATCTGAACATTTTTTGGTTTCATAATCAATTTATCAGACTTGTTTACTTGTTTAGAAACTTCAATTTGGCTTGATGCTGGGACATCTTGGCCCACATCTTTGATTAAACCTGTATAAAAAATTCCTCTTAAGCATCTACTGATGTTTATACATTCTACTATCGTAGGATCTATGACTAACATCATAATAATCAACTAACACCATGGTTATATTCAACTATTAAGCCAAAAACTACGATATATGCATCTACTGATGGAATTATAGCAAGATAACACACAAATACACAAACACTAACATGTGATTATACATACAAAAAGTGAATTTGTTTCGAAAAGGAATAAATAAGATGCCTAGTTAATTTGTGTTGGAACTCTATGAGTTTGGCTAGTTTCTTTATATCCCACATTAGAAAGTGAAACATTTTGTGGGTATTTAAAAGGAAACTTCTAAATGAGAATATAATTATTTGAAAGGCTTATTCTATAGTGTCTTTTTGAGAAGTCATGTATGCACTAGATAGGATTGTACAAACAGTTGATGAAACAACAACATGTACGACCTTTGTGATAGATGGTTTGCCGATGATGGAGAGTGTGTTTGGGGCAGAATTGGTCAAACAAGAAAAAAGGAAGTAGTGGGGGGTGATTTGGAGGTCAACCTTAGAGTTGAAACCATCAAAACAAAATCAATTACCAAAATATACTCTTAGAACCTTCGGTATAATAATGTGAAGAGGGGCGTTATGCGTACGTTGCATGCGTTAACATCAAGTTATTATACCGTTGAGGCGCGTTATTTTTCGGCGTTGAGGCATGCGTTGCCTTGGCAACGCTACGTTACAAGGGACGTGAATAAAAAAATACACTTTAGGCCCTTACCATTTCATAATGTCCATATTGTTAAAAAAAAAAAAAAAAAAAAAAAAAAAAAAAAAAAAAAAAACCACTTAATACACAACTTTTTTTTTTCAAAATTTCACAACTCAAACTCATATCCATATACTTCCTCTCTAAACAAAAAAACTTGTTCTTTCACAATAGATCCGAATCAAAGTGACGAAGAACGTAACAAGTGGTCTGATGTAGATGACGAAAGTGATATATACTTTATGGTGGCCACGTACGAATATCAGCAACAGTTAGAACAAGAAGCAGCTCGACCTCGTGTGAGCCGTAACCATACCTACCGTGAACGTGAGGTTGCCGAAGAACGTTTGATAAACGACTATTTCAATTCATGTTGTAAGTACCCGCACGTGAATTTTCGAAGAAGATTTCGTATGAGCCTTAAACTTTTTCTAAAAATAGTCAAAGGTATTGAATCTTATACTTCCGATCCTCTTCCAAGTCATTTTCAATTCTTTAGCCAAGCACCCGATTGTAGGGGTCGAATGAGTATAAGTGTTATTATTAAGTGTACAACCGCCATACGCCAGTTGGCATACGACACCTCACCCGATGCGTTTGAAGAATATTTTCAAATGGGTGAGCATACTTCATGTGATTGTTTTGATAATTTTGACAAGTGCGTTATTGAATTGTTTATGCAGGGGTATTTAAGAAAACCAACCTATGCCGACATTCAAAATATTTATGAAATACATGAGCGTTATCATGGTTTTCCGGGAATGCTTGATAGCATTGACTACATGCATTGGGAGTGGAAACATTGTTCGGTGGGTTGGCAAGGGCAATATGGTAGGGGTGATAAAAAATACCTGACAATAATGCTTGAAGATGTTGCTTCACAAGATTTATGGACTTGGCATGCATTTTTTGGGGTGGCGGGGGAAAATAACGATATTAATGTTTTAGATAACTCTCTTTTATTCGACGATTTTCTTGATGACGTCTCCCCTGTAGCACCATATGTGGTAAATGGAACCATGTATAAAAAGGGATAGTACTTAGCTGGCGGAATTTACCCATAGTGGGAAAATTTCGTTAAATCATTCACGTGAGCAACTGGCGATAAACATGGTCATTTTAAAAGGAAACAAGAAAGTGCACGAAAGGATGTCGAACGTGCTTTTGGTGTGCTCCAAGGACGTTGGGGTATACTACAACAACCGGCACGTCAATACGAAGTTACCAGGATAAGTAGAAATATGTATTCTTGCATTGTTTTGCATAACATGATTTTAAAAGATCCAAAGTTTGCACTAAGTGAGTATAGTGAAATGTAGGTGAATCCGGTACAACATATAAGGCAACAAAGGTGGGTCGATAGATGTGATGTCCATCTTTGAAAGGCAAAAGAAATACATGACAGAGAAACGTATACTAGTCTCTAAAAAGACATTATGGAACATCTTTGGCAAAAACATCTTCAAACACAACAAGAACAAGAGCAAAAAGAAGATGAATAAGTATTTGTAATTCGTATGTTTTCCGTATGTTTTTAAATTTCGTTTTATTTTTTTTTATTATTATTTTTTTTTGTAATAGACTTTAATGAATGAATTATTATTTATGAGGTGATGTTATAAATGAAAATATTAGTTAAAGGGTTTAAATTATAATTTATAAGTTCTAAAAGAAAAGTGGGCCGAAAATGTGATGTTATGGCTGAGTTATGATAAAGGGTGTTTTTTTGTTGTTAAAAGCACACGGTATGCTCTATCGTGGCAAGCGCCATCCCCCAATTTCAAAACCAATGGCACGCCATTGCCATACCATCAAATATGCTAAACACAAGCCAAAGGAACCTTAGCCAGTGTATTGACTCACACCAAAGGTAAGATGTTGTATTTTTCTTTTCTTTTTTTGTTTTGTTTTGTGAGTTGGTGGGGTGTTTTGTGGGACCCAATATGTGTTATTTGTGTGTTATAAAAGAGAGGTGTTTTTGTTATTGGTGTGTTATTGGGAGAGGATGATATGTCGCTGATGTGGCATACCAATAACGTGTTATTGGTTCCTACCTTACCTTGTGCTCTAAGGTTGAAATATTAAAGCTGATATGACGCGGTGTTATGAGTTAACCTTATAGCACCATACCAAGTGCTCTTACCAAACCCAATAACCAAAATCGCCATTATTTCTTCACATTACCAAAATCGACATGGCAAGCAAATATATTTGCCCGCCACCACCATTTGCTCGCTACATTTTGCTTGCCATTTAAGGACATGTCAAGCAAACCTTATTATGTTTGCTTGCTCGCTACATTTTGCTCGCCACCTAGGGTTTTATGGAGTGTATATGTTTTCATATGAACTTTGCAAAGGTCGATATAATCATAATTATATTTAAGTTCAACAAGATGAAGAGAGCGAGCAATGGATGGAGAGCAAATAAATTTGCTTGCTGCATCCACTTGTCAACACACAAAAATATTTTATGCAAGAAATTGGGATGGAGAGAGTGAGCAAATGGATGGAGAGCAAACAAATTTGCTTGCTACATCCACTTGTCAACACACGAAAATGTTTTAAGCAAGCAAATCGGATGAAGAGAGCGAGTAAATGAGCATGGAGAGAAAAATAATTTGATATGTGTCACCTTCTTATTAAATTAGGATCTCAAAAATTAACACTTGTCAACATCCGGCAAGCAAAAATTGTGGTGAGCAAACCATATTTCTCGCCATATAATTCATTTTAGAAATTTCCTCATCAAATTAAAACCACGTCCTAGATTCTTGGCACTTTTGTGATCATGGCAGATCACATTTTTCCGTACAAATAAAGTGCAGTCGTTAGGAGAAAAAGTTACAATACACACAAAACTCATTCTCGAGATTTTGTCATATTTGCTATCTCCTAAGCCTTGCAAACTTAAGTTTTCTGGTTTACCATTCTCATTGTGTTGTGTTTGTTCGCTAACGAAACCAACACAAGTCTGGATTAATCATGGGGGTTTTACGTATCGAGGCTCACAACGTACAAAGCACGTATGATCCTTTAAGGATGGGGAACCTCTCCCGTGCAAGGCTCTATAACTAGTTTGTGCTCTACATATACGGAACAAGGAGTCGTGGGTGATTGTTTCTCTAAAGCAGTATTTATATTTGGATGTCACTAAAGGAGATGCCTGAGTACTTAAGAGTAATCCTAAATGTCTAAGGTCGTGGTTCTGGAATGACTAATCGTGTATCTCTCTTTATTGTTTTTGTTTATATATCGTTCGTTGTTCGATAATCAACCATTAGTTGTCTCGAATTTAGTTTTTATCATGTTCCTAATTCATAAGTTGGTATTGAAAAGCAATGCCTGAAAAACCACAATAATCTTAAAGGATCATATCAGTTCTAAAAAGGTTCAATATCTGATATATACACCTTTTGTTAATCTGCTATGTTGAGATTTAGTGATGAAACAACAGTTAGGAATTGCTTTAGTGATGAAACGATATTTTCAAGATGTTTTTATATAAGAATGTTAGGAATTGCTTTAGTGATGAAACAACAGTTGTCATAACTTAACTAGCGTGAATATGTTTATGTTTGTTTAGAGGTTTTGTTACCTCACTGTTGAGGAGTCATTTGTTGTACAAGAGTTTATAGCCATAATCATACATAAATTTAATAATAGAGATTGTGAAGGCCATGAACTCTGTGTAGAGAGATCATAGTCACGGACCATGAGTTTTAATAATGTGGTCGCCAAAGGTCAAATGGCTAAGATGATCTAGCACTCACTAGCTCAGGGATCCTAATTGCGATGGATTTGATTCTTGGGCTGAAGGGATCCACGATGGGATGTATATTAAAGCACGCGAAGGAGTTTCATGCTGTGAGGGGGTATCAAAATTAAATAGTATTAGTGAGAGCTGTGAGAGCTCTAAGACTATCTTTATCGCTAGAAGTCACCAACCGGTTGGTGGGGTCATATAATACCTTTTATTAATATTAAACAATAATGAAACAAAGTGAAGACACTCCATCTTTTGATCTGCTCGTTCCACAACCATAGGTTGCCAACCCAATTCTAGCCACATGTCACATTTTCAATAGATTGATATATTTTTTTTTAACTTTTTTTATTTGTACCATTACTATTATTACTTTGTATTATTATACAATATAAATGTTTTTTTTAAATAAAAATTATATCAATAATTTTAGTTTTCAATTCTCTATAAATATAGTCCAATATCAACATGTTTTCATACACCTTCTCAATTCTCATTTTTGGTTTCTTAACTTTTTTTACATCTAGTATTTCTCCTATGGATCATAATTATCCAAATTACTTCCCAAACACCCAATATTATGGAGAATGTCAAAGTCTTTTAAACTCTCAGTCTCCAAATCTAAATCAAATGCCAAGTATACCCAATCATGAAACGTCACAAAGTATTTCTAGAAATTTGTTTCAAGATTCTCAAAAACCAAGTAAAAGTACCGAAAAAATTGCAAAATGGGAAACCAAATAAGATATAGCTCTGATGGCAGCATGTTGTCATGTTAGTAGTGATTCAACCCATGGAAACAATCAAAGAAAAAGTTCGATGTGGGCAAGAATTTGTCAAATGTATGAACAGACGAGATCTGAAAACCCAAAAGATATCGGCCCTCGGAATGAAAATCAGAAGAAAGGTCGTTTTAAACTACTTAGTGAAAATGGAAGCAAGTGGGTCGTTGCTTATAGGGCAGCGTATAGCAGAAAAACAAGTGGAATGAATTTGAAAGATGTCGAACTTGATGCGCATAGAATTTATGAGGCGGATGGTAGCAAGTTTTTAGACTTGACTGTATTTAACGAAGTTATGTGTAAAAATCCCAAGTGGATGTTAAACATAGATTGTGACAATACACGTTCACATCCTATGGATGAAGAACCTAATGAAGAAAGTGGTGGCAGTACGAAAAGATTGAGAACTAATGAAGAAGGAGAGTATGTTGTTCACTCCAACCAAGAAACACCAAATAGTGGGGGTTCAACTATTCAACGACCTATTGGTAGAGACGCTGCTAAAAAGAAAGGAAAAGGTAAGGCATCACAATCTTTTTCATTCCCTAATAAAGAATTTGTTGAAGAATTGCGTGCAATGAGGATCACTATGGAAAGTGAAATTGAAGTAATGAACAAAAGGCTAGAGGTAGATAAGAAAAGAGAAGAAAGGGAGCTTAAACGGGAAGAAAGAGAACTCAAAAAAGAAGAAAGAAAGACTAAAAAGATGTATCTTTTGCATTTGAATTCTTTGCTAGCAAGATATCACTTGTCACCAGAAGAAGAAGACATGAAACATAATTTGTATGAAATGTTGTATGAAAAGTGATGTTTTGAGTTATCTTCATATGCCTTGGCTTAGAGGTGCAACTAAAAACCGGTTTTCAAAAAAACCGGACGACAAAATCGGAACCGGTTTTCATCAAAACCGGTTTTTACAAAACCGAAACCGGTTTTAGTAAACCGAACCGGTTGTACCGGCTTTAAGTTTTTCCAGCGGACCGGTTTTTTACCGGTTCTAAAACTGGGTAAAACCGGTTTTTTGAAAAAACCGGTTAAAACCGATTTTTTTTTTTTTTTTTTTTTTTGTCGAAAACCGCTAAAAACCGGTCAACGCAAAGTCAAACTAGCCGTTGGATTTGAATACCGGCGAAAACCGGTGAAAACCGGTTTTAAAAACCGGTTTTAACCGGTTTTCGCCGGTTTTCGCCGGTTTTTAAAACCGGTCAGCTGGAAATTTGGTACTGTAGCACAGTAGACGTTGGAGCATGTTTATTACCGTTTTTTCTTGTCTTTTTTTTGATTTTTTGAGTACTTTGAAGCTAGAACTTGTAGTATAAATATGTGTTTTGGGTTGAGGCTTAAAACACATCAAATCTCTCTTTAATCTCTCTATTATCTCTAATTTCTTTATAATGGAAAACACACAATCACAACAAGCTTCCACTAATCCTCCCTCCGTTGGGTCTTCCCGGTCACGAAAACATTACACACAAGATGATGTTCTTCATGTTAAACCAACCGCACGAAATCCGGAGGTTTTTAATCATATGGATTTGTGTGTTATGAAGGATGGGACGGAAAAGGCGCGTTGCAAAAAATGTTTGAACTTTTATGCTTCCGGGGCTAACACTACACTAAGGGGTCATATAACCAAATGTTCCGCGGTACCTCAAAATGCCGACGGTACTATTGGTGAGGATGGTCAAATTTGTGTATATGATAATGATGCGCTTCAAAGAGATTTTGCGGGGTGGGTCATTCAATATACTTATCCATTCAACCTCTTCGACAACGCCAAGCTTACGGCCATCATCAAAAAGAGGCTACACGGGCGGTATAAACAAGTAAGTCGTACTAAACTTAGAAGTGATGCTTTTAAATTATGGGAAACGGCTAAAAATGATATTATTAATGGTTTTCATGATTATAAATATGGTGTTTCTATAACTACGGATGTTTGGACCGCACCACATGGTTCGGCAAATTCTTATCTCGCCGTTACGGCTCATTGGTTTAATCCCGAATCTTGGTTATTAATGAAACGGACAATTGCTTTTAAACTATTTGGTTATCCACATACGGGATCTAATTTAAGAAAAATTTTACATGACACTTTAATTGAATATAATTTAGATGATAAAGTTTTTACGATTTCACTAGATAATGCATCTAATAATACTAGAGCTATGGATTTGTTAAAATTACGTATAAAACCCATTTTAGATGGTGCTTTTTTTCATTCCCGTTGTGTTGCTCATGTTATAAATTTATCCGTTCAAGCGGCATTAAAAATATGTGAGAGATTACGTTTGGTATTTAGGGGTATCTTAACAAATATATATCGCTCGTGTAATGAACGACAAATTAACTATAAACGTTTTCGTAAACAATGTGGTGAACCATGGCTAGGACCGAAATTAGATACACCTACTAGGTGGAATTCTACTTGCGTTATGTTTGAAAATATATTACGACAACGTTCTACTTTAGATGCTTTTAATGAATTACTTGTTGATAAAAACCGTTCTACTTCGATAGATGAGCAAGATTGGGATCGACTAAATGATTTAACTATTTTTTTACAAGTTTCTAAAGAGGCAACAACTATAGTATCGGGTGTTTATTACCCAACTAGCCCATTAGTTTTAAATCAAGTTTATGCTATGACGGAAAAATTAGACGAATTAAAAGACTCACCTACTCAAATGTTTAGAAAAATGGTTAAAGTTATAAAAAAGAGATTTATAAAATATTTTGCTAGTTTACCTTTGGTTTATACTTGTTCCGCCGCACTTAATCCATGTTTAAATGTTGGAGGCGCAGAATTTTTAATAAGAAGAATAATGGAAAATTTAGAATTATCTTTTGGGTTGGACGGTGAAGATCCCAACTATATAGAATCTCAAGTTTTTAAATTTAATGATTATTTTATAAAATTGTTTGAAATTTATGCAACAAAATATGGTCAACAACCAAACCCAATTCTCGACCCAATGCGGGCCGGTTCGTCCCGAATGACAAGGGACATTAACATAAACCTTTATAATACTTTACGTGAAGACGCTACAAAGCGTCAACGATCATCGGCCCCGACAAGCGAGTTGGGACAATATATGGCTACAAACTTTTTAACAACTTTAAGTCCCGATGAGTTTGCAAACTTTGACATTTTGGCTTGGTGGAAAGAAAGGGAAATCCAATTTCCAATTTTAGCCGCTATGGCTCGTGACTTATTAGCGGTCCAAGCTTCGACGGTAGCTTCCGAATCGGCCTTTTCTCATAGTGGTCGAATTATATCGGATAGAAGGACAAAACTTAGCCCCGAATCCGTGGAAGTATGTGTATGTTTGAAAGATTATATGGACGGAGTAGATAGGGTACAACATCAAACATCGTTGGAAGGTTCGATTGAAGAAGTTGAAGAAACTATAGCACAAGAAGAAGATGACATGGGGATATCACCTCCGGCTACCGAATTAGATGAAGGTGAATTTGAACCATTTGATGTTGAAGAGTTAGATGTAGAAGAATTTTTGGATGATTTAATTTCTTGAGTATACACGGGTGATGGCAATGCCGAAGCTCGATATACTTGAGTATACTAATATGTTTTTGGGTGATGGCCATGCCGAAGCTCGAAATGTATTAGTATTTATTTATTTTTAGTTCTATAATTGTATTGTTTAAATAAAAGTTATGATTGTATTCGAAATGTATTAGTATTTTATAGTTTTAGTTGTATGATTGTATTGTTTAAATAAAAGTTATGATTGTATTCGAAATGTATTAAATGTTTTAAATTCCGAAAAAAACCGAACCGGTAAAATACCGATAAAAAACGGATCTGAACATTTAAAACCGAAAAAACCGAACCGGTAAAAAACCGATAAAAAACCGATTCCGAACATTTGAAACCGAAAAAAACCGATTCCGAACATTTAAAACCGAAAAAAACCGATTCCGGAAAAACCGAAAAAACCGAAACTGATTTTTGGCAAAACCGGTTTTTGGAAAACCGAAAACCGGTAAAAACCGGTTTTTGTGCACCTCTACCTTGGCTGTATCATAAATGTGATTGGGACAATTCAATAATTAATGTGTTTTGTATCATAAATGTGATTGGGACAATTCAATTAATAAATGTGTAAGCTTAGAAGGCAGAGCATTAATCATTAAAACTGAAACAATATCATGTGACAATTCAATTCATAAAAGTCTCTCATCCATTCAATTTCTATTTGTTCTATTAATATTTTCTATTTCAAGTTCTCTTAACAAATATGTCATCTGATTATGATTTTGAAGACTTATCATCCGATTCTGATTCAAGTTCGATCTCATCCAACTCAATCGAGTATCATGAATGGGAACCACGTGTTGTTCAATATAATCAACGCACTGATCGCATACTTGAAGATGTTATTATCAACTATCCTAATTTAGTCATACAAGACCATCCTTCTAGAGCAAGACGAGTGTATCGTGATAGGAAACGTGAGCGAGGTGAGGCACTTTTAATGGCAGACTATTTTGTGGACAACCCAACCTTTGATGAAGTTATATTTCGACGTAGATTTCGCATGCATAAACACTTGTTTTTACGTATTGTTGATGCTGTTACTGCTAATGATCGATATTTCCAACAAAGACCTGATGCCACGGGTAGACCAAGTCTTTCATCATTGCAGAAATGTACAGGAGCTATGCGGGTGTTGGCTTATGGGATATCGTATGATGCCGTAGATGAATACTTGAGGATGAGTGGTGCTGTGACAAGAAAGTCTCCCATGTTGTTTGTACAGGGTGTCATTTCTTGCTTTGGTGATGAATATCTTCGAAGGCCAAATGAAGATGATTTAGTGAGGCTACTCTATGTCGGGGAACAACGTGGGTTCCCAGGTATGATAGGTAGCATTGACTGTATGCATTGGGAGTGGAAAAATTGTCCTACAGGATGGGTTGAACAATACGCAGGAAGAAGTGGAAAGCCAACCATCATTCTGGAAGCTGTTGCATCATATGACTTATGGATATATACTTATAAAGTAAATATTTTATTAAATATATATTTTATAAAAAAACTTTAAGTAATTAAATTGAATATAAAGAAATAATATTATATGTTAGGTTGAGTTGTTGATAAATGGTAAAAAAATATAGATTGGTCGTATGTATTGGTTGTGTAGGTGGAGGAAAGAGAAAATAATATTTTATTAAGAGATTGGGTTGTGATGGGTTGTTGATAAAGATAAGACAATATTTCTATTTGAATCGTTTATTTTCAAAATACCTACCATAATTCAAAGTAATCTGAAACTCTGTTAATTTCATACTTTGGTAACCCAAAATATTGAGGTTAAGCAAATGCAAAATAAACAAATAGAATTGTGTTCTAAAACATATATCTATACTACTTTATAATAGATTTGAGACTTGCTAAAAGAGGTAGTCTTAAAATTGTAAGACCAAAAACATTTCCTTATTAAGAAATAACAATTCATTTAGTCAATAATAATACAAAGGCTTTATGACCAAACTTTATGGCTCTGGAAAAATTCAAACTTTATGACCAAACTTTTAAAGCCGTGTAATAAAAATGTCAATACGTTACAAAACTTCATCATAAATATATTTGACTTTTGCGAAAAATTCAATACCCTGCGCACATAAATTAAAAGTTATGACATTTTTGTAACAACTCCAATATTCATTATGCACATTTAAGATGTAACAGCAAACTACAAAACTTCATCATAAATATATTTTTTTAATTCATTAAATTCATACTTTTAATTTATACTCTAACCTACGGGATATAAGTACCCACAAACACACACAAAAATCTCATTTTTCATTCTCACTCTGAAAACACACACTACCAAAATCATCCCCTCTCTCTCATTATCTGTAAAAGAACACGCATCATCACCTCAACTGCCACAACCGCCTCCGACGCCTTCTCCACCGCAACAATCATAGATCTACTAAAAAACATTTGCTCGTCACAAAAATAGATATCGGGTACCCGCCGCCGCATTGCGCGGGTACCCTTCTAGTTTTGACAAACGTGTTTCAAATATTATAATAAACTTGGTATTGCCAAAATGAAAGCACGTTTATTTTGATATAAGATGTTCCAAGTTAGCTTTGGGGTGGAACTAAAGAAATCAGTACATGAGGTCATCTTAATGATTAGTGGTACTTTATTAAATTAAGGCTAGTTGTGAAAGACTTGACTCAACGACACTATACCACATGGTGGGGGTATAGTATTTGAGGTAAGCTACATGCTTTGGCCAAGTCTGCCTTGTTGTGTGCATGTCATACGTTAATATATAAGCTAATCGATCAGAAGTGAGACAATAAGCATTAACTGAAGGAATGAATATAGCTCAGATTGATTGCTTTGCTTAGTTAAATTCTCAAGTAGGTGGATTGGATTATATTTACAAGAGGCTTGTTTCTTGACGTTTAAGAAACGGATATGTGTTTTCTCTTCGTGTAGGAAGCTAAACATATTGCCTTGTAGTGGCAGTTGAAGAGGTTATATTAAATAGAGAACTAATACGTTAGAATTCCATGGTGATGGAACATATATAAATAAATATTTGAGAATGGCCATTAGTGACATGTATGTCAAGTGATCTAGAAATTTGATTTTGACACCACTAAGCCTTTGACGAGAGACTTGGTGAGTGTTTTGTGACCGACAAGCGGTGCGTCAACTTGTCATGTGTCTCCATTAAGCCTCTCACGAGATACTTATTGTGAGTAGCTAGAGGCATGGGCTTGAAACTACTGAGAATCATTTAGTGATTGAAACTCGACTTGGTTGTAGTGTTCCTACATCAAGAGTTTAATGGGTAATGTTACTAATTGGTATAAGGTGCTATCAACCAGTTAACCCATGTATAGCTATGATAATACGGCGGTTTCCAAAACATGACAAGATTATTCTTTTAACAAAGCTTTTGAGGCGTCTTAGTAACGAAGACGTTATAGTAGCTTTGCCTATGTCACCTAGAGGTGGTGTGGTCTTGAATGGAGAGTTGTGGTTTCTCTCTTAGAGGGTCATGAATCAGGATTTAAATGCATGATCATATTCGCGCTCAGTGAGAATGAGATGGTTACAACGGGAACTGTGTAGAAGTGTGCCGGTGAGATCATTAAAGTTCGTGGTTTAATCTTCGGGACCATTGAATCGATTTCACTATGCATACTTTGAGTAAACGGGGTTTAATCGTAATGACACCTTCGTGACACAACTTATGAGAGTATCAGAAAACTATCTAAACCTTGGTGGAGGATTGTTGGAACTTTGTGAGTTTGGCTAGTTTCTTTATACCCGACATTAGAAAATGTAACATTTTGTGGGTATTTAAAAGGAAACTTCAAAATGAGAATATAATTATGTGAAAGGCTTATTTTATAGTGTCGTTTTTGAGAAACAGTTGATGCAGCAACCACATGTACGACCTTTATGACATATGGTACAAGCCAATGATGCGGTTACTATCTAGAGTGTGTTTGTGGCAAACTTGGTCAAACAAGAAAAAAGGAAGTAGTGGGGGGGGGGGGGTGATTTGGAGGTCAGCCTTAGAGTTGAAAGCATCAAATCCACGTCCTTGATTCTTGGCACTTTTGTGATCATGGTAGATCACATGTTTTGCATAAAAATAAAGTGTAGTAGTAAGGAGAAATACACACAAAACTCATTCAAGAGATACTGTCATATTTGCTATCTCCTAAGCCTTGCAAACTTAAGTTTTCTGGTTCACCATTCTCATTGTGCTGTCTTTGTTTGCTGAAAAAAACAGCACGAGTCTGGTGGTTTTACGTGTCGAGGCTCGCAACATATAGAGCACGTATGATCCTTTAAGAACAGGGAACCTCTTCCGGTGCAAGACTCTTTAACTACTTTGTGCTCCACATATATGAAACAAGGAGCCATGGGTGATTGTTTCTCTAAAGCAGTAACTATATTTGGATGTCACGAAAGTGGATGTTCGAGTACTTGAGAGTATTCCTAAATGTCTAAGGTCATGGTTCTGGAATGACTAATCAAGTATCTCTTTATTGTTTGTGTTTATCTATCGTTCGTTGTTGGATAATCAAACATTAGTTGGTCTCGAATTTAAATTTCATCATGTTCCTAATTCATAAGTTGGTGTAAAAGAACATCAAAAAGCAATGCCTGATAGAGTTATTATTATATAAATAACGTGGTATTAGGGACGGGGTTATTTTAGTCATTCAATATCTTTATAACTATGAAAATTCGAAGAACGCTTCTTAAACAAGCATTGGAGAATTAGGCTTCCAAAAGAAATAGTCACAACTCACCGCTCTTTTGTCAAATGACTACTAAAAAACAAAATGTTCATAAAGAAAAGAAAGTAGTTAAACCCACTTCACGTTTCATAGAAAAAAAAAAGAGAAAAAAATCACTTATAGGATAGATTTTTTCAATAAAAAACAAGTATCACTTTGATGCGCATACCTTCATTCCAAAAACTCCAACAAAAGTTAATGTTTCAACTGTGTTTTATCCTAAATTATTGTTTTCTGATTTTATTTAAAAGGGTTCCTGTGATCAGTTTCTACAAGATATAATCAATTCACCATCTGAAGAACATCATACAAAGCACACTATTTGGGATTCGTATTCTAATACGAATCAAATTATATAGCGGTTTAGCCTAAATTGCTACTTAATACTGTATAACTAACTTTGCTAATTAATGAAATCTTAAATCACACTAATAGGCAAGTGAACTCCAATTAAAATAATTTACTGGGAGTTACATACCTGATAGATGTTGATTCTGGAAGGACCAATTCTGGTAAGGCTGAGTCTGATACAATGTCGGTCCGACGTACTCTGTGCCTGGTGGATATTTTCTACTTTGGTAAGCTGCAAGCTCAGATGTGAGTGCATGGTGGATATAGCAATATATATATATACCTTCATGAATTCCATTTGGCATGAAAGGGGGAAACTTCAGAGAGGGTGTTGTTTTGGCCATTAGCTCCGTCACCTGCTTAAACTTCTCGATAAAGTAACCTAGGTCAGCATCAGAGATCTGTTTCTTATCTACTAGAGACTGTACCGTGGTTATTACAAAATTCAGTTGCTGGCGCATGTATTCTTCCTTCTCTTCGTCGTTCTGGAAGGTGGGGATATTAGACATGATGATGCGGCTATGTACGTTCTAGAGTGAGGAATGAAACGTAGGTTTTCGCTATGATGATTGAATGAATTTGAGTATGAGAAGAAACCCTATTAATATTAGGGAATTGATATGTACACATAGAAATTTAATTTGCACACATAAAATCATTTGGAATAGACGTTTAAACCCTTACTTTCCAATATTTTAGTTACCATCTTTGACCATCAAAAACCCATTTTTTGTTATTCGGAGTATTTACTGTCCCATTTTTCCCGGAATATGTATATGCAATGAATTGAGTTTTTTAAGTAACCATTGTAAGTTAAAAAAATAATTAAGAAAATACGTACTCTTAAAAATATTTAACATAATATTTAGTTATTTTTTTTATTGTGAAGAAGCATAAAAGCTAGCCCATGTAGTAGCAATCGTCCTCCATCTGCATAGCCATACATCCTCATCTCGTTCATCCTGGTAATCGCAGACTCTTTCATCAACGACGGCTATGATGTATGACATGATTCTGGCGTGTCATCATCTGGGGGAATATATTATGTCTTCGATCTCTTGATGATTGAGAGTTTGGGATGTCAACACAATTCCGGCATATCGCCTAGATGAACATGGTAAACATTAGACTGCAACCATTCACAACCGGCCAATAAGATCAATGAAACCAATATCATAACTAACTAATAACTAACTAGTGAACAATATGAGAACATTGAAATCTTAAAGTTTACATGTACGCGCGCATGCATCCTACATTTGTAACTTTGTGTAGATTGCTCAAATGCACAGTAAATACCTCTGAAAGAAGTCAATGAAACGTACTTTAAATGCCATTGTTAATCGAAATATCATGTTTTTTGGCTCGTTATTGGTTTATCATAGTGATTGGGTCGGACGTAAGAGAAGAGGACAACTAGCAGATGAAGCCGATGGCTGAGTATTTATTAGTTTATTATTCTTATATATTTGATAAAAAAAAGTTACATCGAATTAAAAATAATGGAGAATTGAAAAAGATGGAAACGATGGTTGGCTAAAAATTCAGATTTCATGAGATTTTTGAATTAAAAAAGAAAATAAAATAATTAAATGTTTATTTAAATACTTTTAGAAATACATATTTTGTTAAATACTTTTTGAAAGTATTATCATAACCCAAAAAACTCGCCATGAATTTACAACGCAGTATTTAGTAACAAGTTTAAATTTCGGATCAATTGGTAAAATTTTGTAGAATTAACTCACCTCCAATCAAGTTCGAAACACCAAAACCTAACCAGCCCGTATGTCATTTTACTACTCAACCAATAATAATACAAAAGAGAAGAATTGAATTTAGTCCAAAAGAGTAAGTAACACATATACGGTATATCAACTCACATTACGACAGAAAAAGACAACTAACAGTTTGAGTTTATTCACATAGAATGTGGCGATTGTTTTTTGAGACCCTTCCAATCTATTCACATTCGGGTGACGGATGGGGATTTTAGTTAGAGTATGCTCTAAAAACACCTCACATAGTCACATTACACACTCTGTTAAATATTGAGAACACCAAAGGTATCACATAGATTAATAGTTCATGCTGCCTTTAACAACTAACACAAAAGAGAAGTTATCAATATATAACCTTATTGCGAATTGAACATGCATATTAGTAATCAATAAATCCTAAAACTATTTTATATTTGAAGTTATATACGCGTATCGTATCATTTTAATAAATTAAATGTCTTCATTGTCGCAAAGGTGCTGACGTGCCGGAAAATGAGGTGGCTGTAATGTACATATCATTATCCTTAATATCTAGTATAATACTATAAGATTCAGTCCTATGATTTATTGTATAGTAATGATGACACAGTTTAAAGCGGTAAATTCGTGTGATTCAAGTGTTAATGCTTCGACATGAGTAATTACGAGCAGGCAAAGAGCTATGTCGTTATGTAGATGCTTGGTTAATAGAGGCTACACAACGAATATGCCATTTCGACTTGAGTAATTGCGAGCAGACAAAGAGTCAATATGCAGTTACAATCTCAGTGGAATACAGACAATCTTAGAGTTATACCATGAATCATTGTCAGATCAGTATAAAGGAGATAGTCTCTCATTTTTTCGAGTGTCTAACCTTATCTAAATCATGTATCTTCTAGCATAACTAAGACTAAATATAACATGTCGAACAAGCATGTTAATACAAATATCATCATTAAACGTTATTTATATTTTATGATCTTTACCTAAGTTTTGTTAACGACAAAAGTAAATTTAATTTTTGTAAAGCATAAAGCTTGTCAAGATTAATAAATATTAAAACAAGCTTTTCCTTAAATAATATCTTCATCACTCAAGCATTTACATTTTGATTAGTCATATATCAATTAACTTATCCCTCTAAACCATAATGTTGTTAACATTTTTTAGATCAAGCATGTTTTAGTTTCTTAAAACAAAATATTACATATGTATTTACATTTAACATATTTCTAAAAATAGAAAACAACACTTGACATCATGTGGTGCATCATTGAAATCTCTAGAGGATTTCATAAGATATTTTGTGTGGATTTGGACTCTACACACCTTACATGATCTTGGTTAGATTTGGTTGACTTTGGTAAGATTTTGGTAATCTTGCTGTCAGACCTGGAGGCACCAAAAAGTTACAGGGGTGGAACCATTTTTATGGTTCCGTGGTCCGTCGTGACAACATGTTGTTTTGGCTATAAATAGCAAGGCAACCCAAGTTGTTTTCTCATCCCTTTCTAGCATAATCACATACATTCCTTCTCTAACATTTCTAACTCAGTTTCATATAATTATAGTGATCCTCTTTTGTAGCAAAGAAGATCAAGGCATATTCAAGCTTCAACAAATAGTTGGAAGTCTTGGCTGTTTTATTGTTGTATGATCTAGTCTTGTTCATACATCATTGTTGTATCAAACCACCTTAAACTTGTGAGCGTGAGTGGTTAGTATTTTAGTCCTTAAAATATATTGTGTGCGTGAGTGGTTGTACCCTTGCAAAAGAACTCGATATCTAGCTTAGTGTCGGAAATAGTGTGTAAGCGAAGTGTAAAGGTTTCTCCACCTATGAAAAGAGCCTGTTGACTAGTGAAGTTAAACTCTCGAGTTGGAGACTCGGGGAGTGGAGTAGGGCAAGGAAAAAGAGTCCTTGTAGACCAAACCACTATAAACAACTTGTCGTGGTTGTATTGTTTCTTTCCTTATTTACTCTTTATATATTGCTTGCATATTATTTGTTATTTACTAACATATCTTTGATCAATATCAATTGATCATTACAATAAGTTTCAAAACAAAGATTTTAATCGGTAAACTATTCAACCCCTCTTCTAGTTTTTCACAAAACATTTAGATAGCCTGGCAATGGAGGTTGCCCAACCAAAGGGTGGTTTGTTTGTGTCACTGGCACCATTGTTGTCATGATTTGCAGAGTTTGGGATGCCAATGCAACTATTGGGCGCTATTTGAGCACCAACTTTGTGGTGTCTGATGCGAGGGTAACATAGAGTTACATTTATTGACATGAATAGAAAAGGTGTACCTAACATAAAATGCTAATATAATCTTTTGCAAGGTAAGCCAATGCATTGTACTATAAGGAGTACCATAGCTCAGAATTTTGTAAAGCTAAAAGAAGGCGTTGTGTACTCCATCAAAATTTTGTTGTTCAGCCAAATAAGGAAGAGTATCGCATCATTAAAGAGGATAAATTCATGCTTGAATTTGACGGGTCTATAACGATCCGAAAGGCTTCAATGAAGTATGATGGTTTTGAGCGATATCCGTTTGAGCTTGGAGAGATTGAGAAAATTGAACCTACAAACGGCAAGTATTTGATTGGTCATATTTCTTCACAATTCAAGCTACAAACAATTAATACTTGCTTGGCAATTTTTATATATAGACTAGTCTTTGTGATTTTGCAGTTTGGTTATTTTAATTAGTCATTGCATACCTCACAGATTTTGCAGGGTACGTCACAAATGTAGGGAGAACAATCCAACAAAGAACAGGCTCGAAGACATTGGATTTCTATCTTGCTAATAAGAGGTTTTTTTGGTTCCGCAAACTTTCGCTGCATATACCTGAATTTTCAATTACCATTGGTCAGTATCTATTCTAAACATGAATAACACCCACATTGTGGACTATTTTGTACAACACATGACAGTCAATTAGGGTGACACTATGGGGAGGGTTGGGCGACATATTGATAGAAAAGAAGACAAAAAATGTCGGCCTCTGTCCGGTTGTCTTAACTTCTCTTAATGCCAAACATTATAACAGTAAGAAACTACGGAATATATAGTTTATAGATAGCTTAGTTTGTTGCTAGGTTGGATAACCTATTTTGATACCTTGCAGATAGGCTTTGCCTCTCAAGCAGCTCCTCCACTTTGATTTTTGATGACCCTGAAATTTCAGCATTGAAAGAACTTAAAGTTGAGATGAGGTAACACGTGCTACCCTATTTTTATTCATGTTTGCATACTTATCGGGTTTAAATGTTAGACATGTGTATGGATAGCATTGGTGCGGATTTAAGCAAGGTGATTATGCATGTTGATTTCTTAGAACCGAAGGATGGGACCCTTGAGAACTTGCTCATCTGGGGTCGTAATCGGAAGAACAACGTAAGCTACATTTTAAATTCCCTACTACTACTATCATGTAGGTGAAAGATATTTCATTAAGTAAGTGATATCGTTGCAGGCCATGGTTTATAATTGTAAGGTGGCGATCAACAATGTCAGGACTCAGAAGGGGTGGAACTTTCCATCATGTTGTGACAGTAAGTATAGAAAGGGCACCACCCGAAAGGATGGAAGCTTTTGGTGTGATTCATGCGATAAGGCAGTTGAGTACCCGGTTTTAAGGTGTCGTGTTTTTTTTTGTTTACACACCCCCTAAATTAAATGAAAGGAAATAATGTCATTCACCAAACATGTACACCATGTGTTTATCAGGTTTAGGCTAGAGGTTGATGTGTCCGACGACACGACACAAGTAGGGGTGAAAACGAGCCGAGCCGAGCCCGAGCCTGCTAGAGCTCGAGCTCGACTCGTTTAAGTTTTAAAAGGCTCAAGCTCGAGCTTGTCTCATTTCGAGCCTAAAGTTTTAGGCTCGAGCTCGGCTCGTGGTGTTTTATATAGGCTCGGGCTCGGCTCGTGGTATTTTCATAATGTCGTTTAGGCTCGCGAGCCCAAACGAGCTTTGTATGTAAAGCTCGGGCTCAAGCTCGATTAATAAATGAGTTGCAGCTTAGGCTCGAGCTCGAGCTCGTTTAGGCTCGGTTCGTTCGAGCTTTTTACCGATCCGATCCCGAGCTTTTCACGAGCGGCTCGGCTCATTTCCACCCCTATACACAAGCAGTAATTATGCAATTTAATGAGACTGTAAGGGAGCTGTTGAATTGCTCTCCAAAATCCCTATTGGAAGATGGCACAGAGGTATAGTTACAGTTTTAGTTTTAGGTTCATAGCTGGTATCTTCCTAACTTCTATCAACATGAGGAATATAGAAACTCAAACCTTCCCCGGCCCATAGGGAATCTTATTGGCACTTCACACATCTTTGAGCTCAAGTCTAACTCATACTATGAGCATGGTACTTTTGAGAGCTTCACATGTTGGAAACTTGGCACAACACAACCAGCCAGAGAAAGTGCATGTTCAAGCAACCTATAGACAAACAACGGCCCTACAAGCCCTCTTTTGAAAAGGTTGACCAAGAAAAGGTTTTCTAAGGATCCAAGTGTCTCTACTCCATTGAAACCTATGGAGGAGAAAAAGAAAAACCGGTATTCTACAACATCCAGATTTGCATTCCAGTATAAAAAATGGCTTACGATTAAGACATTGGGTGTGTTTGGCAAAAGTAGTTGTGAGCAGTAATAGTGAGCAGTAGCTGTGAGCTGTGAGCAGTAGCTGTGCAGCTCACCGCTCAACGCTCACAGCTTCTTAAAAAAGCATTGGAAAATTGAGCATTCCTAAAAAATAGGAAAGCTCGCCGCTCCTTTGCCAAACGACTACAAAAAATCAAAATGCTCATTGCTCACCGCTCATCGCTCAAAAAAGCTTCCCACCGCTCAGTGCCAAACATACCCATTATCTTACATCCCATTGTTACAGATTGGAGTGTGAAAATTCAGAAATTGATATCACAGACGGTGAGCAAGGTGAAAGTGAAGATGGATTTGTTCCTCACAAAGTGAGACAATTGAGGTCAGCACACAATAGATTGATACCAGTTGAATTGTTATCGATCGCAATGTTAACAAGCATTATTTGTGTGTCTCATTAACCTAGGTACATTGAGTCTGACTCTAAAGCAGACAAGGAGGCTAATTTAGAGGAGACAACCACTGCTGAAGAGGCTAAATAATTAAAATAAGAAGGAGATGCAAGTACAAAAATAAATGCATCTTCTTTCAAATTTTCCCTTCTCGTTTGAAATGTGTAGTTAGAATTACTTCTCACCCTTCACATTTTTTTTATTTTTCTTATTGGATCCTTTCTCACAAATCATGACCATTATTTTTTCATCAAAAAAAAATAATAATAATAAAATAAAAAACTTATTTTAATCATTTTTTGATAAATAAATAGATACCTTACAAAACATTAATCGTTACACAAAAAAATCATATAATCGTTATAGATAGACACTTTTATATACTTTCAACAAACATTTTTTCGATTATTTTATGAGTATTGAAATTTACGTCTGAAAAATCATATATAATTTGTTATTTTAATATCACATGTGATTTATGAAATCATATGTGATTTGTAAAATTGAACGTGATTTCTGAATTTATGAAATCACATGTGATTTTTTCATATGCAAATTTTAACACTAAAACAAAAGTCGAAAAAACAAAGTTCATCGAAACTATATAGTGGCCGTCTACTTGAAAAAAAAAGAAAAAGAAAAAGAAAAAAAACTCATCGTGATGGTGTAATTTTGTCGCTTAACAATTTATCGTTTGCAAGATTTTTTTTAAAAAAAAAGTGAAAATGACTTTTTAAAATTTGATGAAAAAATGAGTGACTATGATTTGTTCATTGTATATTTAGAGGATTTGAGATCTATAACTTATTACCTACATCATTGAAAAATATATACTTTAGTGTAGGGTGATTACGGTCTGAAAATCGAACCGGACCGACTTGAACCGGACCAAAACCGGTTTGGTCTAAAATTTCGGACCGAGGACCGGACATCAATGTTCGATCCTTGTTCGGGTTGGTCCGGTTCATCGGTTGGTCCTGTCCAACTAAGCATAATAGTCGGTTTTGCATAAATCGAATCAGACTGATAACCGAAAATGAAAAAAATAATGGACCGCAAATCAGACTAAAATATGTTCGGTCTAGTCCCATCGACTCGGTTTCTTTGTTCGGTCTGGCCACCATCTATAATGCTTTAACTAACTCAAAATTTTAGAGCATCCCAGGGGGTGCTATAATTGGATATACCATTGTTTCTGATACAGAAGTTCATATAAATATGAGAAATACCCCTTTACTTACGTCAGTGGCATATTTCTATGCGGGTCTTAGCAAAAGAGTACTGCATAACTCCCAAACAAAGTCCCTAATTCCCTTGTACAAGAAGACCAGGAATAAAAAATTCGGTTAAATATTCGGTGGGCCCATTCGTAACAAATTCAAAAACTCAAACACAAATAAAACCAACCGCGTGTCCACGACGCAACAAACCAAAAAAAATAAAAAATGGCGGGATCTTACATCTCCGGAGACTCAATCACAAACAACAACCACGATCATCTTCACCTACCAAACGAACATTATGAACCAATTCTAGCACTAACAAACACAAACACAACCACAACAAACAACAACAACTCAGGTACCGACACGTGGCAAGTCCAGTCATCTGTATACATCTGTTTCGTCCGTTTATTTGCGTTTTTTTCATTTTCATACGTTTATCTGTTTTTACGCGTTTTTGTACATCCTTATATGTTTTCTAACGTTTTTATACGGTTTTGTGCGTTTTCATATGTTTTTATCATTCCAAAAACGTACAAAAATGTGTAAAACATACAAGATTGTACAAAAATGTAAAAAAAAAAACAAAAACCGACAAAAAAGAACAATAACGAACAAAAAAGAACAATAACAGACAAAATAGACGAAGATATATGAAAACGTATAAAAACGTACACAAACGCACAAAAATGGATATAAATGGATGAAAACGTAAAAAACGTATAAAACATATAAAAGATACAAAAACGTACACAAACATACAAAAATGTATTAATACGGTAAAAAACGGATGAAAACGTATAAAAACGTACAAACCGGATAAAAAAGGATGAAACCAGACGAGAACAAATGAAAAAGTATAAAAACGTGTAAAAATGTATAAAAACGGTCGAAAACGTTTAAAAATGGATAAAAACGAATGAAGACGGATGAAAACATATAAAAACTGATGAAAACGAAAACGGTAAGAAAGCGGATGAAAACGTATAAAAACGTAAAAAAGCGTACAAAAAAGATAAAAATAGATGAAATCGGATGAGTACAAATGAAAACATGTAAAAACTTATAAAACGGATGAAAATGTATAAAAATGAATAAAAACGAATGAAAACATATAAAAACAGAAGAAAACGTATAAAACCGTATAAAACGTGTGAAAACATACAAAGATTCAATATGAGAAAAATATAATTCCATCTAAACAGATTTTCAAAAGTACAACTCTTCCATAGAGAAGAAAACCAGTTTATTCTCTAGAAATTTAGAAACTGAAAAACAAAAAAAATTTTCACCAAATAAATGACCATTTATTTTTCATTTATTAAAAAAAAAAAAAAAAAAAAAAAAAAAAAAAAAAAAAACCGCGTGTCTACATAGCAACAAACCAAAACCAAAAAAAATAAAATGGCGGGATGAGACTCAATACAACAATTACCACAATCATCATCTTCACCAACCAAACGAACATTATGAACCAATTCTAGCACTCACAAACACAACTAACAACAACAGCCACGTCACATTTGACACGTCATCTTCCGGTCCAATACGCTCGTTTCTTCAACTGTCCTGTTGACGTGTCATCTTCCGGTCGTCATCGTCATCCGTCTGTGGTTCCACAAATGAAGAGGATTAAAGGCACCTGGCTCTCGTCATTTACTTCGCTTGCGTTTCTCAGATTGTTTACTCATTGCGCTGATGATCATTCTGGACGCCTTGTGCTGACGGTTACTCTCGTCGATCACGTCGTTGTAAGTTTGGTGACGTCATCGTGTTTGTTATGTGATTTAGCATTAGTTTAGACTCCGATTGAGATTTCGCAACAATTTTTATGCATTTGATGACGTCATCGTGAGCTTTTTTGTGCGTGAGTTGATTTATTGTCGTTATTTGTGTCATTTAGCTTAATTTGGACTCTGATTGTGATTTCCCTTTGCATTTGATGACGTCATATGATTGTGATTTGTGAGCTGATTGCGTTACGTGCTATTTGCGTGATTTAGCATTAACTTACGTGTTACGTGCTATTTGATGACGTCATCGTGAGTTTAACGATTATTAAATTGAAATATGTTATTATTATCTGATTGTGAGCTGATTTAGTATCGTTATTAGCCTTATTTCCGTGATTTAGCATTAGTTTAGACTCCGATTGCGCTACGCATTTGATGATGTCATCAAACTTACAATGACATGAGCTGATTGCGTTTCGGCTTAGGCGTTATTTGTGTGATTTAGCGGTAACTTAGACTCTGATTGTGATTTTGAATAAACGTTATGCATTTGATGACGTCATCGTGAGTTTAACGAATTTTAAATTAAAGTATGTTATTATTATCTGTTCGTGAGCTGATTTTTGCATTAGTTTAGACTCTGATTGTGATTTTGCTACAATTGTTATGCGTTTAATGACGTCATTGTGAGTATCAATTATGCAATATTTGTGCGATTTAGGCATTTAGCATTAGTTTAGACTCTGATTGTGATTTCGCAACAACTGGTATGCATTTGATGAATCGTTTATAAATAATTACTGTAGTTTGTTACTATTAACTAATTGTGAGCTGATTGCGTTTCTTCATCCGTGTTAGTTGCTAATTGCTACTATATTTACGCATTTGATGACGTCATCGCGACTTTAACAATTTTAAACTGAAATATGTTATTATTATCTCTCGACGAGCTGAGTTAGTATCGTTATACACATACGCCTTAATTGTGTGATTTAAGCATTAAGTTAGAGTCTGATTGTGATCTCACTAGAATCGTTATACATCTGATGACGTCATCGTGAGTGTTTTTTGTTGTTGTATCATTTACGCCTTATTTGTGTCGTTTAGGACTAGTTTAGACTCCGATGGTGATTTTGCTACAATGTTATGCATTTGATGACGTTATCGCTAGTATAACGATGTTTAAACTGATATCTGTTATTATTATCTGTTCGGAATTGATTTGGTGTTGTTTTTGCTGCAATCACTCTATATTGAATAACGTATCGGTTTTGTTTGATAGATTTGTAATCATTTTAAGTTCAGTAACATTTACTTAGACTCTGGTTGTTCTATTGCTATTATCGCTATGTATTTGATGACGTCCTTATGCTTTTAACGTTTCTTTTGTTCATGAGTTGATTTAGTATCTGGTTATATAGGTGATTTACTGATTTAACATTGTGATTCTGCTACACTTGTTATGCGTTTGATCAGATTTTTATACAGTTGTCATCGCAATACAGTTGAGGCGTAAACTTATAAGTATCTTTACAATGTTGATAGCTGATTTTATTTTTTTGTATAGGAACTAAATTAATTGTTTAATGTGGTTTCATAAAATAAATCGTTTTAAGATATGATAGTTTTCTGAGTGTGACCACACAGTATTAGATGTAACTAGCCTGTGAACTGATTTGAGTGTCTTTTTAAGCCTTGTTTATGTGATTAAAGTTGGACTCTGACTGTGATTTATGTAGGAGTATGATTTTTGTACATTTGATTACAAAAATAAACAGGTTTCTTCACTAGTTAGGTATTAATTCTTATGATTATCTCTAATTTGTTATTAGTCGATTGTATTTAGTTGTATTAAAAGTAATTAAACACTCGTAAAATGATTTGTTATAGCTTATATGCAAGTTCTAAGTGGTGTATAAACAGTCTCAGTTTAATAAATTAGACGGATTCACGATGTTTAGCATATGACTGCTTATTATCACAGCACCCATTGTTTAGCATATGATTAAGCCAGTGATGCTCTATAGTTGTGTACCCGCAGCATACATATCAGTTCATTTGTATGTGATATTGCAGGATAAGTAGGCATCAAATCTTGCATCTATCGTAATATTATCTGTGATGCAACGAGGAATTTGATTGGTTTACATATATTTTCTTTATCCTAATTGTTCATTCGTCATGTGAGCATTTTGGTAGCCATTATGAATACTCTGTATATGACTGTCTGCGCTGTATTATAACTTAATGTGAATCTAACAGCACATTGCCAACTGAATCATTTCAGGAAGAGCATTACCTTTCAAAGCTACATTTTACCTGGCCTAAGGTTGCATGTTTGTCTGGATTCCTGCTAGGGGCAGCAAAGTTGTATTCATGAGTTATAAAGATCGAGTAGGCCAGGCAAGGCACTCAAATTTGCTCGTTTTGTTTAGATTTTCTTACTTATACCCTTTGTTATTGTATATCCTACAACTCAAAATTACTGTTTTCATTTTTTCGAGTATTGAGCCATGAATTTTCATGGCGAAAGCATCAAGCTATACTGTCAACAATCCTTTTGCTTCATCTTAACAGAGTATGTGTGTTCACAGTATACATCTCATATGTCAAACCATCATGAAATGTGATGCAGTTTATATCCTTGTAGATGTTTCGAAATAGTAGTTGCTCATGTTATTCTAACGCCACATTGTCCGATGACCGGGTTGATACTAGTTGATTTCACTCCACTCTGCCCAAAAGTAGTTAAGATTAAGTGTTATGGAATGATTCTTTACACGCAGGATGCCCAACACTTGCTGTGCAAAAGCTAGTGTAAAGAACAGTGTTCTTAAACTTGGTCAACAGCATCAGTTTTATGGTTATAAAGAAACAAGGGAACTCTTTTATTGTCACTTGGTCAGTTGTAGATTTAGTGGGTTCAATACCTTGCTTCTGATCATGATTTTTGTCTATAGAACATGAGCTTTCACATATAATCTTAATCACTTTCTGATTTAGCAAACTACTGCACATAGGTTAGTGTTACCATCAGAATGCTGTCTTATAGACTAACTAGTAAATTGATCTACTCTTAAGTATGTCACCAATATCTAACTGCTGATAGGAAGCATGATTTTAGTATTGACAGGATACAGTATAATCTAAGATCTAAGATGTAAGATACCCATTTCCTTGTGTGCAGATCCATAAGTTTGCAGTGCGATTTGTCACACTCTACGAGACTGAAAGATTTATAAATTCTATAAAGGTTCAACCTTACCCCTTCTTCTTTGCTCTCCTCATTGATGTGTGGTAAGTGTAATAATATCTACTTTTCTCTAGGAATTCTTTGGACAAGAAAAGATTGATGGATCTGTGTCTGGTATCTCCATAACCAGAACATCATCTCATTCTGAGATCATCCCCAGGTGAGTGATCTGATCTTTTTAAAGAACATTAGATGGACTTTCATTGCCAACTAACCACCCCTGTGAAAATGCTAGAAAAGATGCTATAGTTTGCAAGAACAAATAGCTTTGGACAAATTGTAAAAGTGTAAATGCAACAAATCAAAGCAATTTTATTCAACACATTTGACCCAAAATAACTCATTCTTGCAAACTTGGTATTTTGTTGTATTTATCAACTCTCATGGTTCGCTCGCAACCAAAAACCAAGTACGAGAGCTCAAAAAGTCGATCACACGTCCTTTAACTGACATTAAGATCATAAAATGAACTCTTTTTGCAAAGCGCCACAGGATTGGGACCCGATAAGCTCTTCTTCGTGACTGAGAATTAAAATAACTTATGTGCATGTCTGCAACCACGGTTCACCCAACATAATTCATTTTTTTCAAACTTTGGTATATTGCTGTATTATAATCACATTCATGGTAATATGGAATGTTTGCAACCAAAAACCACGTACATGAGCTTAAAAGTTAATCACGCGCCCCTTAGTCGATGTTAAGATCAAAATGAACTCTTTTTGCCAAGCGCCACAGGATTGGGACCCGCTAAGCTCTTCCGCAGACTTTTCTCAACCCATATATAGGTGGGTGAGAATAGAATAACTTATGTGCATGTCTGCAACCACATTTGACCCACAATAACTCATTCTTGCAAACTTGTATTTCATTGTAAATTACTAAATTAACATGGTATGTTTGCGATGAAAGCCGAGTATGTGAGCTCAAAAAGTCAATCACACATCCTTTACCTGAAATCAAGGTTATAAATGGACTCTTTTTGCAGACCACCACAGAATGGGGACCCAGTAAACTCTTCTGCGGACTTTGACCAACCCATGTATAGGTGGGTTTGAATATAGTAACTCATTTTTAAGTCTGCAAACCACATTGTTTAGAAACTAGAGCAAAATGTAAACTGGTCATTTGTGATTTAACTTGTTTGTGCAGACCAACATGGGAGTGGAGTCCAATAGCATCTACTGCTGACACTTGCATCCAGTCAGTGCAACCAAGTGAGAACCATAATGGCAGCCAAAATGCAAATCCCCTGGAAGCCACACTTAGTCAGGATGTTCAAGGAAAGCTCTCCGCCTTTCCTCCAAGTTTCACGTCATTGCTCATGGACTGTTTCCCTGCAGCTGAACAAGGTACATTTCTTATAGCATTATTGCTCTTTACTTAAAAGTATAGTCACTGTTATGATCATGACAATATGAACCAATATTATACTAAATAACAGAAATGCAATCAACGGTTCCAGAGGAAGTCGCTCTTAAAAAGGAAATCATGGTATTTCCAATTGCTCAATCTTTTCAAAGTTATTTCTACCTTGTACATGGTTTCTGCAATATTTAATTGAAAATGCAATGGTAAACTCGATTTTGTTTCACAGAAATATTTAGAAGACTCTTCCTTCCATGGTACATCCTGATCTTTCGTACTTTTGTTTAAGCTCATGTAATATGTTGAGACGATTTGAATTAATGTATGTGAGATTATAACTATCAAATCCCCCCACACCGTGAAAATTGTAACAATCAACTTGGTTTAAAAGATTGTATGAATACTAACTAAACAATTGTATATATAGAAAGTGGAAATTCAACAAAGACGAAACATATTAACTAACTTAAAACTTCATGGAATAAAATCATAAATGAGTAAATTGTGATAGAAGATGGAGAATCTTAATATGCTTGAAATATTGTTCATATTATAATTTACAATGAAACGCTAAGCTGACAAGCTGTGAATTATATTTGCTTCTAACAGAAATGCTGAGCAAGGTACAGAAGGTCGTGAACGGAATTGAAGATGATCTTCTGGTGCAACCTGCATCCACCTTGTAGATTTGCAGGCATATCGATAAGTACAGTTCATTCGTGTTCCTTTTCCTTATGACAATCTCATTAGCTACATAGCCTACATGGTACCAATATATATCATATAGACAAAAAAAAATTTACTCCTAGGTATGTTACAACATTAAACATAAACCAAAAATGGTCAAATGAGAAAGAAGAACTGAATAAGGCTCTGTTGGCTTCAAGTGGTTTGTACGTGACTGTAACCTAGAGGTCCATAGTTGGAACCAGAAGTTGAGTAGGACTACATTGTACGGCTATACATGCATTACTTGAACATTGCAGAGTTACAGTAAATAAACGACCAATATCATATTAAATCAGTATCCATTTCACAAATCACATTCGATTCCATACATAAAACCATAACAATAGCTACAGAACAGCAAACGCGATACCTAAAACACAACTAGTAGCGAAAAAAGCATATAAATCAAAAAACACGGGTACGCAATCAATCCCCTATGCTCATCGCCACAGGACGCCAACTCCACCAACAACCTAGTACAAACCCTGGTGGCCCAAATCACAAACACGCCCATGATCCCAAACACCACCACACCTCCTTGAGGCAGAAACAACGAGAAAGCCGACAATACAACAATGGGCAACATACAATAGCCAATCAAACTCAAACAGCGGTACAAATCCAAGTTCCCATTCCTCCCAGCCAACATATTAAAGACGACATACAGAAACAAAGACGCAACCGTAACCCAACCCAAAATAATCCCAAAATGCAATTTCCCAGCCAATAATTGAAACAACCCAAAAGCCATTAAAAACAAAAAAGGCCCAGATAAATCAGCATCTTCATGGAGATCTGATTTAACTCGAAACGGGTTCAATATCGATATCGTTTTGTTCCATATTTGTTTAGTGTTGATCCCCAGCTCTTCTAGTAACGGGGGCTCGTCTTCGAAAGAAGTGGACCCCACTGGGGCATTGTAGTTGGGGGTGGTGAAGGAAGTGGATGAGCCGATGTCGAAGGACATGAAGGGGAGGCTCGGGGTGGATGGTTGGAAGGGGGCTGTTGGGAGACGGCGTTGGGGGTTGGGGTTGCCCCCTGATGATGGGAAGATCACTGGGGGCACCGTGAATTCCTTTTTTGACGACATGGTGATGGTTGGTTGGTTGGTTGGAAGGGATCTGGAGATTGGAGAAGGAGACGATGAATCTGATATTTTAGGGTGTTTGGGAGTTTGATTATTTTTTCTTATGCCTGAAGAAGTATGCGAGCATTCTAAACATAGTTACGAGTATAGGACAATAAATCAACTCACGCACAAAAAATCCTGATTTCTCCGGTTTGCTTATCATAGCAAAAGAGCATACATCACAAGTTTTACATCACAAGTTTTACAAAGTTATTGTGGATTTACAAAGTTATTGTGGATTTGAAGAGGCCCAACCCATTACAAGTCTTACAAAGTTATGAGATGGCCCACCTTGTTCAATCCGCACTCAATTTTAAGAAAATCAAACCAATTACACCAAAAATATTTATTTAAGTGAACAAAACCCTTGATAAAAAAACCCTCGTCATCTTCATTCGCATATCCCAAAACCCAAAATCAAACAGCAACAGTAAAAAATCATTAAAA
This sequence comes from Chrysanthemum seticuspe, assembly GCA_019973895.1. Taxonomy (NCBI): domain Eukaryota; kingdom Viridiplantae; phylum Streptophyta; class Magnoliopsida; order Asterales; family Asteraceae; genus Chrysanthemum; species Chrysanthemum seticuspe. Next base: position 218,713,132 of record BPTQ01000003.1, on the reverse strand, counting down.
TTCAACCCTAACCACCTTGGGCGATCGTGCCACTCGTTTTAATTTTTCTGAAATCTAGGGTCTATGTTTGTTTGGTTTAATTTGCTTTTTGGGTTTTTTCTATTGAGTGGCTGGCTAATGTTTTAGTGTGTTTGTGATAAATAAATTATAGGTTTGGATTTTGTTTAAGATTGTGAGATAACAATGACAATAATCCCACAATGTGTCATCACCACCCACATTTTCTGCCGTCTTCCAGCCAAATCCGTAGGTCGGTTTCGGTGCGTTTCAAAGGAATGGCTATCTTTACTTACAGAACCCCGATTCATCCAAACTCATCAAAAAACCCTTAACACAAATCGCTTTCTCTTCGAGTCTAACGATGGTTCACTTTATTCAGTCCCATACAATAACCATGAACTAGTGCCAACACTAACTGAGCTTCCCTTTAAATTACATAACCTTCATATAGATGGTTCTGTCAATGGCCTTGTTTTAGCTACTGGTTATAAACACTCCGATGGCAAAGGCTGGACCCTTCTCGCTTTAAATCTAACTACTAAAGATTATGTGGAATTGCCAATCTCAAGTCGAAAAGAATTTTTTGGTTTCCAAGGATTTGGTTATGATTCCGTATCAGATGATTACAAAGTTGTTGTTTTCTCTCGTTTTGAAAATTTTAATGGGAATGTCTATGTATATAGCCTTAGAACAGATACTGTGAAGCTGGTGATGAGTCGTTCACCTTATCATGATGATCGTTTTTGCTGGCCGTCAGGTGTGTTTGTTAATGGATTTCTTCATTGGATTCTGGGCAATCATTCTAAACCGGTTATTGTTGCTTTTAGTTTAGCTGATGACAAATTAATTGAACTGCCGCCACCTAATTCGTATAATGAAGTAGATGATATCCTGTCTGATTTCGATACCAAGCTTGTTGCACTTGGTGAAAAGCTTGCTATATTCAATCAAGTGAAAGGTGATATCTGGCTGATGAATGAGTATGGGCTACAGAAATCTTGGACAAAGATTGTAGTCGATGGATTTACTGAAATTTCAATCTATAAACCTATAGTTTTTTATGACAACGGGAAAGTTCTGTTTCTAACCGGCCATCTAGTGGGGATATATGATGTTGAAGAACGAACTTTCTCTATAAAATTTTATTTTTCTTATCTGAAAATCAGGTATTATATAGGTGCTTATGCGGAAAGCCTCGTCTCACCAAAATTCAGCAAATCCATATAGAAGTCTCAAATCCAATGGAAGATGAATGTGATGCAAGGTTCAAGAATTTTTATTATACTCCAAGTTTCCATTAAGTAATGAGTTCGACTTGAAATTTATCTTGAGATCATTGTCTAGTTTTTTTTCCTTGTATTGCTCTGATAATACATACCCTTTGAATTATTGGATTGTTAGGTGCATTAGTTTTTCTTTTGTTTTTATTAAATTTGGATGCTTTAGGATTTTAAATATGTTGCACTTGATCCTTGATCTCATCATGTACACTGTTTAGACTTGTTTCCCAATTTGGTTTCAAAATCATGCTCTATTGGAAGGGTTCTTTTATGGGTTATAAACTAGTTGGTGTTCTGTTTCTGCGTATGCACTATCAAACTTGGCAATTTTGGGAATTCAGTAGCAGCAAGACTTGCTGAAGTGATTGAAGATGACTGTTATGAACATAGGCCAAGGGCGTTGGGCGGATTGATTTGTTTGGTCACACACTTATTTTATCTTTCGCTTACTGTGAAATTGATCTTTTTTTTATAGTGCTTCGCAGAGCCCATAATTACCATAGCTCCAGGTGTATCTATTGAACACAATTCAAAGATTTATCCCAGACATAATCTTTGATTACCAACAAACGAGTACCCTATTACTAACAATAGAAGTTCTTTAGAGCTTAAATTTATGTTTTGTAGATAATCATCTATTTTAATCAGATAGGATTCATTTGTATTTGGGGTCGGACTAAAATCATGTAATCTGAGGCTTACACTAGCATTTTCAAATCAAGAAACTCATGATTTTATTTGGTTCATGGTCTAGTTTGGGACTAACTGTAGCCGCGGTTTAAGGTCATTTTATATTTTAGTTTTGCCATGGTTACGAACGTCCGGTTTAGGCCTGGCAAAAGAGAATCATCTCAAATGTCAAAGATTTACTGCTTACATTGTTCACATGTGTCGTATGACAATTAACTGCGCAAAGCCAAACTTAATTGTTGACATTTACAACCCATAATGATTGTTAAAAGACAGAATACTCCATCAAATTTTCTTGAAATAAACTTTAAGTGTCATCATGATTTGGAACAATTGGTGTACCATAAACTCAAACAAGAAGGAACACCATTCAGTTTAAGTAATATCAAACACCTGCCACTTAGCAAGTGTCTATAACAGTTCACAAATAAGCGGCCAAAGGGCCAAGTTCATACTACAACCAGTGCCAGCTGAAAGTTGTGAAAGCTGCAATTCAATGAAGCTGTCTCTTCTTTCTTCCACCCTTGCCAGATTTCGAAGGTGCAGCAGCAGCACTTGATGTAGATGATGCAACTTCTTGTTTCTTCATTCTACCAGGGTGTCGAGAAACCAATTCAGCAATACGAAGCATCACATCTGCAATCATTTGAGTAGCTTCTTCAGTATATAATGAATTAATAAAAATATCTCCAACAAAATCTAACTCTTGGGCATCATAAGTTGATCCCCAAAACTGCTCAAAGTGCTCAATGAACTTCTCAGCAACCTTACTACCCTCCACTCTCAACCCATTTTCGTCACAAATGCTATCAATTCTAGCTTTATTCCTCCTTGATCTCAATATACCATGGAAGAATGCAGTGTTTTTATCCCTCACATAACTCGTCTCTACGCTGTTTATCATTTTTAGACAGATTACCGTTACTCCAATTCAATCTATTTAAAGGCTTTTTCAATTGCTTTAGCTTTTTTGCAAACCTAAACATATAACACCCCCGCACTTGAATATCCCACTCCTTAACACATTACAAGAAATCAGCTTTATCTGCAACATAGTTTGTGAATCTAAATGCTTTTTTCTTAGGTACAGTTACCTCAGCAATATTGACCAGAGCTGGACTATGATCAGATATCATAAATGGAAGAAACACCCATAAGCTTTTTGGAACTCCATTAAGAAGCCATCATTGACCATTATTCTATCCCACTTCTTTAGAATACTAGCTTTTGGATTTTTTAGTGACTTAGTCCAAGTAAAATGGAACCCAATACTATTTAGATATTCAATCTCCAAGACTCCAATCCATTTGCGTAATCATGAAAATCGCCCGTTACTATCCATGGTAAACTTCCAACAATACTCATGCATATGCAAATCTTTCCAAGATCTTTTCTTTCCTTACTAGAGTTGCAAACATACATAAAACTGCAAAACAATTTAGTCTTCTTCTGAACTGATTCAATCAAGCAAAGCATAACATGTCTTGTCTCATGCATATTCATAACCCTGACCAAATCCTCATTCTAAGCAATTATAATTCTGCAGCTATTAGTACTAAACAAGAAAGAGTCGCCAGCTGCGTTGCAGCGGGTTTTTTTCGCGACAATGTTGGTGTAGTTGTAGCTAATAGGTGGTGGTATTTTAGAATCGCTTTTAAGAAATAAACGGTAATATACGTGGACCTTTATGTTTTTGTAATACCTTTTAAGCTGCATGTATAATGGTTGGTTAAGTAATGTAAATAGTTTTAAGTTATATGCTTGTTCGTGTATTGAGTAGGCAAATTTTGTTAAAATTGCCTGTAATGGTGGATTAACTAATGTAAATGGTTTTAGGTTGACTATGTATTTTCAAAGTTGCTAATGAAAATTGATGGTTTAACATTTCTTGTGTTGTGGTTGTTTCTGATTTAAGTGTTCACCGTGAAAGGTTTTAATGGATATTTAAATAATAGTATGTCCGGATTCGAACTCGAGACTTCGGGATTGCACACATTACGTATGAGAATTGATGTACATAATTAATATAAATAAAACGTTATTGTTATTAATTATTAATCACTAAATAAAACATAACGATAGTTAAATAATTAACGAGGTTTGGTTAACGGTCGTTAAATATTAACTAGAAGGACTAAGAATGAAATTAGATGTCGGGAATGTTCTAGAATCCCTTTGGGATTGAATAGCCGATCGGTGGGGGTTTCCAAAACCCAATCCCACACAAACTTGGACACCAAGATATGTTACCTATAAATACAATTCATTGTATTCATTCATAACCTAATCTTGGATCACCAATAACCTAATTTCTTCTCCTTCTCCTCTCTCCTTTGTGTGGCCGGTCGAAACTCCCAACCCCAAGGGATTTCGATTTTGTCTAACTCAAAGACACAAGTGTTTGGTTTATTTGTGATTCAAGGAACTAGCTTCTCCACATCAAATCGCTATTAGTACGTGTGTACAAGAACGAAGAACAAGCACGTTTGAGCTTGTGATCTTGGTGGTCGATTTATTGTGGTGGTCGAATTGCTAAACCCTAAAGTTAGGGTTTTGGGTTTTTGTTCTAGTTCAAAGTTTGTTTGGTTTGCTTGAATTGCTAAAAGGTACGCGTTTTCTTATTCGGTTAATTACTTACATATATTATTCTATAGTCTTCCGCTGCTTGCTTTGATGATGTATTTGTTTTATGTATAATTGTTATGAGTATAAAATTCCAACAGTGGCATCACGAGCCGTTAATATGATGTAATTAATTACCGAAACACATAAAAATTGGATCTTTATGATTATATGCATGCTTTTTATGGTTTCTAGGGTTTTGAATTCGAAACCCTATTTTTTATATATATGGGTCGATTACCCTAATATTTATTTAATTAGGTTTTAATTTTGTAAAACTTGTAGAAACCCTAGGATTGCATGCTTATTTTATGTGGTTAATTAATGAATAATTGTTATGTGCCATGTAATATGCGTATCTTGGGTGATAATTGTTATGCGGAATCCATGGTGGAACATGCATGTTTTGCCATGGAGTATTGTTTATTGTATATTGATTAATTGTTAAGTGATACACACATGTTTTATTTATTTAATAATTATAAAATTGGGGAAGAACTCAATTATAACTAATAAAATTCGTTATGTGCTAATTGGTATACTATTAACTTCGGCTTACGCAATCGACTTGTCGATGTATGTGGCTCATCTACCTTGCGAGATGAAAGTCCTAGTTAATGTATGCATTTATTTACGCCTAGAATTGTTATTAGAGTTTATTGAAATAATTATGCATGTGGCTAATTGTTTTTACATATATTAAATTGTTTAGTTATATGTTTATATTATTTGAGTGTGTTTAATTTTTATTAAAATGCTTTTTTGTTTATATATTGTTTTGACATGTTAGTAAGCAAAAAGGGTTTTTATGAATAGAAAATTAAATGGACTAAATAATGGTGAAATTGGTTTTTTATCTAAGAATTATTCTTGAACTTTTAATCGACTGATGCGACTGTACTAAATGGTTAGAACGGCTCACCCACTAGAACAAACTATAAAGGGGTATTTAAGAAGTGAGCATAGTCTCACTGAATGGATGTCTAAGGTTATGCTTCAGCGCTTACCTGGTCCTCTGCCCCCTGTGCGTTCGATTGGAGCTACCTAGTATAACCATTCTATGTACGAAGCATCTTAGTGCAAAGTTGTAAGTTTCTCAACGCATCGATTAAAACTTTGTAGAATTCAATCTTAGCAATTAAAATCTTTTAGTAAGTTTTTCGAAAATTTTATGTTATAAAGTTGTATGCATGCTTCTTTATACATAAGTTTTGATTACACATCAAAAATTGTACCCTTTAAATTTAAGTTTATGCCATCTAATGATATGAAACACTTGAAGTTGTAATTTAGTTATGTGAGACCTTGATCTAGATTACAATAACGAGGTGAATTATTTTGTTGTGTGAGACCTCAGCTTTATGATTTGCAGTTTCTAAATTAGACAACTTAATTAAGTTAGTTAGTGAGACCTATAACTTAAGGCATAAGATGGGATGAAACATGCTTACGTTTTGCATTAATTGTTTTGGCAAAATTGTAAATCCCATAATTTTTGGAATTGAAAACTTGTTTGTCAATTATCGTTTTTCAACGATTACCTATTCTATACTTTCACCACTAGCAGATCAACTGATGTGGTGGAACTATGATAATGAGGATCCAATGTTCAAGGAAAATACTATGGTTAATATGAATATTGACCAAAGGGTATTTTATTTTCTTGAATGTTTACTTATCGAAAGTACTAACTTTTGAACTTTTATTTCTGTAGAAATGGCTCAAGCTGAATCTACTGCACTAGCCTCGTCGTTCAAATCTATGTTTGATCGAGAGAAATTGACTGGTAGCGCGAATTTCAATGATTGGTATCGGCAACTCAGAATTGTCTTGAGGGTTGCCAAAAGACTCAATTATTTGACTACGCCTTGTCCTCCTGAACCTGCAGCTGATGCTACTGCTGAAGCACGAGCTGCATGGCAATCTGAGTATGACAAGTATAATGAGGTCGCCTGCATTATGCTCGGGAGTATGAACTCAAGCTTGCAAAAGCAATTTGAGAATTACTTCCCTAATCTCATGCTGGAAGAATTGCAAAGGTTGTTTGAAAAGCCTGTGACTGTAGAGTTGTATGACTTGATTGATGCTCTTCATAGTTGCAAGCAAGGAGATGGGAAACCTGTAGGCGCCCACTGTCTGGAAATGATGAGTTACATGGACCAGTTGGGGCGTTTGAACTATGTCTACCCTAATGACATACAAATTGGCCTGATCAACAGATCCCTTAACAAGGAATTTGATGGTTTCGTGCGCAATTATAATATGCATTGCACGGGGAAGACAGTCAGTGAGGTACATGCAATGCTCATTGATTACGAAAAAGGTTTGCCCAAGAAGGCCTCTACACCTGCGGTTTTGACCATCAAGAAGGGTAGAATTTCTAAGCCTAATAAGCCGCTAGCGAACAAGAAAGGGAAAGGTAAGGGTAAAGCTGATAAGGGAAAACAAGTTATGACTTATCAGCAAGAACCCAAGAAGTACCCTCCCAAAAAGCGTGAGAATCCGAAGAAAGATCAGGCTTGTCATCACTGCACCGAGGTTGGACACTGGAAGAGGAATTGTCCATTGTACCTTGATGAGTTGCGCAATAAGAGGTATAAAAATACTGGCACTGTGGCCAGTACTTCAGGTACTCTTTTGATGATAGAATTATTTGCTTTTCCTCATAAAATAAATTCCTGTGTATATGATACTGGATGTGGTATTCACATATGTAATACACTGCAGGGACTTAGAGGAGCAAGGAAGCTTGCCTATGGACAGCAATACCTGCACGTGGGTAATGGAGCACATGCAGTCGTTGAAGCTATAGGCACGTTTGATTTAGTTTTACCTTCGGGTTTAGTACTGTCATTAAACGATTGTCATTACGCACCTTCCATTGTTAGGGGTGTCGTTTCTGTTTCCTTGTTAAAAGATATTGGTTTCGTTCATACATTTACTGATTATGGAATTTCTGTTTCTTTAAATGATGTTTTTTACTTTAATGTTATTCCAGTAAATGGTGTGTTTGAAATTGATTTACATGATAATGTGAATGATAAAAATAATTCTGTCTTTAGCATCAATAATAAAAGAATCAAAAGTGATTTGGATTCTTCATTTCTTTGGCATTGTAGACTTGCTCATATAGGCAAGAAACGCATGCAACAGCTGCAACACGATGGGCTTTTGCAAGATATCAATGATGAATCATTTGATAAATGCGAATCTTGCATATCTGGGAAGATGACCAAGAAACCTTTTACAAATAGTTTAGAAAGGGCTTCTGATCTTCTTGGTGTAATACATACTGACGTATGTGGACTACTAAGACATGTGTCAAGAAAGGGTGCTAGCTACTTCTTAACCTTTACTGATGATTTCAGTCGTTATGGTTATGTTTATTTACTTAAACATAAACATGAAGTCTTTGAAACATTTAAGGTTTTTAAGAGTGAAGTAGAACTGCAACTAGGAAAGAAGATTAAAGCTCTTCGATCTGATAGAGGTGGTGAATATTTAAGCCAAGAGTTTAAAGATTATCTAGCTGAGTGTGGTATTGTCCAGCAACTCACATCTCCATATACTCCACAACAAAATGGTGTATCTGAGAGAAGGAATCGTACATTGCTAGACATGGTGCGATCGATGTTTAATCTTACTACTCTTCCCTTATCCTTTTGGGATTATGCTTTGGAAACTGCTGTTCGCATATTGAATATGGTTCCAACTAAGAAGGTTGATAAGACTCCTTATGAAGTGTGGTATGGGAAACCTCCCAACTTGTCTTACTTAAAGGTCTGGGGTTGTGAGGCGTTTGTTAAACGTGACTCTGCTGATAAGCTGCAACAAAGATCTGTTAAGTGTGTCTTCGTAGGATACCCAAAGGAAACAATGGGTTACTACTTCTACTTTCCACCTGAAAACAAAGTAATTGTTGCTAGGTATGGAGACTTTCTTGAAAAGGATCTCATATCTCATGAATTCAGTGGGAGAGTATATGATCTGGAAGATGATCAAGAAGATACAACACCTTCTGAAAACACTAGCCAACCTCAAGTAGAACCTGAAAGTCTGGGCGTTCCACCTGAGATTGAAGTGGTTCCCATTCGTAGATCCGCAAGGACTACGCGTGCACCTGAGCGTCTATGTCTCAACGTAGAAGCTGAGGAAAATATGTTAGGGGATCTTGGTGAACCTGCTAACTATAAAGCTGCCATGATGAGTCCTGAAAAGGAAAAATGGCGAGTTGCAATGAATGGGGAAATGCAATCCATGAAAGACTACGAAGTCTGGATAGAGGTTGACTTACCTCCAAATGCTAAGGTAGTTGGAAGTAAGTGGCTCTTTAAGATAAAGACTGACATGGATGGCAATGCACACACCTATAAAGCTCGTCTTGTAGCTCAAGGTTATACTCAAACCTATGGGGTAGACTACGAGGAGACATTTTCTCCTATAACAGACATTAGAGCTATTAGGATTCTTATAGCCATAGCTGCGTACTATGACTATGAGATATGGCAAATGGATGTCAAAACTGCCTTCTTAAACGGTCGCCTAGATGAGGACATCTATATGGCGCAGCCTGAAGGGTTTGTGAATCCAAAGTTTCCGAAGCGTGTATGCAAACTTCAAAGATCCATTTATGGGTTGAAGCAAGCATCAAGGCAATGGAACAAGAAGTTTGATGAAGAAATCAAGAAATTTGGTTTCACTCAAAGTCTTGATGAGCCATGTGTGTATCACAAAGCTAGTGGGAGTAATGTTATTTTCCTTGTCTTATATGTCGATGACATATTGATCATGGGAAAAGACATTCCAAGTATGCAAGATGTAAAGTCTTATCTTGGAGAGTGCTTTTCTATGAAGGACTTAGGGGAAGCTGCATTTATTCTGGGAATCAAG
>BPTQ01000003.1:218552814-218688146 GCA_019973895.1 Chrysanthemum seticuspe | reverse complement strand
ACGATGATTGTGGTACTGGTTTACGGTATATACCAGTGTGATTTGCAAAACAGTGTGTATAATAAGTTCACATCGGTTTTAGGTCATGTATACCAGTGCATTGAATTATACACCGGTAACCTACTACTTATCAGTGAGTTTTTTGTGCAAAGGAGTGAAATTTGTGGTATACCATTGTTTTGGGTATTTAGTCACATACAATTGCTCATAAAGTGGCTAAAAGTGTTAATAAGTGTGACCATATGGTGTTTCAAGTGAAGAAAGGTGTATTTTGTGTGACTATTGATCATCCAATGGCCACATGAATTTTATGTTTGTGTGGCCTTTTCTAACATTTAGTCACACAAAGCATGTTTGTTTTGGGTATTTAGTCACATAAAATTAACCATAAAGTGGCTAAAAGTGTTAATAAGTGTGACCATATGGTGTTTAAAGTGAGGAAACGTGTTTTTTGAGTGACTATTCATCATCCAATGGCCACATATTAAGTTACGTGACCATATGTACTGGATTTTGGCTACACTTGAATAATATGTGTGACAAAACGTTTAGTGTGACCATATATGGCATTTGGTCATGGTGTTAGTAGCAAATGTGACTTTATAGATTAGCTTTCGGCAAGCTAACACAAACTAAACTTTAAACACACATATTAACTTACGTGAATATATGTACTGGATTTTGGCTACACTTAACGAATGTGTGACAAAACATTTAGTATGACCATATATGGCTTTTGGTCACAGTGTTCAAGTGTGTGACATATATTTGTCACTGTTTATATGTATATCGTGACTAATGCTTCAACCTTACTTTTCATTTGTCACTTGTTCCAATTTCAGATGTGGCTAAAGAGTTGGCAAAACATATCAGTCACCCTTAAATAATGTGTGACAAAACTTGACTCTATGATTTAGACACACAAAAAATTACTTCATGTGACTAACGCATCAAGGTTACTTGTATTTGTCACGCGTTCCAAATTCATATGTGGCTAAATGATCTGAAACAAAATCACCAGATACCTTTAGCCACACAACGTTCAATTGTGTGGCGATACAGTTCTAATGGTCACACAATTAAAATTTTCATGTGTGACTAATTAGTACATGTTGTCAATTTTCGTAACTTCAGCCACACAAATATGCGAATGTGTGGCTGTTCCATTTCGACCATGCGTGACCAAATCCCGTTTTTGCACTAGTGCCTCCAGGTACCCTGTCTCAGTTAATGCTATTGTAGTAACGGTCTCCAACCGTGTCAGCCGACTCTCAATCTCTGTGAGACGTCCTTGGGTGTCTCCTGGAGTTTGCAGAGCACATCTTTCAATGTGGTCTTCAAGACGTGCAATTACTTCGTTTAACTTTTCACGGGTTCCCTCTATTGCTGTCCCAACATCGTTGTAGCATTCCTTGAGTGTTTCACCAAGTGCTTGTAGTTCTCCTACCACTCCTTCGATCCCTCCAATCCTTTCTTCTGGTAGTATCCCCAGGTGATCCGACATCTCTTCTATTTGTTCTTCATGGCGTGTTAGGCGCGCCATAACTGTGTCGAGAGTTGGTGGTCTAGCAGTGGCTGCTCCTGAAGTTTCTCCAACTTCGAACGAACTAGGAGGTGATGTATCAGAAGACGATGGTGATGATGCAGAGAGACAGATTTTCTTGCTAGTAGGTATCTCCCAACTGAGAAGTGGATCTCTTTGGTGTCTTGGCGAGAGTGTAGGAGTAGTGGAACTGGTAGGTATAGTACTGACGGTAGTGATGATTTGGAAGTGAGCAGGTGGAGTGTGGGTAGTACCCTCCTGGTGAACTTGATACACTACCCTGTACGGGTTTCCAGTGTCAGGAGTGAGTTGGGAAGGGGCTGGGATGCGTTCAGCAGGTGACAAACCTTCTGTTATGTCATTGCATCCAGCTTCAGAGTGAGGGGAAGGCATGGTCTGTGACAAGACGGTGCATATGTGTAAGTATATGTAAAAATATACTTATGATAGATATGGAGTAGTGGATTAATAAATAGGCAATATGTCATGCAGTTATGTCTAAATGAACTCTAAGTAATATGGTAAGTAAGGCAAGCGGTAACTGGCGGTCGTAGAGTGATGTTTTTGTAAAAAGTAGTTATAGTTTAGGGTTTATATGTACCTAGTTCTCTATAACTTAGGCTCTGATGCCAATCTGTAACACCCCCAAATTTGGTTTAGCGGAAGCATACGTGTTAAGGGGAATGTTACGAAATTGGAGATCACAACACAAGTAATAAAGAACGGAATACATACTCCGTTTGATTTCATCAAATAGTTTTAAAATATTATCTTACAACATTGTTTGGATAAAATGGACACATCCCATAAGTTCAGTGGTCCCAATTTAAAAACATCATTTTGTGTAAAAACACTTCTTTAGATATTTCTACGACCATTTACCGCCTCTTGCCTTGCATCCATGATCACAAATTAAGCACCTGAGAAAATATGCTAAAAAGGTCAGCTAAAAGCTGGTGAGTTCATAGGTTTAAATTAAAACAGTAAGTTTGGACCATAATCAAGTCATATAATCATTATAAAGAATATAATGATATATGGATGAAAGTATATTACGCTAGCTCTAAGTTCAGGCAACCGATGCTACGACAGTTCCTGTATGCTAACAGATATCATACAATATAGGGCCCATAGCGAGTGTGTTGTCCCTCAACACTCGATTCCGACATGGTATACGTTTCGCCTTGGCCTAAGCATGGCCAACCGAACGGAGGAGTCACCCTCAATAGATCTATTTATAACATTCGCGCTTCCCAATGGGGAATTGACGGTTCATGAAAAGGGGCATTTCTCTAGGGACGTAAGGGCTTAGGCTAAACCACGTAATAGTAATCATGCAATAGTTTAGGTCCATAAAAAGGTTTTGCATATTTTCTCACCCCAAAATGTATAAAATAATTTATCAAGTAAAAGAGGGGCTATGAAACTCACCTTAGCAATTGCGAAATCCAATAGTGGGATTTAGGGATTGTTGTGAAGCGGCACCGACACGCGGCCTAGATAAGGAGGGCAATGTTTTAGTTTATTGTTTTAAGTATCACTTACTTAAAATGGTTCAATTTATATTGTTTTTGTACAATGGTATTGAAACCAACCTTTTAGTTTGTAAAAATGGATTAAAAGGTTTCACTAGTAAGCATATAAATGTATATATACTCTTTCATGTTGACTCTATAACGATATTAAAATCCATAATTTGGTTTGTAAAATAATTACGATATTCTATTAGTAAGTATATAAATGTATATATACTTATTTATGTTGACACATATTATTATTGTCAAAATCAATATTAGTTGATTTATTTTCTAATTGCATTTAGAAAATAATTAAGTTAAGTTTGGAGACTCTCAAATAATGAATGACAAAATGATATAGTAGTCTTTATTTGTTTATCGAAATTTAGTTTTTAGTATATACAATTTACGACCAGAAACCTTCATGAGATAAATTTGTTTACACATTGCCGTTAAAATTTTGATGTATAACTTATTATATGGATCATGTTTTAAGCACTTGTTGCTTATGTTAAACCCTTACACTTGTTTAATTGGATTAAGACTTTTGACGTTATGACAATACGTACGAAATGGAAGAGAGAAAATAGGCGGAAACGAGTTTAGTTATTTGTCTTCCGATAAGACGCTTCGGGTATTATTTCTCTGATTTGCCTATGCCACCCAAACGGACGCCCCAAAACCACCTTGGGCTGTGGCCCGGCGTCGACAGCTGCGTGCCCGAATTTGGGCTTAGGCCCACTGATATGGGTTATGGTCCAATGTAATACAAGTGCAGTTTGGTACTTAATTTTAGATGGCTCATTTTATTGTTTTATCTTTTGCTACTATACATTTGACGAGGGAAGTACTTGCACCGAGGGTAATTGGTAGCATAATTAGACATAATTTGAAGAAAGGGAAAGTAACCAAGTACTACCATGGTTTCAAGAGCAGATTTATATCAAGCTTTTTAGTGAACATATTACATTTTTCATGTTCTAGTGCTAGCATTCCTACTTGACGCAAGAGCTTCTGGGTTAATCATTTTTGACGCATGAGTTACAAAACAATACACACTAGATTCTCAATAAAACATAACATGAATATATCATGGGTCATGATGTCGAAACTTCTCGACCAGGTAACAAGTATACACGTTCCGTATTCAAGCCTATTCCAAACGGGTTTCATATCGCGGAGTAAGGATACTAATAAATTTCCTACTAACGTTAGGGAGTTTTTGAGTTTCGACCAAGACATGAATCCATTTACCCCTTTGGAGCAAGGGTGGCAAGACCCATCTTCATGCCCATTGCTGGGTCGATCACTCAAGGAAGAAAGAAAAGATTCAAGTTGACCATGACCAACTTCCTACTTAACCATTTTTGTGACGCCCACTGGGTGATCTTGACTCCACACGAGACTCGGATATGACTTATCTAACTCGACAGTTTTACTTTGACGAGAATAAGTAATAAAACAGATTTCAAGTACCCCTTCCATTTAACTTAACGCAAGGTTTGACAATTTAAGCCTACGATGACACAGATTGTTTATCAATACCAAGGTCACACATCAAGACTGCTTAGTTAATAGTCTAACTTTTAAAACTTAACTCTTGTTTTCTTTGTTTCATGGGTTCGACAGAATCAACACAAAAGGACCCAACAATAACTAAATTTTTACACGAGGCAATAATCTTTACCAAAGAGAAATAAAACTTATACATATCAAAACACCTAGTTTCATAATCAAGTAATCATTTTCATTAACAACTTCGAATAATAAATATTAACAAAGTGAGGTTTCGTAAATTTCTTACAACAGATAATGAAGTCGAAGACCAACTCGGGTATCTAACACCACCACCGGACCCAAACAACTCGGAGTGAGCACTCAAGCAGGAGTCTTCCTTATCTCTTTGTGGTGAAGTTTGGAGTGAGATACCCTGAGTTTGGCTCGACTGGAATTAAAGGAGAGGGCTTAAGAAAGTTTTGACTCAACTTTCTCCTCTTGGGTTGTTGTGTCATACCCTTTTTGTGTTGAAGATGGTCTCTAGCCACTCCTATCATTCCACCATGTGATTCTTTTTCAGAAGCTAGGGAAAGAGAAAAAAAGACTTTTGAGGCTTCCATGGCTAACCCATAGGTGGTTGACTTCTTCCTTGGGCGGCGTTGAATGAGGCAGTAGCAGGGGAACAAAGACAAACACCATTTGGTCATGGATGGGACAAAGTGAGATGGAAAGGTGCTCTTGCAAGACCCACATATATCACCTCCTTTTGGCTTTGCGTTGACATGGACGAAAATGGAAATGGAAGTAGGTGACTCATGGCTTTTGAGAGAGAAAGAAGCTTGGTGTTATCTCTTTCTTTGGGAAGAGACGTGTGGGTATATGTGAGATTGAGTCACGACAAAAAAAATGAAGGTGGGTGAAGGGGCGGATAAAACAAGGAAAAGAAAAGAGGTGATAATGTTTCCTTGTACTCACTTTCCACATGTCTAATCTTGTACATTTTATTTAAAGTTTGAGTAGAATGGTTAGGTAGTGTAAATGTTTTGGGTTTGTAAAGTTTTATTCATGATGAACTTTTATTTAGTAAGTGTAGTAAACTTAAAAGTTAAGGTTGTGTTAAATATGTTTGTGTCTCGTGAATTGAAATCGTGACTGAAGTATCATTGTTCGAAAAAATTTATGATGTTGTGTCTTATAGATATGCTTCGGGAATATTATTATTTTTGTAATCTTTTCCATTACGAGAGTTTATTATTTGCTTTGTTTGCCCTTATCATAGTGTCGGTACGCGTGCAGTGTCGGTCACTGGGGAAAACGAGATAACCTCTCGTCTTACAATTTAAATCATAAGACAAAAATGAAATATTCATAAAATGATATGAATGCAAAAGTGATGCAGTTATCTACTGTATGCGAGTTAACTACTCAAATGATCAGGCAAAGCTTATGCATGCTTAATGACTTGGCTTAGTAAAAATAAATCATCATTTATTAGTTAAATTTTGGTGAAAATTTACCGTGTGTCACACAAACCAAGAGAATGTTCAAGTGCCTTGGTAGAATGAGGACCAAGATCTACAAGAAGTTGGATAAGTGAGAATTGTTTTAAGGAGCGTTTGGAACAATACATTATCTCTAATGTTTGATACAATTTGGTTGTTTTTATCTTGTAGGATGATAATATAACTTGAAAAAATGATGTATGCTAACAATCTTATGCAGGGAGATAGCACAAGTATGCTATCAAATTTTACCCATTTTCACTATAATGTGAAAATTACTTAGCCTTGCTCAAAATCCATGCTCCATTATGTTTGTACATGTGTTATTTACTTTTCCTAACTAGAAATATTTAGTGTCACAAGTTTTGAGAAAAAGTTCAGGTTTCGGAAAGGTCCCCGACACCTAAAAATACACTCTGTGAAGTTTTCTGCACTACACGGATCAAACGGCACCAACGTTTTGGTTCCGTCTGTTATGAGAAATGGTACTGCCGTACCTGTACAGGCGGACCAGACGGCACCCTTTTTAGGGGTCCGTCCGTGTAAACTTTTGGTGTCGTGGATCCTCCAGGTAACTTTCTGAATTTTGATTCTTTCGTGATTCCAAATTACCATCCATTGCTTATAGGTCAATCATAACTAGTTTATACCCTTATTAGAACTAGTATAACTCACTTAGGCATATAAGAAATCCATTTCCCACCAAAATTCAAAATTTTGAAAAATTCACCCAAGCAGCCCTTTGGCATAAAGGAAGGAACCAATTTTTTGGTACCTTGAAATCCGTGGGTAATCTGATTGTTAGGAAATTCCACTCATTAGAACACAGTTATTGCAAATCTTTGCTTCTTCACTCCATCTCTCTTGTATGGCTTGACTTGGGTGATATGACTAGCATTTAACCCACTTCCAAATCATTAGGAACCTCATCTCTTCAATGGTTAACATCAAATCAAACACATTTCTCCATAATTTTTCACTTCTATAAATTGAGAGGTTTTACCATGATCATCCTCACACCTTCTTCATTCTTACCATCATCTAGCAAAGAAAAACACAAGTCAAAATGACAAAATCCTCTCCTAAACCTTGCAAGAAAACCACTAGAATTAGCGTGAGGCCTTGTTGCTTCGTAAACTTGAGCTCCTCATCCGAGTCTTTTCCACTCACAATCTCATCTCCCATCCGAGATGATACAAACCTTACCTTGGCTACACCTACTCAATCACCAATTGTGATCACCACTCCACCACCTACAAAAACACCAACTTTACCTCCACCAGCACCCATCCAAACATCCAAAACACCCTCACCACCAAAGTCTCCAACTCTCATTCCTATGGAGTTATTTTCCACACCACCCACTTCTCCAAATCCTTTCTTGGAGGACTTGGATGACTTGCCTCCTAGGCCAAATCATCCACCACCATTGCCTTCCTTTGGCACAATTGAGCGAATTGCTCATGAGTCACCTAGGCCATCCTTTGACCCAAACGCCCCATTAGGGCCAAAACCTCTTCTCTTCCACCCCATTCACAAAGACATTCATGGTCCTTTGTATGGGGACCAACCACTCCCCATATCAATGTCCCCTCACATAGAGGACATTGAGGAGTGCATGTGGGAAGCTAATCCCACAAGAGAGGAGATTCAAGCGGAACTCCAACACCTCCACCAATTCAAAGGCATGGTAGATTCTCACCTTAGTGAGACTATGCAAATGCAAAGTGCTTTGCTAGCCTCCATCATGACCACCCCAAACATCCCCACCAACACCAACACATCTACCATTCTACCACCACAACCTCACCAAGCATACTACCCTCCTAGGCATGGTTGCTTAACTTGTGAACAAACCGCCCAAACCATTGATCGGACCCGGGTTATGGTCCATGACTTCCAAGAAGAAATGAGGTTCATCCTCAATCACATCCTTGAGCGCCTCAACACTCTTTCTCATCCACCATCTCATTAGAATTGTCATATATTAGCATTTCTAAGTTTTTCTTTTCTTAAGATTATTTTTTTCTTGTACTAAAACACATCATTGTGTTATCTTTTCATGATTCTTATTCATGAAAAAATTTAGCTAATGAATGGTGTTTTTCTATATTGTTGGTGCCTTTACATAGTGTTTGGAAATGCTTGTGAATGATCATTATTACTAACATTTTTTTTTGTAGATTTATTCTCACAATCCATGTATCTTCCCATTAAGCACCCAATTTAGGGGGAGCTTCGATCAAGGGGGAGATAATGGCCCGGGCTCATTACATTCCGCATCGCCTCTTCTTTTTGTTGAGACAAAAAGGGGGAGAAAATATAGAACTTGTTTATATTTGACTTTTCTGAAAAAGTCAAACTGCATACATTGACTTTCTGAAAAAGTCAAACATGATACTTCATTGGTAATACTTGACTTTTCTTAAAAAGTCAACTGCATACTTTGACTTACTGAAAAAGTCAACATCATGCATCAACTAGTGAATACTTTGACTCTCTGAAAAAGTCAAACATCATACACTTGCATTATCATTTCCTTTTCAAGTTCTAAAACTAATATTTTTATAACTCTTGCACAAACTTTGTATCTTTTATAAAAATAAAATTTATATTTTGTCCTCAACAAAAAGGGGGAGATTGTTAATACAAATATCGTCATTAAACGTTATTTATATTTTTGATCTTTACCTAAGTTTTGTTAACGACAAAAGTAAATTTAGTTTTTATAAAGCTTAAAGCTTGTCAAGTTTAATAGATATTAAAACAAGCTTTTTCAAACAATATCTTCATCATTTAAGCATTTACATTGTGACTAATCATATCTTAATATGAGTCTAAGTATAATGTATGATAGTAGTTTTTAAAATGTTTTAGTTTCTTAAAAACTAAACATTACTTATGTATTTGCATATTTCTAAAAATAGAAAAACAACACATGACATCATGTGATGCATCATGGAAATCATTGGAAGATTTCATTAGATATTTTGTGTAGATTTGTACTCTTCATATCTTACACAATCTTACATAGATATGGTTGACTTTGGCAAAGATCTTGATATCTTGCTGTCAGACCTGGCGGCACCAAAATGTATAACGGACGGAACCCTTTCAAGGGGTACGCCGTCCGTGGTGCCTGCTGATGGTTTTGGCTATAAATAGCAAAGCCAAACCAAGTAGTTTTTCATCCCTTTATATCATACTCTCTTACATATCTTCTCTCTAACCTTTCTAACTCAGTTTCATATCATATTAGTGATCTATTTTGTAGCAAAGAAGATCAAGTCACATTCAAGCTTCAAACGAGAAGTTGGAAGTCTTGTTTGTTTAGTGTTGTATGATCTTGTGTTGATTCATACTTCATTGTTGTTTTAAACCATCATAATCTTGTGAGTGTGAGTGGTTAGTATTTTAGTCCTTAAAATACATTGTGTGTGGGAGTGGTTGTACCCTTGGAAAGAACTCGACATCTAGCTTAGTGTCGGAAATAGTGTAAGCGAAGTGTAAAGGTTTCTCCGCCGGTGAAAGGAGCTTGTTGACTAGTGAAGTTAAACTCTCGAGTGTGAGACTCGGGGAGTGGAGTAGGGCAAGGAAAAAGAGTCCTTGTAGACCGAACCACTATAAACAACTTGTTGTGGTTTGATCATTTATTTCCTTATTTACTCTTTACATATTGCTTGCATATTTCATTAACATATCTAAGATCAATATCAATTGATCTTTCAATAAGTTTCAAAACAAAGTTTTAATTGGTAAACTATTCAACCCCCCTTCTAGTTTTCTACACACGTTATTGATCTAATTAGAGATGGAGGTTTTAGCTTTTGTGGTCTTTTGGAGACTAGAGTTAAGAAGAATAAGCTTAGTAAAATCTGTTCCAAAGTTCTAGGAAATTGGGATTGGATTTCTAATAATTCTACGTGTGATGGGGGTACTGGGATTGTTATTGGGTGGGATCCTAATGTTGTTAGGATTATGCTGCATAGTCAGTCTGCTCAAGCTATGAATGTGTTTGTTGAATCTGTGAATGGTAATAAGAAGTTTTATTGCTCTTTCATTTATGCTCATGTCAGTAGTAGTGGTAGGAAATAGTTATGGAAGGACCTTGTCATTCATAGCCATGTTGTCAAAAATGCTCCTTGGGCCCTCTTGGGTGATTTTAATATTATCCTGGATGCTAGTGAAAGGTCTATGGGGTCATCTACTGTTACGTCTGGGATGGTAGATTTTAAAGAGTGCTTGTATAAGATTTAAGTTTCGGATATTATGATGTCTGGTCTTCATTTTACTTGGAATAAAAGTCCTGGTAATCCTCAGGGGTTGTTAAAGAAATTAGATAGAGTTATGAGTAATGGGTATTTTCTGGATAAGTTTCCTAATTCTAATGCTCAGTTTCTCCCTTTTGTCACTTCTGATCACACTCCTATGGTGCTTAATATTCCTGATATTGTTGGTGCTAAGCCTAAGCCTTTTAAGTTTGCTAATTTTCTGACATCTAAGCCTGAGTTTATCCCTTCTGTGAAGAGTGTTTGGGGTACTAAAGTTCCTGGTTATTCTATGTTTTCTGTGGTTTCTAAGCTTAAGCTGTTGAAGAAGCCGTGTAGGAAGTTGAAGTATGCTCAAGGTGATCTTTCTGCTAAAGTGAGTAGTATTAAGAAGGATTTATGTAACATTCAAGCTGATATGGTGAAAGATCCTTTTAATACTGTTGTGAGGTCTAAAGAGGTTTTATTTTTGAATATGTATAAGGATGCTGTTAAGGATGAAGAGTTGTTTCTGAAACAAAGATCTAAAATTACTTGGTTAAGTGAAGGTGATCACAATACTAAGTACTTTCATAGAGCTTTAAAGGAGAGAAGAAATAGTAGTAGAATTGAGTTTGTGGAGGACATGCATGGGAGGTTATTTTCTGGGCATGAAGTTGGGGAGCAATTTGTGAAACATTTTGAAGATGTTATGGGTAAAAGTGTTGATGTTGATCCTATTTATTATCCTTTTCATTTATTCTGTAACAAGGTTTCTGATTTGGAAGCAGAGCTTATGGTTAAAATTGTTTCTAAAGAAGAAATTGAGGCTGCTTTGTTTTGTATGGATGATGATAAGGCTCATGGACCGTATGGTTTTTCTTCTAAATTCTTCAAGAGTGCATGGTCTGTGGTGGGTGATGAGGTTACGCAGGCTATTCAGGATTTCTTCTTGAATGGTAAGTTGTTGAAAGAGATTAATGCCACTATTATAGCTTTGGTTCCTAAAGTTAAAACCCCTAAGAATGTTTCTGATTTTAGACCTATCTCATGTTGCAATGTTTTATATAAGTGCATTAGTAAAGTTATTGCTAATAGGCTTAAGGGTGTGCTTAGTTCTATTGTTGGTGACTGTCAAAGTGCGTTTATCCCTTCTAGGAAAATCAGTGATAATATTATGCTTACTCAAGAATTGATGAGAAATTATCATAGGAAGTGTGGTCCTTCTAAAGTGGCTTTTAAAATTGATATTAATAAGGCTTATGATTCTGTGGATTGGGGCTTTCTTAGGCAATGCCTTATTCATTTTGGATTTCCTTTGAAGATGGTTAATTGGATTATGAACTGAATTTTTCTCCTTCCTTTACTGTCAGTGTTAATGGGGATCATCATGGTTTTTTTAAGGGTAGGAGAGGGTTAAGACAAGGGGATCCCTTATCCCCTTATCTGTTCACATTGGTTATGGAGGTTCCTTCGTTAATGATAAATAGGAATATTGAAAGTAATGACAGGTTTAAGTTTCACTGGAAGTGTAGTAAGGTCAAACTTACTCATCTATGTTTTGCGGATGACCTCATGATATTTTCAAATGGTGATGCTTTTTCTGTTTCTGTGCTAAAAAGGGCTTTGGATGAGTTTAGTAGTGTTTCTGGTCTGGTGCCTAATTTGAATAAAAGTGTTGCTTTCTTTGGTAATGTTCCCATTCATGTGAAGAAGGCCATTATGAACATTATGCCTTTTTCGGAAGGTTCTTTGCCTGTTAGATATTTGGGGGTCCCGTTACTTTCTTCTAGGCTTTATAAGAAGTATTGTGGTCCGCTTATTGATAAAGTTAAGCAGAGGTTAATTAACTGGAAGAATAAGGTTCTGTCTTTTGCTGGTAGACTGCAACTCATTCAGTCGGTGTTATGTTCTATCCAAATATTTTGGTCTTCTATTTTCATCCTTCCTATTAGTGTCTCCCAAGAGATTGAGAAGGTTATGAGGGGTTTCCTATGGTCCCAGGGTACTTTGCAGAAGGGCAAAGCAAAAGTAAAATGGGAGGATGTTTGTTGTCTGAAGGTTTAGGGAGGTCTTGGAATAAAATCTCTTCATAGTTGGAATTTGGCCTTAATGTCTAAGCATGTATGGAATATAGTGTCTAAGAAGGATTCTTTGTGGGTGAAATGGATTAATGCTTATAGGTTGATTGATAGAAGGTCTCAAGTAAGGAATTTTTGGGATGTTCCTAGTGCTAATGATGTATGTTGGGGTTGGAGGAAGATTCTGCAATGTAGAGATGTGCTTAGAAGACATTTTGTTACTAGATTGGGTGATGGCTGCTCCACTTCTATCTGGTTTGACAATTGGTGCTTTTTAGGGCCTTTAAGTCAATATATTTCTAAAAGAGATGTGTATGAAGCTGGTTTATCTTTGGACTGCAAGGTTGCTGATTTGATTGTTAATGGGGAATGGGTGTGGCATGAGAGTTGGGCAATTAAATTCCCTTTCTTATTTCATCTGCCCCTCCCCTTGTGTTTAAGGATAGGCCTGATAAAGTGATGTGGGTTTCTAATCATGATAAGGTGGTTCCTTTTACTGTTAAATCTGTATGGGCTGACCTTATTCCTCATAAGCCCACTATTCCTTGGTATAAAATTGTTTGGTTCAGTCAGAATATCCCCAAGCACTCTTTCATTCTTTGGCTTGCTATTAATAAAAAATTGAAGACCCAGGATAAAATGGCTATTTGGTTGGGGATGGATAATCTCAAGTGTTCTCTTTGTAATGAGGTGCAGGATAATCATCATCATTTGTTCTTTGGATGCAAGTTTTCCTCTTATGTCTGGAACTTCTTCAAAGGTATGATGAGGCTTACTGTTTATTTTAATGATCTGTATCAGATTATTTGCTTCCTTTATTGTAATCCTATTAATAAATCCATTTGCAGTATTATTCAAAGGTTAGTTATTGGGGCTACGGTTTATGTTCTTTGGCAAGAGAGAAATCTGAGAATTTTTCAAGGCAAGTCCAGAAGTCATGAAGATGTTTGCTGTAGTATCAAGGAATTGGTAAGAATGAGGCTTATTAGTCTTAAATTTAAAAAGTCTATTCAGGTGATGAAAGCTACTGAGATTTGGAATTTTCAAGTTTTACAGAGTAATGCTAAAACTCCCTCTAGTGAACATGTCTAATGGGTTTTTCTAATTTGTTGTGGGAGGTTAGTTCTTGGTTTGGGTATTCCTTTTCTTTTGAGCATAGTTATATGGGGATGAATTATAGTGTTGTTGCTGTTTCTAGTAGGAATTTTGATGATCATTGTAGAGTTTGCATGGTCCTTGGAGCTGATGTAGGTTTAGTTTGTTTGAACTCTAAGGGGTTGCGAGTCTGTCGTGTGAGCCTAGCTCAGATGACACTAGGATTTACTTGTACTTAGATGGTTTTTGCTTAAATGATTGTCCAACATGGTGTGTGCCTAGCACATATGATGTTTGGTTAATCATGTTAAGTATTTGGCATCTAATTTATGGGTTCAGGTTGGCTGATTTGGAGGTTTGGAATTGGGATGTTATCAGGGCAGAGAAGGATGTGCTGGTTGTTGTTGTTTTTAAGTGGTATGATGTTTGGGGAAGGGATATGGCAGGATATGGTTCTGATAGGTTGAAGGTTAGTTATGGTTGGAGTGGGGTGCAGGTTAGTAATGGTATGATGGTTATTGTTTATGGGTTATCAGGGAAGCTTGAGATGAGTTTTCTCAGGTTGTGTTCCTCGTTTGGTTATTTTGGTGATTTGTTGGTCAAGTGCTTATGGGTTGGAGTCCTAAATGAGAGTTGCGCTCTTTTTCCTCTCTCGTGGTTTTTCCCATTGGGTTTTACTCGGGAAGGTTTTTTAAGGAGGCAATATCATTTAGTGAAATGCTCCATGTTATCTTCTATTAAGATGGTCATGGCTCTGAAGATGAAGATGCTGAGTATGAGCTTGGATTGGATTTGAAAGTCTATCACTTTGAGTTGGTTGTTTGATATTTGTTGTTCTTTGATTTGTAATTTGAACTCTTATAGGAGATGTTTATTGTTGCTTGTGATGTTCCCAAAGCATGTTTTGGGAATGTCATTTGGAACTTGCTTATATAGGCTTGTCCATATAAGTTTATTTCTTATTTGAGTGATTTATATATTTTGCCGGGGAGGGTCCCTTTTTCCCAAAAAAAAGATATTAAACTGACAAAAATACGAAACATAAACTAATAAAAAAATTATGTTATACTGTAAACAAGAGGTAAAAAGGGATGGAGGTTGTTGAAATACAAAACATGTAGGCCAAGGGTATTAATAATGCAAACAAAAAAAGAAATTCCCTTAGAGCAATAGGTATGGTAACGCCACCTCCGGCGTTATGTTGAGGTGGCTGGCGTTGAGGTGGCGTTATCACACCGTTCATCCAGTATGTACAACAGCGTTGGAGCCAACGTTGTCATGACAACATGCGTTACAATGGAGAAGATGAGAAAAACAAAATTACAAAACCATCCCATACGATTTTGTTTTTTGTATTTTTGTAGTGTTTGTGTTCTTGAGTGTATGTGTTTGTCACTTTGTGTGTGTATGTGTGTATCGCGTTGCCATGGAGGATGGGGAAGATGAAATATAAGTTAACTTTGTAGTTTAGTCCCTGCGTGTGGTTTTTACATTTTAGTCTATGTGGTTTTAGCATTATTTTTTTTTTCTTTTGTTTTAAAGTTAATAACATTTTTATTTAGTTTTTTTATGTGGTGGTTTTTCTAATTCGTAACGTTTTTTATTTTATATTTTAATTTAATGAAATATTAGGTTGTTGAATAAAGGAAATAGTTAAGGGGTTAATTTGTAAATTGTAATTTTTTAACAGGTGAGTCTCAAGAGGTGGTGTTATGGTGGTGTTATTTTTTTTTATTATTTTTTTTAACGTTAAAGCTGATGTGGCGCTGACATGGTACCGTGTTATTCCATAACTTGAGTTACGACACCTTATGCTCTTACGGCACTATAATCCTGCGATTTTTTTTCTTCTTATTATTATTCTATGTGTATATTGTATATGGGTACGTGTGCTTTGGGATATTTTTAGTGATAAAAAAATAGAAAATGTTTAAAAGAAGAGAGAAGGTTTCGCAAATGTTGAAGGAAAAAAATGAGCCTAGAGGTTTTGCTGACATGGAACTGATGTGGCGAGGGAAAACTCTCAACCACAATGGTCACACCTCTCAACTTCTACCTCAACTTTCTTTCAATATTTATCTCCCCTCACTTCCTATCACATTTTACCTACAATGGTGATCACTCACTCGCATTTCAATAAAATACCCCACTTTATATAAATATAGTCCAACAAAATACCCCAAACACACTCATAAATCTAATAAATAAATAACAAAGATAGTTGAACAACTCATCGTTCATCCCTTTTTTTGCCCATCCCTCATGCGTGGGCCATCCCCTCACAATGGGTGACGCGTGACTCTTGCACCTCATCAACTCTCACGAGTCACCATTGTGACTAGTCTTACAAATATACTTGTATTTGAGTGTATATTTCGGTAGAGAATTTAACTATTCGAAGGTTGTATAAGTACCATTTTATACTTTGTGTCTTAAGTTTTTTTAGAAAAGAAAAAGAAAGTAAAGGAAAACAAAGTAAAGAAAGGGGGGGGGGGGGGGGGGGGGGAAGAAAGGAAGTAAGCTTGTATATATGTATTCTCAAGTTGTACAAGAATGAAAGGAAATAAATAAATAAATATGTCATTTTTACAATAGTGCTCTCATAGTAAAGAGATAAGTTAATAAAGTTAAATGGACAATTAGGTAATTTAAACAATAAACATAAACTTTACCTCCTTTTCACCCAACAAATGAGATCAAAGTTTTGGAACAAAAAACCCACGAGTTCCATCTCCTTTTTCACACTTTACTTTCACTTTCATTCTCAAAAAACTTAAGAACACATTATTATTTTTGTTTTCTTCACTTTCCACCCCAAAATCAAAACTTGAGAACAGAGTGTTAGTGCTGATAAAGGATTTGCTTAAGCTTATTTCTTGGATTAAAAGCTTATGTGATTACTATTATAGTTCATAAGCATAATTTATTTGTTTTGTTTCGAAACTAGCGAGATTGATAAGTCTATTACGCAACTGTAAACTTAAATGGATGATATTTTCTTTACTCAAGTTATACGTGAATGATGAGCCATTTTAAATTTACTCATATGTATGCGGTCTCATCGAGTTAGTCACGGAAATATTCTGGCGCGCACTTCTCTAGCCACACTCACATGTACATGCTTAGCTATATTTAAACCAAAGACCTTGCCACTAGGTCATTTGGTGACGGTTATGATAGTAAATTTACACAAACATATATATATGTTGAGTTTCAAACATGTGAGCTTAAATAAGTTTAATACATGATCGTAAACTTAAAAGCGTCTTCAATGATATGGTTAAGAAAAACTTGATGATAGGTTAAAGAGGATTTGATGCATTGGAGTAAAATGTTAAGAAGAACTAGTTTGACCAATAGCTGAATATACACCAACCTATTATTATCAACTTGTTATTAAACCTACTGAAAATTTGATATATAAAATGAATGATTGGTTGATATCGTGTTGAAACACTTTCTGCTTTAGAAGAAAGGCTATAAAACATAGTATTATCCTCCTCATCTCAAAATTATTGTTTATATTTCATTTCTAATATCTCAAAATAATTGTCCAATTCTCATTAGAATAATTCAAAAGAGAGTTTAATATGTAGATGTGTTATTTAATTTGTTAAAAAGTGTAGTGGTTATATTTTTCTTAAATTTTTGGTTTTTGTCTATTTACAATAATTTTGAGATGGATTGAGTACTTCACAAGCTTAAGGCTGTTTTTATGGTGTGCGTTGCACCACCACCTCACTCCTTGACGCGTGGTCCCATAAAGGCAAACCACCACCATGCGTGATAGCAGTTAGTTGTTTTTTTTTGGTAAAGGGTTTCTGTATCCGGTCAAGATTCAACGCATGGTTAGCCTCAGATTATTTTTGATTTGCCTTAGTAGTATGTGTTGGATATATTATGAGGTATGTTTTATAAAGTGAGATATTTATATATTTTTTGTTTAGTGATGAATTAGGTGGGGACTATAGACAGTAAAAGGTGGTAGGTTTTGTGGCGTGATAAATTATAATGTGACGCTGATTTGTGGTGTGGTGTACAATAGAAAACTTATTGATATTATTTGGAAATTTACAATCTTTAAAGTGAACGAATAACTTATTGTTAATATTTGGAAATTCAGTTATGGGTTTGTGTTTGGTGTTCTTGAATGTATATTGAAAATAATTGTAAATTAAAAAAAAAATCAAAGTGGGGAAGAAGACGAGGATAAAAAAGTCACTTCGCATGCCCTTGAACAATGATAGAGGGTGGCGGTGGTGGAGGGTGGTGGTGATAGATAAAGTTTGTGACAGTGGAGGGATTAATGGGAACTCAAAATAGAATTAAGAGTAAACTGCAAAAAATGTAATTGTAGTAGGCGAGGGTAAATTAGTCATTTCACATGCCCTTTGACCATGACTAACGGGGATATTTAACACTCTTTAGCAAAGGGTACATTTTTCGCATTTAAATTTGTTCAAGGACATTGCTTGCAAAAAAAATGCAAACCACATGTACATTCTTCGCTATTAAGTTTTTCCAAAGACATTTTTTTTAGAAATGGCAAACCACATGAACATTTTTGCAATTTACCCATTAAGTTAATGATTAGTTTTTATAATATAGTGACCTAAAAGACACACAAATAGTTCAAGAGCTCGAATGTACAAAAGCTTAAAATACAATAAACACTTTTATGTGGTAATCTCATTTCATAAAGTTGACTCTAAGACCCTCCGTAATGGATCGGTGTCTTGCTTGGTCGGTCATCTGTGTTGGACGCGTCTCCTATTATATGGGGTTGATCGCGGTCGGTTGGTCGGCATGATTTGTATAACTTAGTCGTATACTAGATTGAGTCCTCTTTCTCTCTTGGTTTGTTTGTGTGAGTATATTTTTAAGAGCAATACTAGACCCACGCACAAAATTCACACAAAAAATTCACTCGCTGACGTGTCAGCGGGTGTCGGGTGATTGGTGCATTTCTGACAGTTTCTCTCTCCTCTATCTTATTAAACCAATCACCCGCTGACACGTCGGCGAGTGAATTTTTTTTTTGTAAATTTGTGAGTGGTTCTAGCATTTCTCTATTTTTAATTTGTTTTTGTGGGGCATTTTTACGTTTGAGCGGAGTATGTTTTTGATGATGACAACTGTCGACTTATTACACTAACTTGATCATGAAAATGATCGTGTTGAGTTGGCGCTAAAATAATAGTGATAACCACGGTAATCCTTGGTTACTACTAACCTAACCTAGTTTTCATGCAAGTAAAAAACTCCAACTGATAAAAACCATACGTGACCACTGATACACACGACTAGCATTGCATTGTCACCAACACTTTCCCAAAAAACCCACAAATTAAAAAGAACAAACTCACCCAAAATAAATAGTTAAACACAATCATCGTATATTCGTATCCGTAAGGGTGGTGGCAACCGGGGTTCGGCATGCTTAGGCATGATTCATGCCGATCGGTGTAGGCAATGCCTCAAATTCGGCATGGTTCGGTTTGCTCATTCGGTGTGGGTATTCGGTATAGTTTACCGAATTGGCTGTTGGAAAATAGTTTTGCAAAATGAGTTTTTGCAAAATTTTGGACATTATTTAATATATGTATATGTTATATATATTTATATTTCTTGATAGCTTTGCGTTCTCCTCGACGAGAGCTTCGCAACGAGCTAAAGTATGTTCAAAATGGAGTTAATATGAATGACATATCGTGTCTCAAAGTGGGACACGTGAAACACAAATTTGGGAAAACAAACACATCCCACATCGCCTAGAAAAGGAAGTGGGAGTGTGTTTATATAGAAATCTTGATATGAACCTTCAAAATGATTTGTTGGTTTTACTCCAACACCTACGTGCGCGCGCGCAGGGGGGGTGCAGATTTCAGGATTTCTGGGCCAAAATGGGTTCGAAGCTTCTGAACTCATGCGAGCCCGCACGACCTGCGGACACGAATGCAGGGGGGGTGCAGATTTCTGGGCCAAAATGGGTTCGAAGCTTCTGAACTCATGCGAGCCCGCGCGACCTGCGGACACGAATGCAGCTCCAAAATGGGTTCGAAGCTTCTGAACTCTTGATCTGCACTTTAGTCCCGTAACATGTTGAGAGAGAAAAACTTTTTGAAAAGAGATAAATTTTTCTTATTGTGTTGTGAATGATATTTGTGTTTTAAGGTATTTTTAAATGATAAAAAATAAGAAAAGATAGAAGATATTGTAATGATTGAAAGAAAGTTGAAGAAAAAATATTTTGTAGAATAAAAAGCTTATATGGTGAAAAAAAACCCTCCACCGCACCCGCTACCCTAATACCATAAATGAGTTTAACTGCGCGCATTTATTTATATATTCTAGCTACGTAATAAACAATACAGAACAGACCTTTTATGACCTTTATGTAAGTTGTCATCCTTACACTTTCATTACACCCTCTCTATTCTTTCCACTCCTAAAAATTTATAACCAAACTTTTCTTTCTTTTGGATAAAACAGTGACATTATGGAGAATGGGAAACAGCACCAACCACTTCTCATCACCGGTGACAGTGGTATGAAAATAAATGGGGTTAGAGATTTCTGCAAGGAGTTTTATATGGAGTCTAAGAAACTGTGGTATCTTGCTGGACCAGCCATTTTTACGTCGCTTTGTCAGTATACAATCGGTGCAACCACACAATTGTTTGCTGGACAGCTTGGGACTATCGAACTTGCTGCTGTCTCGGTTGAAAATTCTGTCATTGCTGCCTTCTCTTACTCTATCTTGGTATGTACATTAGTGTATAGATGTTTTGTACATAACCTATAGCTAAATATGTGAAGTTGTTAATTAGACATTCTTTGCACCTACAAAATTGTTAAGAAACCAAATGTTTTGAAGTAAAAGCAACTTTATATTTTTGGAGTGTGACAACGAAAGTACTTCATATATGTGTTAAGTTTATAAATTTCGTTTGCAGCCTTTTTTTTTTTTTTTTTTTTTTTTTTTTTTTTTCTTTTATGGTATTGGCTTAACTTTTAAACCCTTTTAATGTTCTCCAAACCTTTAGAAAATGATTGGTTTTGTATATTAAGTTGGTATATACTGAAAAGTCGTTTGATGTTTATTTGTCTAATTTAAAGAACCATCTCATTTTATACAGATTTCATTAGAATAGAACTAGTTTATGAATTAAAGTTACTTCAGAAAATACTTTTTTTTTTCCTGCAAAAATAGTTACAACCGGTCGTTTTAGACTTTTAGTCAATATCGGAATTTTTGAAAAACTAAAATATCAAGTGGTTTATTTACCACGGATACAATTAAATGGGTTAACATTTGTCACGTGACTAGCAATTTACTAGCAATATGTATGATTCTTTTTTTTTTTTTTTTTTTTTTTTTTTTTCAAAAGCAATAGCAACTGCATAGTTGTTTCTTGATTCTCGATAGATAGACGGTAGTTGTTTCTTGGGCTGGCAAAATTATTATTTGTTCATTATATTGTAGTGCATTTCGAGAAAAAAAAAGTTGTAGTTCGTTTGTTATATTGTAAAATTAAATCGTGTAAGTCATTGTATATATAGTTTGGGATGGGAAGTGCATTAGAGACACTATGCGGACAAGCTTACGGTGCAGGCAATATCAAAATGCTCGGTATCTACCTACAAAGATCATGGGTTGTTCTACACACTGCAGCCTTAGCCTTAATATTCACCTACATATTCGGTGCCTCAATCCTCCGTATGCTTGGCCAGACACCCGCCATAGCCTCAGCAGCCGGTGCCTTTGCGATTTGGATGATACCACAGCTGTTTGCTTATGCAACCGTTATCCCAATAGCCAAATTTTTACAAGCACAAAGTAACATAATGCCTATGGCATATATTGCTATAGTGGCTGCTGTAAGTCATGTGTTTTTTAGCTGGTTGCTCATGTTGAAGCTAGGGTGGGGTCTAGCCGGTGCGGCTGTGGTTCTTGATGGGTCGTGGTGGTTCATAACCTTGGCTCAGATTACGTATGTTTTGTGGGGTTCATGTGGTGAAGCGTGGTGTGGATTTTCGTGGAAAGCCTTTAGTAATTTAATGGGGTTCCTTCATATTTCTTTTACCACGGCGTTATTGTTTTGGTAAGATTCTATCAAGCTATTTAAGTGCCCTTTACTCTAAAATAACCACATAACCACTTAACTAATCAAGCATAGACACCCTCTTGTTGCTTTTGTAAATTCTAATACTGGTTACCTTATAGTCGTAATATTTAAATGACAGAATTACCCCTACGTTCGATATATCTATTTAGTTGCAATTTCATCTTAAATACAAGGTTTATGTCCTAGAGACTCATTGATGTTTTGCAGCTTGGATACGGCGTACTTCATGTGGTTGGTTCTCTTTGCCGGGTACTTCGAGAATCCAGAAGCCTCGGTCGATGCATTATCGGTGTGGTAATGGTTTATCTACCTCTCTAGTTTCTAGTCTTCGTCTACATTTGGTGACCTAATTAGTAATTAAGCGCGTTTGACATTGGTACTTGCATTGCAGTCTCAACATATTAGGATGGGTGGGCACATTCTCATTGGGACTCAATGTAGCCGTAAGGTTTGCACTTAACCCCCATTCAAACAATTATTCTTATAACTTTGGCTTCAGTACAACATTCCTAACATGCTTGATTATCATAATTGTCTTTATATAGCGTAAGGGTGTCAAATGAACTTGGATACAGAAGGCCAAGGGCCGCAAGGTTCTCTGCAATAGTCGTGGTCTTAACTTCACTTCTAATTGGACTACTTTCCACAACGGTTCTTCTAGTGTACAGGAAACAATACCCGGTGTATTTTACCAGCAGTCTGGAAGTAATGCAACTAATAGAAGAACTCACGTTGTTGCTCGGAATCAGTATCATAATAAAAAGTGCTCAATATGCTCTTTTTGGTTCGTCACTCAGATCCCAAATTTTGATAATAACTATTAGTGACGGGTTTCGTAACTATAGATGTTGATTAGTTACTCTATATTGCAGGCGTGGCAATTGGAGCAGGGTGGCAAACCGTAGTTGCTTATATGAACATCGGGTCATATTTTATTGTGGGCATACCGTTGGGTCTTTTGCTAGGGTTTAAATACGATATGGGTGTCAAGGTATGTTTATTTATTTATTTTATTTATTTTTATTATGATATTAGCGAGTTCATATTCATCCAAATGTTATAAATTACTCTATGGCTCTATGCTAATTAATCATTGATTTGTTTTCTATGATACTCAGGGAATATGGTATGGAATGGTTTCAGGAATGTGCACACAATGTTTCTTGCTTCTTATAATGCTTTTCCGAACAAATTGGAACGACGAGGTACAAAACAAGCTTTATGCTCTCACATTTCTAATATGAGAATACGAATTTACCGTAAATATTGAATGAAAACTTTGGTCTCACTAAAAAATGCAGGCGAACGCTGTTGAAGACAGAATCAAAACATTGGGGAGGTGACATCCGAGTTAAAGAAGACGAAGAAAGAATAGTCTACTGATGACTGAACCATGATGCATAAGAGTAATGTGAATATTTGAGTAGAACAATTATAGATATTTAGCTTAGAGAAAAGTTCAATGCAGAACAACAATTATCTAAAGATTAAATTAAGAGATCTCAACCATCCATATATTTTAAATCTAAAGGTCTAGATTAATCTTAATTTTAATTTAATTAATTATTGAAGGGTACTTTTGTAATATCATTCAAAACTCACATCATATCAGTACCATTTACACACCGATCTAATTCATTTCACCAAACACATTTCAAGCAAATTAATATACACAATTCAGTCCATGGTTAACTTCCAAATATTCCAATCATAGGCTAATTCATTACTCGGAACCTCATGACTAATCATTTCCACAACATCTCAACATAACAGTAGCAAAAAACCAAAGCAGAGGTGGCGGTGATATGTTGTGGTGTTAATGGGTGATCGGTAGTTATTATCGATGGTGATGGGGATGGTAATCGGCCGGAGTTGGTGGCAGAGATGGACGGCGGTGATCGGTGGTTATAATCATTTTTGGACTAAACTCGTTTTGATGGTTATAGGTTGGTGAGGTTGTGTTTGTCTTTGGTTTGTAAAGAGAAGGAAGAAAGAACGAGTTGAAACGAAGTTCAAGTCTAGGCTGCAATGGAGATAGTAGGAGATACTAGGCTGAAGGAAGAAAGATTGAAAGATAGATATAAAGAATGTGTGGCTGTACTAGGCTCAAGAAACAATATAAAGGACTTGGGTTGTTAAAAGTTTGAAAGATAGATTGAATTTGTTATTTTGTATCTTCAAGATGAAAATGAAATGTATTATTTTAAATATAGCTCACATGTCATTGTATCTCAAATCACGTTTACCACAAATCACAGGTAATTTTAGCTTAAATTATTTATTTAAAGTGAATCACATGTGATTTATATACGAATCACATGTGATTTTATACAAATCACATGTGATTTATCGCGAATCACATGTAATTTTTTTTTGAAAATGAATCACATTTGATTTACACGTAATTTACATTTTTTACATTTTTTCTTAACAGAGCAAAAAAAATAAAAACATAATCACAAGTGATTTCAAGAATTTGTTTTATAAAATGAATGAATAAATTGATTTGAAATTAAAAATCACATGTGATTTATTACTCTAAAGATCGAATGTGACATGTAAAATCACATGTGATTTTTTTTGGTAAATTGTGTTTCTGACTCGACATTGCGAGCGGCTAAAATCACATATGATTTTTAAACAAAATCACGTGTGATTTATACACGAATCACAACAAAAATAGAATCACATGTGATTTTTTTACGAATCACGTGTGATTTTCCTGGACGGAATTTTTGTAAAAAAATTCGTCGAAAGTATATAAAAGTGCATATCTATAGAAAGAAGATTTAATTCTCGTCGCGATGGTGTATTTTTTGTAGTTTGAAGATTTACCGTTTGCAAGATATATTGTTTTTTAAAAAAAGGTGGAAAGTGGGTTTTTTTATTAAATGGGCTACAATAACAATTTTACTCTTCCTTTGTTATTTTTGGGTTTGATCTCTACCATTAGATGAAATCAAAATGGATGGCTAAGATGTGCTTATTTGTTCTTTTAATTTTCTTTGTTTGTCATTGATCTCACCTCATTTAGCTTATAACTTATATTGTTCCGGTTAACTTCTCGAAAATATTTCATTTAGCCGAAAAACTGAATAACTAATTCTGGTTTAGAACTTAAAATTTATTTTATTATCTTTTGGGTATGCACATGCATATCAAAGAATAATTACCGGTATAAGTATCAATTCAGTTTGTGTGAAACGAGGTTTTACCCGCGCGTTATAGGTAGGATTAAAACCAGAGACAAACACGGTAGGGGAGCCAGGGGGTGCTCGGCCTCCTCCAACAAGCTCAATCAATTTGCTATTTATAATATATAATTTAAGCCTATGACCCAACTATAACCCTCCAACTAAAAGAAAATATTTCATCCGGCACAAAACCCGAATAACTAATTCTGGTTTCACTTAAATTTTATTTTATTATCTCTTGGGTATGCACATGCATATAAAATTATAATTATCAGTATAAGTATAAACTCAGTTTGTGTGAAACGAGGTTTGGTTACCCGCGCGTTACAGGTAGGGACTAAAACCAGAGAGGGAGACGTTAGAGGAGCAGGGGGTGCTCAGCCCCCTCCAATAAGCCCAATTGATTTGCTATTTATTATATAACTTTTAAGCGTATGACACCCCCCCCCCCATACAAGGTTTGTGTGAAATTATAATTATAATTATCGGTATATGTATAAACTCAGTTTGTGTGAAACGAGGTTTGGTTTCCCGCGCGTTACGGGTAGGGAGTAAAACTAGAGACGGAGACGGTAGGGGAGCAGGGGGTGCTCAGCCCCCTCCAACAAGCCCAATCGATTTGCTATTTATTATATAACTTTTAAGCGTATGACACCCCCCCCCCCAACTAGCAAAAGAATTAAGAGAATCTTGACACTATTTCATGCACAAGGTTTTCATCTAATGTTTTTTTATTAGTTGTCAATGTGTTTTTTTATCAAAATTTTAAATTTGTAACTCAGCGTGCGTGATAATTAGGATCTACCATATAAAGTTTTTATTATATTACTTTGTTAGTGTGAGAAAAAAACTTTTGCCTCCCTTATTAATAATTCCTGGCTTCGTCCCTAAGAAAAACTATACTTTTTCGCAACTATATTAATTGCACAAGGTACGTAAAAAACGTTAGCCAAGTGCACGCATTTTTCTGAGCGTACATAGTACACAAGTTATAAGGGTTAAAGCCATAGATAGGTAACAAACTTTCATAATTTTCCCGAGTTAGATAGCGGACTAATTTTATTACTAATATAGTCATTAAAATTTCAAATTGTGAACAATATCGTTAACTTTTTAATAAATTGACTAAAATACCCTTGTGTTCTTCCCCAACTCATCATCTTCAAAGTTTTTTTGCAGATTTTACGATATAACCACATAAAATTCAAAGTGTTCTTTCTCAATTTATCATTTCTCTCCACAACCACCAACCTCATTTGTAAAGCCAAACAAATAAAAAAGAATAACACAAATCACTATTTCAATTAATTACTTTTTATTTTAACAAAATTTCAATTAGTGACTTGTTTATTTATTTTCAACATGCTTTCATTTATTTTTTTCTAGCATATTGGGGTCTTTTAAAAAATAATCATACTCTACACAAATTCAATCACGCATCCCTTAATTTATTAGACCAAATAGTAGATTTTTCATATTCTTTTCAAGGAAAGTATGAACCACCAACAGTTTGACTTGTTAATTATCCAAATCATATCCTACACATCTCCTTCCAATTTCTTTAAAACTTATAAATCAAAAGCCTAAAAGAATCATATCTGCAAAACTAACAATCAAACATAAGATCTGTGATATGTACTACTAAGGAAATGAAGTAGTACCTTCAAGACAATAGGCAATTCCAACAAATAGGAATAGAATCACGAATTGAAATGAAAAAGGATTTGTTATTGAATTAATGAAGGTTTTTACAAGAAGAGAGAATTACAAATTGATAGACTACTTTGGAATGATTACAAGTAATGTTTTTATACAAGGGAAATGGGTAAAACTGATGGGCGGGAAATTCTGTTGGGTTGAGTTCAGTTGACTTCTTAACTTTGACCTTGAAACTTTGACTTTCTTTGACTTTTGAACTTGATCATATATCAATGCCTTCTCCTTCAAATGTTGATTGTCCTCAAGCAACTACTTAAGTAGCCATGTCAAACTGTGGAAACTTAGTAGCAATGTCATCATATAACTCCCATGTGGCATCTGCAACTAATCCATTTGTCCAATGCACAAGTATATACACTGCTGATGTATTCCCTTTCTTTGCTAGTCTTCTGTCTAGAATGGCAAAAGGCTCTGCTGCAACCAAACCTTCAGTGTTCATTTGTGGCAATCTTCCAGGTTTTTGGGGAGTCTCACCCTTGTATTTTTTAAGCTGAGAAACATGAAAAACTGGGTGAATTTGAGCAGCTCCAGGCAATTGTAGTTTGTAAGCTACCTTTCCAATCTTTTGGATGACTTGGAAGGGTCCATAATACTTGGCTGACAGCTTGTGATTCCTACTTTGTCTAATGGTAGATTGTCTATATGGTTGTAGTTTTAAGTAAACCCAGTCTTTGATCAAAAATTTTCTATCAGTCCTATGCTTATCAGCTAACTCCTTCATCCTTTCTTGTGTTGTTTTCATGTGAAACTTAAGTAGCTTAATTGCTTCTTCTCTTGCTCCTAAAGTTCTATCCACCATGTCTACTTTGCTATCCCCTTTTGTATATGCAATGTGGACTGGTGGTGCTTGGCCATAAACAACTTGGTAGGGTGTAGTTTTGATTGTGGTATGATAGGAAGTGTTGTACCAGTATTCAACTAAGGGCAACCATGTAATCCACTCCTTTGGCCTATCTCCACACATGATTCTCAAGTAACATTCTAAGCTTCTGTTTACCACTTCAGTTTGTCCATCACTTTGGGGATGATAGGCTGTAGAAGTATGTAATTTGACTTTTAGAACAGA
This sequence comes from Chrysanthemum seticuspe, assembly GCA_019973895.1. Lineage (NCBI taxonomy): Eukaryota > Viridiplantae > Streptophyta > Magnoliopsida > Asterales > Asteraceae > Chrysanthemum > Chrysanthemum seticuspe. Next base: position 218,660,556 of record BPTQ01000003.1, on the reverse strand, counting down.
AAACAACTCCTTCCAAAACTTGCTTATGAAGACTGCATCTCTATCACTGACAATGACCTTAGGTAACCCATGCAACCTGTAGATGGTATCCAAAAACACTTGGGCTATTTGTATGGTTGTATAAGGGTGTTTAAGGGCTATAAAATGACTATATTTGCTCAATCTGTCCACAACAACCATAATGGTTGTCCTCCCTTGTGACATTGGTAGCCCATCAATGAAGTCCATTGAAATTTCTGTCCACACAGTCTCAGGAATAGGGATAGGTTGTAGTAGCCCAGGGTAGGAAACTATCTCAGGTTTGAACCTTTGACACACATCACATTGTCTCACAAATTCCTTAACTTGTTTTCTCATTTTCTTCCAATACACATGAGCACACATCCTTTGCATAGTAGCCTGCATTCCTGAGTGTCCACCATCAGGGCTACTATGAAAATATGTCAAAATTTTATTTCTTAACTCTGCATTACCACTAATGACCAATTTACCCTTTCTTAACAGCTGTCCAGCAGACCATAAGTAGTGTTTGGCACTAGTTGCATCAGCTTGCAATTTCAAAATTAGAGCTTGTAACTCTGGATCAACAGTCCATCCTTGCTTAATTTGTTCATAGAGATCACTAGATACAGTATTGACACTGATCTGTAACAATTCTGCACCAGATTGAACCCTGGAGAGTGCATCTGCAACTACATTTTCAGACCCCTTCTTGTACATAATCTCATAATCATACCCCATCAATTTTGGAAGCCATTTCATCTGAGTAGGAGTAGAAATCCTTTGGTCTAACAAGTACTTAAGGCTGAAGTGATCTGTTTTTATGATGAAATGCCGGTTAAGTAAATACCCTCTCCATTTGTCTAAAGCTTGCAACACTGCTAAAAATTCTTTCTCATATGTGGACAATGAATGGTGTTTTGGAGCAAGTGTCTTGCTAAGGAAAGCAATAGGATGACCTTGTTGTTGTATTACAACACCAATACCCAATCCAGAAGCATCTGTCTCTACCACAAATACCTCATTGAAATCTGGTAGTTTCAAAACCGGAGCATTAACCATTGCAGTCTTTAACTTCTCAAAAGCCTCTTTAGCACTGCCATTCAATCCAAAATCATTCTTCCTTAACAACACAGTTAAGGGAGAACTAATGACAACATATCCTTTTATAAATCTTCTGTAGTAACCTGTTAGGCCCAAGAATCCTCTAAGTTGCTTCAAAGTCTTAGGAACATGCCATTCAACCATAGCTTGAATCTTCTGAGGATTTGTAGCCACTCCTTTACTATTAATCACATGACCCAAATACTCCACTTGTTCAGCTCCAAATACACACTTACTTTGTTTTGCAAAGAGCTGGTTTGATCTCATCGTTTGCAAGATAATTCTCAACTGTTGCACATGCTTCTCCACACTTGAACTATATACCAGAATGTCATCAAAAAAGACAAAAGTAAACTTCCTCAGAAATGGTTTGAACACCTCATTCATCAAGGACTGAAAAGTTGATGGTGCATGATGACGTATAGTCTATATTTGGGTCATGAACCCGACCAATAATGCTACTAGCAATTGAGCCCAGTACGCATGGGCTAAACCAGTAACGGTTTGAGCCCACGAAGGCCCAAACCCAAAGTTATTTATGGTTTTGCATATAAGATATCTCTTATTTATGAGATATGTATTAATTGCCTGACTTAGGTGGGATACGCCAAAGGTTGGGGAACACGAAACCAACAAGGAATTCGTGTATATATAAAGGGTATCCCTGCCCTCATTAAAGGTACGATCTAAAACCCTAACTCTTTATTAACCCTAAAACCGATTACTTACTCTCACGCTGGAGGATAATCGTGGGAGACAATCCCACGATAAGCCTAACGGTGTTTTCTGTTTTCTTAGTGCGCAGGTCTCAAGCATTAAGAACCAATTGATACGGGAACCGGAGTCCAAATAAGAAACGCCCAACTTTTGTATCAACAAGTGGCGCCATCCGTGGGACCATCACTAAGAACTAAGAACTAGAATGACAAAGCAAGGAAATCAAAACCAGCGATCGCATGGTGACATACATGGGAAGAAGCAGCCAAGTGGGTCAGTTTCTAAACAAGCTTCTAGGACAACCAGCGCTACTAGAAACCAAGGATCAGGCCCAGATCTGGTCTTCCCGACGGTGGAACCACGCCCGGGGACAACCCAGGCCACCACTACCACCACTGGTGCAGAAGGTCCACTGCGCACTCCTTTTACCACTCCACTCCAATCGGTGCTAGAAACGGACCTCACCAAAGCACCAGACGCACCTGACCGAAACAAGGGTCTAGTGGTAGAAACAGACACCCTTGCTCTAGAAGGGGTTGCGCCAGAACTAGCGCCAAGTGATTTCGTGTCTCAAAACTACGAAACCTTGGCTGCTCTCATGCAAGAGGAAGCGAAAAAGAGGTCAGGTCGGAGTTTGCATGCCCGACTAGTTTTCGGCCCGGAGTATGAGATATCTCCCCCGCGCCATCAGAAGGAAAAGCGCGGAAGGAATAGCCGCCAACCCCCAGTATTTACCAGGATTGGGAGGAGAGTTGAGAATGAAGAAGTAGCGGACATGCAATACCTTGGGGAACATGAAGAGGATGGACGACGTACTAATGTCCACGCTAGGCTTGGTAGTCGTAGGGTCCATAAAAGACTCGGACGACGGTACTCTCCAAGCGAAAGCCCTTCAAGTGCGAATTCTGAGGATAGTCGGCGCAAGCGACGAAAGAGGGAAAGCTCGTCCTCTGGTTACTCCTCGGACAACCAGGACAGCGAAACCGGGCACTAGAAGTCCAAGAGGAAATATCGCGACCAGGAAGAGGAGGACATGTCCCTCTCATGGCGCCGCCTGTGGAAAACTAGAAGGGGGGGGGTTGAATAGTTTTTCCGATTTAAAGTTGATTTCAAAAACTTTAGATTCGATATTATGTGAAATCGTATGGATGTTGAGAACGTGTAGATCTAATGATAATGCAAGCAAATAAATAAAGTTAAGGGATAGAAATGACACAACCGATTTATAGTGGTTCGGCTACAAGGTCACCTTCCTTGCCCTACTCTACTCCCCGAGTCACCTACTCGAGAGTTCAAGCACTATGTCAACAAACTCCTTCACTTGGCGGAGAAGCCTTCACAACGTTACTTACACTTTTTCCGGTACAAAGCTAGATACCGAGTCCGTAGCACGGTGGACCAAACCAACACAACTATTACACAACAAATATGTGAAATATCAAATACAAGATCTTCGCTACAGAAATCTTGCGGAGTGACAAATCAATCAAGGACCCCTTGCTTGGATGACTTGTAGAATGCTCGTGATCTCGCCTTAGAGAAGGACCTATATGAGGATCACAAATAGAAAGAAAGAAGAACAACTCTCTAGATCAAGTGATCTATATGTTAGAAGAGAATGAAAGTGTATGAGAGATTTAGTAAGAAGAGGGGTGAGTTAGAATGAAGAAATGGCTCTCTATTTATAGGCAAATTCCTTCACTGTTCCCATGGATCCCTTCCACAAGGGATCCGTCTAGTGTAATCCTAGGGATCCGTGGAACGCTCCTCTTTGCCCATGGGTTTTTTGGTTATGGGTTGGTCCATGGGTTATATCTAGATTCAATGTATCTAAGTATACATTGTATCAAGTCTCTTTGGGTATGGGTTAAGATCCATGGGTTATGGTCCATGGGTTATGATGTTTACCCATCCTAATAAACTATTACAACAAATGCTTAATTACTACATTTTTGTATTTAAATGGCTATATGTAAATGCTTTACAAAACTAACATGTATCCTTTATAATTATACTTAAGATAACATTACATTTGTTATCAACAAAACACAAAGAGATCGCAAAATATTAATAAACGTTTTTACGGTTTATTTGTATTAACAATCTCCCCCTTTTTGTTGATGACAAAACATAATGTTATGATGAGTAAAACTTAAGAATAGATGTAAGTTTTGAAAGCCCTAAGTTTTACTTCTTCTCCCCCTTTTTGTCGAAACAAAAAGTTAACCCTTGGAAGAAATAAACAAACTTCTAACTCCCCCTTAACGGTAGCTCCCCCTTGTTTGGGGCGTCAAGTGAAGAAAAATAAAAATCCTACAAAAAGAAAGGTTAGTAACATGCTTTATATAATCTTGTGGTTGCCGAGAATCAAGATTGGGAGCCAAGGTATGTAAACATGGCCTTGTAATAAAACAACAAATTGTAGTGGTATGTATGCCACTTACAAGCATGTAAAAATAAGAACAAGACTTGTTCTTGAAAATGACTTCAAAAATAATACTTAAAAGTAGAAAGTAATAGTAGTGATTCCTTCCATGCTTGCATAAGGTTATGGATGGAGGTTTTGATGAGTAATGGTATTGATGCGATCAAGGATGAGGTTGAGTATGAAACGCATTTCTTCCCTAACTTCTATTGCAATTTCCCTAGTGGATTGGCAATGTTCACAATGTAAATGATGTGGGTGATGAGTGCGGAAGTTTTCCGGGTTGTTTTGATTTGAGTTATGCGGAAGTTGTGGTGGAAAAATAGGAAATTATGGATCAATATCCGGAATGTTAGTAAATGGTGGTGGAAAAGAACCTAGATGTTCTTGTGATGTGATGGGAGCTAATGGTGGTGATGTTTCAAGATCTTGAAATATAGTATTCGGAGATGTGGGGGGTGTTGAAAAGACTAATTCTTTTTCTTTAGGTTGGTTAGATCTTGTTAGAGTCTTAAGGAGTTCCAAAAGAGTTATTTTAGGTGGTGATGAAGTTGGTGTACTTGTTGGTGATGAGGGTGGTGCTATAATGGAAGCATCTTGTGGTGAGTTATTTGTTGAGGATGAATCATTTGAGGTTGGTTTTGCTAAACAACAAGATCGGATACTAATCCGTGCGGATATCATAGCATTTGATTGTGGTATTTTGGATGGTGGAAGTACAAAGGTTTGGATATCATGATTGTTTGTACTAGATGATTCTCCTAAAGGGTTTTTGGATGACATGATGAAGTGTGTTTGTGAGAAAGAGATGGAGTATGCAAGCATTTTGGGAGTTATATATATAGAAAAACAAAACATTGTAATAAATGCTTGACCCAAAATGTGGATTAAAATCTAATGATTAGATATGAATTCAAGGCATGTGATCATGAGAACACAAGCATTAAAGAGCATACTCCCAAAAATGAAGCAAATGTGGATTTTTCATCCAAAGTGAAAAAATAGAAGTTGAAAACAGCTTCTGTTACACGGATCCCATGGATCCTTCCCTTGAGGGATCCGTCCAGCATGAAGGCTGGGATCCGTGGGTCTGGTGATTCAGACAACACAAAATTTTCTTTTTGGAAACATTTTTGCCTATTGTGTGCCTATATGCAAACTATTTGGAGTTGCGGTTTTCTCGACCTCTAAAAAGAAAAGAAAAATAACTAGAGAAAAATAAATCCTATTGAGATAACCCGAAAACACACATTTTGTACATAAGTACGTAATATTGTGTTATCAATGCTCCTAATTCATTTTTGCTTAAATGAATGTACCCGAAAACACATATTAGTTATATGTTCCATTTAGCATTCAAAAGACATGAGATGCAATGAAAACGGGTTTTTACTTTGTATTAATAATGAAAAAGCGATTTGTCCTAGATGTGAGAAATTGCTTTTGTGAAATTGATACGGGAAGGTATCATTCTTTTTAGAAAACATTTTGAAGGGAGATTTTCTTTAAAAATGTGTATGTAGTTATGTGTAAAAAAAAATATAAATGGAAGACTTATCTTGGGTTTTGAAAATTCCCGTATTGTTTGTGAGTTGTGCGTGAAATAGAAATCCTAGACTCAGAAAGAAGAAGGCTAGTGTTTACATACCTTGTAGAGTCAATTAAGTTATGACGTTTGTTCCATTAGGCCAAGGTGATGAGTGTCCAAATACTCATCATTTTTGTACAATATAAACTGCAAAATCATCTGGAAACACTAAAAAATGCATCAAAATGATAAAAATATCACAAATCAGTGTTTTATGTGTTTTAAATGCAAAAATATCAAAATCAGATGAAAAACGTAACAAATTTGCAAAAATTGCAGTTTTAGTCCCCCAAGTTTCTAAAATTGCCAAAAACAGTCCCTGAGCACATAATTTCAAAAGTAAAGTCACCAAAGGTCCTTTTAAAATCAAAAGTTGTCAAATTTAGTCCTTTGGTGAAAAATATCAAAAGTTTGAGAAAATTACAAGAATGGTCCTCCAAGTTTCAAAATTGGCAGAATTAGTCCCTGGAAAATTGGAAAATGACAGATTTGGTCCCTGTACTTTTGAAGCTTGTCAGTATTAGTCCCTTGGAGCATCTTTGATGAGTTGGCAGCTATGGTCCTCCAATTTCCAGAAATTACACATTAGGTCCTTGGATATTAACTCTTTACAAACTAATTGTGACCCCTTGCCTAATTGTGAACCCTGCCATTTACATTTTTGGACCCCTTTTCTATTACTAACACCCCTGGTCAAAGCCTTGGTCAAAACACCCTACGCGCCAAAATTCAACCCACCTTCTTCCCCACTTGTTTCTGCTAAACCTCCTGCACACACTCAACCCTCCTCACCTTATCCCCAATCCTGTCCCCCCTCCAAACACTACACTCCAAGAATCATTATCATCTCACCCCTCTCCTCACTCAATCTCCTAAACTGCCAAAAATCTCATTTCCCGCCAAAAATTGACATGTTGGCCAAAAGTCACAAAAGTCTCCCAATTCCAAGTGGGATTCAATCAGAAGAGGAGAGAGATGCATATGGAACTATAAAAGAGGAGTTAGAGAGAAGAATAAGGAGTAGCTAGTTTTTCCATTTTTCTTAAAATGTCGTTTCTTAAGTTAATGTCTTGTTTTTAGTTAAAAAGTTGTATTTTTAGTTTCAATGTATCACATATAAGTGAAAATATCAGTGTATTGTACTTTGGATCATCAATTTAAGTTTTCACATAAAGTCTCAAAATTTGATGTTTACTGTGGAATGTTTTAGTTTCGAATTTATGCATTCAATCTTCAAATAGTTCTTTGTTCAGTCCCATTAAGCTTAAATAAGCCCTACATTGCTTTTTGTAAACCTGCATTTAAAGTTCATGCAAGTTTGGATTTCAGTCAACAAAAGTCAACCATGAGCTTATTTGGGTGTGGAACTGGATATTGTTGTTGCAGAGGTTGACTTGGGATTGGAATAGATTAGGATTTATTAGATTTTAGTAGTTTTTAAAAGTTTAGTTTCTGTTTTCACTTTGTAATTTGTCTTTTAAATTAATGAAAATTTTCTTTTTTTTTTCCTTATCAGTTTTAAGTTGTCTGCTTATATGCAAAAAAGCACTTTGGTGCTTATTTGCTTATTGTGATTTATCTACTGTTCTAAAGACTCACTTTTAAGCTACATATCAGTTTTGTAAAAAGAAAGTCAAGCCAAGTTGTTTTGAAAATCTTTTTCTTAGTTTAACACTCATTAAAGGGTGTTTGGGTCATGCTTGTTTTTGTCCAAAAACTGCCCTTCTTACCCACTTTGACTCCCAAAGTCAAAGTGTTATAAGGGTCATGTAAGTTTGCAAAAGTCGTTTTAATTATCTCTCAAGAAATTGCAAGTACTGGTTTTAAAAACTTATGTGTTTCTGTTTTCTAAACTGTGCACAGAACAGCAGCATAGGCTGCTGTTCAACCCCTCTTTAAACACCTCATTTGTCATCAAAAATGTTTCAAAATCATTTTTCCTACATCTTAACTTGACCCTTTAGATCTGTTATTAGCTTATTTGTATCTAGCATAGCTTTAGGTTAGTTAAAATTTGCACTCAAATCTGTCCCAACCCCATTGCAGCAAACTGTTAAGCAGCCACTTGCAGCCCTTATTTCAGCTTCTCATAAGCTCTTTATAAGCTGGTAAGAGGGGCAAAAGTTAGTTAGGGTGGTGGTCTTCATGATCCCACAAGCTCAGGTTCAAATTCTTTCCCTGGCTTATCTCCAATAAGCTCCAAAGTAGCCACAGCAGACTGATGAAGGGTCTGCATATCAGCAGGTTAATCTTGGTCCTTCCACTGCTTATAAGGTTTATAAGTTAGCTTATTTAGGTTCATTAGATGCCTTTTTAGTATATTAAGTTAGTTTAGGTAGTTGTAGCTCATCAGTGCTTATAAGTAGTCTTTTAGATAGCTTATTTTCCCATTTTGCAACTTGTTAGGAATTCCCCTAGTGTAACAGTTAAGCCAATTGCTTATCCCTGCTTCTTTTAGCTTAATTCACTTAGAGCTAGCTTATTTCCATTTTCATTTGCTTGTTGGTTCATTTGTTCATGTTACCAACTGCTTTTATGGCTTATATGGTGCTTATCAGTTCTTAAGAGGGTGTTTGTTTTGGTATCTGATCTGATCAGTGTGCATAAGCTGATTAACCAGCTTATCCAGAAGCTTTCACGAGTTAGAGTTTTTATAAAAAGTGCTTGTTTTGGTCTTGTCATTAAGTGGCAAAAAGAAATTTTCAAAAAAAAAAAAATAGTTGCAAAAGGTGCCAGGCACCAGATTCGAACTCAACTCCTTAAGCTCGCAGACACAACACAACACCTGGATACCAAAGCGCCCTTGGGTCTTTTCTTGTCATGCTTTGCAATATTAATGTCTTAACTACTATTAACAGTTTCTAGCTTGTTAGCTTATTAGCTTTTTAGTAGCTTATTTCGTATAGTAGTGTATCACTTTTTTATTTTTCTTAAAACCAGTTTTATTTAAAGTATTTTTAGTGAAAATTTCAGATTTTTCCAAAATCATTTAGTATTTTTTATAATTAAATTAGATTAAATTAGTTTTTAATTCGTAATAAATAATTTAAAAGTCGAAAAAATATCCGGCTTTTTCCTAAAATTTTCTTTTGTCATGTAGTACGAGAGAAAATTGTTTTTACATTTGTTGGACTTTTATTTCACAAATTTTACGTTTTATCTTGCGCTCCAGCGTAATTTTCGTACATAACGCACGTTTTCATTCTAGGTCACGTTTTTAGATAATTTAGGTTTACGCTTTAATTAAAATAGTTTATTTAAGTTATTTTATTTTATAAATCAAGAAAATCATCATTTTAAAAAATAGTGATAGCGTTTATTTAATATATTTTATCTTTTTAATTTTCTTTAATTTGCATTTAAGCCCCTGTAATTCGTTGGCTTTTTCCTTAGTTATAATCATCATCAAATCTCTGTATCCATTCAAATCTTCTCGATCACTAAACGTTTGATAATCCATTGCACAACTCGCTGGGACATAACGACCCGGGGAAACACTATACTCCTCAGATCTTCATTGATTTCGTGCTTAAGCTGTTTTAAGTTTTCTTACGCTTGCGTGAGAGAACTTGACGGTTTTGCGCGCATCACAAGGCCAAGATGAAGTAGGTTGAATTGTTCCCGCTTCAACGGTTTGGTGAGGACGTCGGCTATGTTGTCTTCGGATGCAACCTTCTCAATAGAGATGTTCCCCTTTTGAACATTGTCTCTTAGGAAGTGATGACGAATCTCTATATGCTTTGTGCGAGAATGTAATACCGGATTCTTGCTTAAGTCGATTGCACCTTTGTTGTCACATAGGATGGCTATGTCGCTTAGATGGATGTCGTAGTCTACTAACGCTTGTTTCATCCATAGTGCTTGTTGGCATGCATTGCCGGCGGAGATGTACTCGGCTTCGGTTGTTGATATTGCAAGTGCCGTTTTTTTCTTAGAAAACCATGATGTTAAACAACATCCCATAAAAGTACATACCCCACTTGTACTTTTTCTATCAACGTAATCACCTGCATGGTCAAAATCTGCATATACAATTGTTTCTACTCCCGTGCCCTTAGGATACCATAATCCTAATTGTATTGTACCCTTAATATATCTAAATATTCTTTTTACGGCTTCTAGGTGTGATATTTTAGGGTCTTCTTGAAACCTAACACATAAGCAAACACTAAACATGATATCCGGCCTACTTGCCGTGAGGTAGAGAAGGCTACCTATCATGCAACGATATTTAGTATTATCAACGGATTCTCCGTCCTCGTCTTTTGTGAGTTTGGTGTCGGATGATATTGGAGTCCTAATTGGTTTTGACTCTTCTAGATCGAATTTCTTTAACATCTCCTTGATGTATTTAGATTGATTAAAGAAGATACCATCTTCTACTTGTTTTATTTGTAGACCAAGAAAGAAACTAAGTTCTCCCATCATACTCATCTCGAACTCGTCATGCATGATTTTAAAGAAATCATCACACATGTCTTGACAAGTGGATCCGAATATAATATCATCTACATATATTTGTACTATGATTATATGTGACTCTCTTTTCTTAGTAAAAAGTGTGTTGTCAACTAACCCGATGGTGTAGTTGTGTTTAACTAGAAATGACTTGAGTCTATCATACCAAGCTTTTGGAGCTTGTTTAAGACCGTAAAGGGCTTTCTTTAATTTATACACATGTTTGGGTTTTTCAAAATCAATGAAGCCCAGAGGTTGAGCTACATATACTTCTTCATTTATGACACCATTTAGAAAAGCGCTTTTGACATCCATTTGATAAAGCTTTAGATCATTAGCACAAGCATACGCAAGAAGTATTCTTATAGACTCTAATCTAGCCACGGGGGCATAGGTCTCATCAAAGTCTATTCCCTCTTGTTGATTATACCCTTGAGCAACGAGTCTAGCCTTGTTCCTAGACACTACTCCGTTTGCATCTAATTTGTTTTTATAAACCCACTTGGTTCCTATTATGGTTTGATTACTAGGTGGAGGGACAAGTGTCCAAACATCATTAGAAACAAATTGATTTAGTTCTTCTTGCATAGCCATTACCCAACTTTCATATTTTATGGCTTCTTGTGTATTCTTAGGTTCTAAGGTTGAAACGAAACAAAACAAGCTACTTTGGTTTTGAACTTGAGACCTTAATGTTTGTTCGTTTAGTTTTCCTATGACTTTATCTATGGGGTGATCTTTGGACTCTTTAATGTTTACTATTACATCACTTAGAGGTTCTTCTTCTACACTTATCTTTTTCTTTATTACTATGGCTTCACTTTCTATAATCTCGTCATCGACAAGAGGTGGAGAGGGTTTGGGTGGACTTTCATCAAATTTTATATTTAATGACTCTTCTACCTTCATTGTTTCTTTGTTTAATATGACGTAAGCTTTGCTATTTGGCGAATAACCTAAAAAGATACCTTCGGTTGATTTAGGATCAAATTTTGTAAGGTAATCTTTAGTGTTAAGAATAAAACATTTACTACCAAAGACTCTAAGGTGATTTAACATAGGCTTTTTGCCTCGAAGTAACTCATATGGAGTTTTTTCTAAGATTGGTCTAATCAATACTCGATTGAGTATATACGTTGAAGTATCAACGGCATTACACCAAAACTTTTGAGGTATGGATTGTTCATTAAGCATGGTTCGACTCATTTCTTGTAGAGTTCTATTCCTTCTTTCTACTACCCCATTCGATTGTGGAGTGCGTGGAGCCGAGAAGTTGTGAGTAATACCATTAGCGTCACAAAAAGCTCCGAATTGCACTTCATTATCGAATTCCCTACCATGATCCGTCCTAATAGACACTATGGGTCTTCCTAGTTGTCTTTGGATCTTTTTGCTTAATATTTCAAAATAGTTAAAGGTTTCCATTTTGTTCTTTAAAAATTTTGTCCAAGTATACCTAGAGTAGTCATCCACTATTACCAAACTATAGTAGTTGCCTCCATAACTTTGGATAGCGGATGGACCAAATAAATCCATATGTAGTAATTCTAGACACCTAGTTGTGGACACCATGTTTTTAGCTTTATGACTCGAATGAGCTTGTTTTCCTATATTACAAGCATCCCAAAAATGATGTTCATATTTTAACTTAGGTAGATCTCTTACTAGATCTTTGGATGATAGCGATTGAAGAAGTCGCATGTTGGCGTGACCCAATCTTCGATGCCATAAGATCGAAGTATCATCCATAGAGGTAAGACATAGTTTGTCTTTAGGTTCATTACCGATTTTAATGACATAGACTCCATGTTTCCTAATTCCTCTTCCTATGGTTATGCCATTTTTAAGTATCTTACTACCGGTTTCGGTAAAAAGTACATTGCACTTTTTATCACATATTTGTCCTATACTTAAGAGATTAAAGTTTAGGTTTTCTACGTGACACACATCGTTAATTGTTAGAGATTTGTTAGAAATCATACCTTTACCGATGATTCTACTTTTGCTATTTCCAAACACCACATTACCTCCATTGAAGGATTCATATGTGGAGAATAGATCCCTATTGCCGGTCATGTGCCTCGTGCACCCGCTATCCTTGACCCATTCATCAGGGTCTAGGTCGACCTTTAAGCACACCTAAAACAATAATAAACTCAAAAGTTTGGTCCCCATTTGTTCATGGGTCCATTAGTGTTAAACATTCCATTCATGTTAGACATGTATGGATAAGATGAGTATGCATTCCATGGAGCAAAGTTTTGAAAAGGAAAACCGTTTTGCATGTTTGGATTCCATCCCATTTGATGGTTACTTTTTGGGTAAACGTTATTAGGTCTCCTAAATGAATTAGGTTTTGAAAAAGATGGAGCTTTGTTTCTTGCAAAAGTAGGATTATATTTTGGAGGTGGTTGTCTAGTGGTGACATGAGTTGGTTTCTTCCTATTAACTATAACAAACTCAGTTCTAGGTGAGGAAGCTACGTTATTGCTACTGTTTGCTACAGCAGATCCACGGATCCCTTTCTGTACACTAGCCGGTTCCTTTTTTAGGGGATCCGTGGGATCCGCCACAACAGTGGCTGGTTTTTCTAGTTCCTTAACAAATTTTGTTTCTTTGCATTCACTAGTTGATGGATCAAGTTGTTGACTACCTAGACCCTTTTGATTATTACCGGTTTTAACACCTTCGAGTATTGTATCTAAAGTGTTCGTACTCATTCTAGCAATTTTAGAATCTAAGTTATCCACTAGTGTTTGAAGTTGAACGCAAAGTTCACATTCACCACTTACTATTTTACCCTTTTCTAAACGTTTTAGTTTTGCTTTTAATTCTATGACTTCTTTATCTAAACGTTGATTTTGACTCTTTAAAAGCATATTTTTGTTAACTAATTTTAAGCTAATATTGCATAGTTTATCATATTCATTATGCAATGAGTCGTCATCAAGTGATGAGCTACTATAGTATTCGTGACATACCTCGTCGTTTGCCATGAGACAAATTTCTTCGTCCTCCTCGTCGCTCATTCCCCATGTTCCGCTCACGAACGCCTTTTGATCATCCCGTTTGGGACACTTACTAATAAAGTGGTTTGGGTCCCCACATTTAAAGCAAGTACGATCATCCTTTGGCTTCTCGTCCTCTTTGCTTTTCCGAAAGCCTTTCTTATCGTCATACGGTTGTTTGACGTATCTACCCTTTCTTCTAAAGAACTTTTTAAAGTCCCTTACCGCCATAGCGTACTCTTCATCGTCACTACTCGAGGATGAGTTCTCCTCATCGCTCGAAGCCTTTTTGGCTTTAAGGGCAAGAGATTTGTGTTTCTCTTTCACTTTTGAGTCTTCGAAATCTTTAGCAAGGACAAGCTCGTAGACTTTTAGGTTGCCTATGAGTTCATCGAGGGTGAGGATTGTCAAATCTTTTGATTTTTCGATTGCCGTCACCTTGGATCTCCACTTCGATGGAAGTGCCCTTAGATATCTCCTAACATGGTTACGGCTAGAAAAGGATTCATCAAGTGCTTGTAAAGATGTAATAATAGTAGTAAAGTTAGCAAATGAATGATAGAAGGACCTTTATGAGGATCACAAATAGAAAGAAAGAAGAACAACTCTCTAGATCAAGTTATCTATATGTTAGAAGAGAATGAGAGTGTATGAGAGATTTAGTAAGAAGAGGGGTGAGTTAGAACGAAGAAATGGCTCTCTATTTATAGGCAAATTCCTTCACTATTCCCACGGATCCCACGGATCCCTTCCACAAGGGATCCGTCTAGTGTAATCCTAGGGATTCGTGGAACGCTCCTCTTTGCCCATGGGTTTTTTGGTTATGGGTCATGGGTTATGGGTTGGTCCATAGGTTATATCTAGATTCAATGTATCTAAGTATACATTGTATCAAGTCTCTTTGGGTATGGGTTAAGATCCATGGGTTATGGTCCATGGGTTATGATGTTTACCCATCCTAATAAACTATTACAACAAATGCTTAATTACTACATTTTTGTATTTAAATGGCTATATGTAAATGCTTTACAAAACTAACATGTATCCTTTATAATTATACTTAAGATAACATTACATTTGTTATCAACAAAACACAAAGAGATCGCAAAATATTAATAAACATTTTTACGGTTTATTTGTATTAACACCGCCAAAAGGTAGATGCGTTCACCCGGCGCATCAGCGATTTCTCAGAAAATAAAAGGAGGCGCATGCCCGCCAATGTGAAAACCTATGATGGAACAGGTGATCCGGACGATCACCTAAAATTTTTTGAATCAGCCGCTACCATCGAGAACTGGCCACAGCCTGTGTGGTGCCACATGTTCAATTCCACACTAGTGGGAAGCGTGCGAAACTGGTTCAGTAAGCTTCCACGCAGAAGAATTGACGGCTTTGAAGAGTTGCGGAAGGCGTTTCACCTGAACTTCACTCAAAGGAAGAAGTGCGCTAAAAACCCTGTCGAACTCGCTAGGGTAAAACAGCGCCAGGGGGAATCCACAAGCGCTTATGTGGAACGCTACAAAGATGAGTGCATACACGTTAAGGCATGCCCCGAAATACTAAAAATCTCAGGGTTCATGAACGGGATCAATAACCCAGAACTTATCAAAAGGCTGAATGACAGAGTCCCCCAAACATTTGATGAACTTATGAAGCACACGAGGTCCTTTATCCAAGGAGAAGCTGCCGCGGTGGACAGTAAGAAGGGTTACTCAAACTATAGGCCACAGGAACAACCTCGGAGACAATCCACTGACCAGAGTAGCAACCGCAACAAGAACTACCGTGGCCAGGGAAGCGGACGGGATAATGACAGATATACGCCGCTGACCAAGACTCCAAAAGAGATATTCGCGACGGATGGCGCGAACTTCCCAAGACCCCTACCAATGCGCACCCCAGAAAATCAGCGCGTGGGGAGTGGATACTGCGACTATCATGGACAAAAGGGCCATACCACCAATGAATGTGTCCAATTGCGCCAGCTAATTGATAAACTAGTAAAAGAAGGCAGATTGGACCACTTGGTTAAAAACATAAAGGAAGGGAAAGATAAGCAAAAGACCGGAAACAAGAAAGAAACACTTAAGGATAAGGCCGATACCATATACATGATACAATCATGGCAGCAAATGACCAGGCAGAAGATCAGCCAAAAGTTCTTTCGTGGAAGCGAAATCTCTTTCCCCACCTTGACTGCGGACAACGCATTGGTTGAACCGCTCACCATCGAAATTAACGCAGGGGGTCACGATATCCACCGCATGTATGTTGATGGGGGAGCCTCCGCAGATATAATGTATGAACACTGTTTCAAAAGACTGCGACCTAAGATACGAAGTCAATTAAGCCCAGTTAGGACGTCGTTGACCGGTTTTACAGGCGAAAATATATGGCCCATAGGGCAAATACGCCTACTAGTCAGTGTTGGCGAAAAGGAACAATCCACGACAGCGTGGATGACTTTTATGGTAATCAAATCCCCTTCACCATACAATGGAATTATCGGAAGACCAGGGATTTCAGCCATACGCGCAGTACCGTCTACAGCGCATGGGATGCTAAAATTCCCAGTGGAAGGAGGCATTGTTACTCTCTACAATACTACCATACCGCCGGGAGAATGTAACACAATTACATGTGAGACGTCACTCATTCCAGAACAGCGCGCAACTAAAGTGCCAAACCTGAGGGTTTCGATTCATCCTGATTACCCAGAGCAAGAAGTATCGATCGGAGGATCGTTATCTGATAGCGGCAGAGCAGCCGTATGCGTACTTTTGCAAAAGAACCTGGATATCTTTGCGTGGGAACCAAAGCACATGACCGGTGTACCACGCTCGATTACAGAACACCAGTTGAAAATCCGACAAGGATACCCCCCCGGTACGACAGAAGAAGCGCGGCCAGGCTCCAGACCGCGCAAAAGCAATTCTGGAAGAAGTAGATAAACTTGTGAATGTAGGTATCATGCGAGAGGTCTACTACCACGACTGGCTTTCCAACCCAGTGATGGTGAAAAAGAGTGATGGTAGTTGGAGGATGTGCGTGGACTTCACAGATCTCAATAAGGCATGTCCACAAGACTGCTACCCGCTACCAGAGATAGACTGGAAAGTAGAATCTTTATGTGGATACCCACTTAAATGCTTCCTAGACACATACAAAGGATACCACCAAATTCAGATGGCTAAAGAAGATGAAGAAAAAACGGCCTTCCATACAAGCCAAGGTGTCTTTTGTTATACTAAGATGCCCTTTGGCTTGAAGAACGCAGGCGCCACCTACCAGCGATTGGTGGACAACGCATTCGAAAAGCAGGTGGGCCGCAACCTTGAGGTTTATGTCGATGACCTTGTCATAAAAAGCCATACGGAGGATGAATTGGTGCGCGACATTGAGGAAACATTTAAAACACTGAAAAAGATTAACATGAAGCTGAATCCTAAGAAATGCACTTTTGGCGCTACAGAAGGCATGTTCCTTGGGTATTTGATAGAGCCCGATGGCATCAAACCGTGTCCAGAAAAAACTAAGGCTGTCATCTAACTTCCTTCACCGCGCACGTTGAAGGAAGTCCAATCTCTCAATGGAAAACTGGCAGGTCTAAATAGATTCTTGTCCAAATCAGTAGACAAGTCACTCCTTCTCTTCAAAACACTCGAGAAGTGTATAAAAAAGGGAGATTTTCGCTGGACTACGGAGGCAGAAGAAGCCTTTATACAGCTTAAACAACACCTGGCAACGCTCCCCACGCTAGTCGCACCCCGACCAGGGGAAGAATTAATTATGTACTTATCAGCGACTCATGGAGCAGTCAGCGCGGTGCTGCTGACGGATAGGAATTCAGTACAAACACCTTTGTATTTTGTAAGCAAAGCGCTCAAGAAAATAGAGATTAACTATTGCGCAATGGAGAAGTTGGTCTTAGCATTGGTATTCGCCGCCAAAAGACTGCGCAGGTACTTCCAAGCGCATCCAATAGCGGTAATTACAGATCAACCTATCAAGCAAATCATCTCCAAACCTGACGCATCAGGACGACTACAGAAGTGGAGCGTGTTTCTAGGTGAGCATAACATCTCCTACAGACCACGTACTGCGGTAAAAGGGCAGATACTAGCAGACTTCATCATCGAAAAACCAGACACTGATGACACACCTTCACCAAGCAAGGAGGAACTACAAGATCCATGGATCTTGTTCACGGATGGATCTTCGTGCGTGGATGGGTCAGGAGCAGGCCTCATCCTCACAAGTCCGGAAGGAATGGAATTCACTTACGCACTGCGTTTTGAATTCACAACAACAAACAACGAGGCAGAGTACGAAGCCCTGATTGCCGGATTACGCATTGCATCTCGAATGGGTATACGTAACCAAGAAGAAAATGTGGATTCCCTTTTGGTAGCCAACCATGTGTTAGGCGAGTACGTGGCTAAAGAGGAAAACATGATCCAATACCTCGACAAGACCAAATCCCTGATCCAGGTCTTTGACAAATTTACCATCAAACAAGTTCCTAGAGGAGAAAACAGGAAGGCAGATGCGCTGAGTAAGATTGCATCCACAAGCTTTGCGCACCTGTCAAAACAGGTATTGGTGGAAACTCTAAAGAGCAAGTCCATCTCGGAGATGGAGATATCCACGGTGGTAGAGGAACAAGGTCCTACATGGATGACCCCAATCATCGAGTTTTTAAGCAAGGGTGTATTGCCCCAGGAACAGAAGGAAGCCCGACGAGTACGGCGCACAACACAAAGGTTTGAACGTCGGAATAGTGTACTTTATCGGCGCTCATTTCTACAACCATGGCTTCGATGTGTAGGACCCCTGCAGATTATGTACTCCGAGAAATCCACGC
Organism: Chrysanthemum seticuspe; assembly: GCA_019973895.1. NCBI lineage: Eukaryota > Viridiplantae > Streptophyta > Magnoliopsida > Asterales > Asteraceae > Chrysanthemum > Chrysanthemum seticuspe. The sequence continues at coordinate 218,642,389 of BPTQ01000003.1, read as the reverse complement.
TGGTTCATGTAGCATGCACTCAGGACCACGGTCCGTTGTGGCGCATGCTTTATGGTCAGGATACTACTGGCCTACAATGCATCGGGATGCGCGAGACTTAATAAGAAAGTATGGCGACTGCCAAGTTCACAGACCTGTTCTGCGCCAACCACAACAGGAGCTAACACCTATTATGTCGCCATGGCCATTCTACAAATGGGGTATCGACATTGCAGGTCCCTTCCCTGTTGCAGCAGGAGGATTGAAATTCCTCATTGTAGCCATAGACTATTTCACCAAGTGGATTAAAGCAAAGGCAGTCGTAAAAATCACAGGGAATCAGGTAAAACGGTTTGTTTGGGACAATATTGTATGCTGTTTCGGATTACCTGGGGAAATCATCTCAGACAATGGAAAACAATTCTGTGACAACCCTTTCAAGGAATGGTGCGAAAAGTTAAATATTACACAGCACTTTGCGTCAGTTAAACACCCGCAAACCAATGGCTTAGTCGAGCGTGCAAATCGAAGTCTGAGTGAAGGAATCAAGGCACATCTAGACAAGCACAAAGGGAGGTGGGTGGAGGAACTATCGCATGTTTTGTGGGCGCACCGCACTTCGATCAAACTTAGCACGGGAGATACTCCCTTTTCTCTCGTCTATGGGACAGAAGCCGTCATACCAGCCAAGATTGGATTGCCAACTATCCGCACTGCTGAAGTCAATATGGCAACCAATGACGGCGAATGGCGTATTGACTTAGACCTGTTGGAAGAAAGGCGCGAGCACGCAGCTATTTGTAAGGCGAGAGCTAAGTCAAAAATGAAAGGATACTACGACGCTAAAGTGAGAAGCATCTCATTTAGACCAGGAGACTTCGTTTATCACGCCAATGATGCGAGCCATGCCGAAGATACAGGTAAATTAGGACCGAAGTGGGAAGGACCTTATGAGGTCATTGAAGCACTAGGGACGGGCGCATACAAGTTGCGTGACATGGATGGCCGTGAGCTTCCACGCACATGGAACATCTGTAATCTCAAACGATGCTATCTCTAGGAACGGCTACAGCCCAGTGCACGGACACTCATGAAATTTAGTATAGTGCTCAATAAATATCCGTGTATTTACAGCGTGTTTACTTAAACAAATGTTCTTCTTTTCTTTTTACAAAAACTTGCAAGTATTAATAAAATGTCGTGGTTTCTAGCTAACTCCATGACACATTTTTAATTTGTTATTTACGTATTATTCATATCTCAACATTGTTGTTATATCATCTTTTGCCTACATGGCGCGCATGCACATAATAAACCCACGACGGTAAAAGGATGAGTAAACCTACTAAATGACTCGTTGAGTAAGAGGGTTGCAAACCCATCAACATTGGATCATGCATCCTTGTTAAACACCTTATTTTCAAGACGTTGGAATAAGTTCAATGCGCATTCCACGATGGATGCGCAACAATGCATACCATGCGCGTTTAACAAAACTAGGAATCAAGACTCTTGGCTCCTTATTATGATATTTACAGTACGTTGAATATCACACCATATACGATTATGTTAAAAATACTTAGACATTATAAGTATGATAGTTCACACATGATTATGAACTCCACATATTAGGCACGCTTATATAACAGTTTGCTCCTTAGACAATAAGGATGTTTCTTATATAAAGACATATAACTAAGTACGAACTTTATAAGTTGCAACCACATCAATACGCATTCAACAAAAGGCATATTTCATTAAAACCCATGAGTTGTTACAAAATGATATTTACAACAAAGATATAACCTACAAACTATTACAGCGCCTAAGAGATGAACCCTCCGCACGGCCTGCAGCATTGCCAGCCTCCCCTAGCTTCTTCAACAAGTCAGAGTCTTGACGAGATACCGTGGCTACACTAACAGGTACTCCGTCAGATCTAGAAAGATGCGCCGCACCAACACCACACAAAATAGCCTTTCCCTTAACACCTTTATTCTGGGCAAGTCTCGTGGCGTGAGCTTCTAAGGATTCCTTTAAAGGGATTTCCTTCTCTAGTACGAAAGGGTTCAAGATGTCGCGGGGGCGAGCAAAAATGGGCACCTGCAACTGGGACTCATCAGGCTTCAGATAATCGTCAGGCTGCGCCTTTGCGTTCTTAGCACGATGGCGGGCCAAGGTGAGCCCCTCCATAATTACCTCTATGGGATAATCCTGGTCGCGCTCCAACTGCGCAATCAGCGGAAGCTCTAGCAGCTTCATCTCCCCCATTGCAGCGACCATGTCCTCATAGGTGTGCTCATTGTAACCAGGAACCCTCTCAGCAGGAACTTTCAATAAACCACCCTCATGGAGCTCCTCTATCACTTCTGCCTTGCCACGTGCAAGCGCACACTGCACCACTACCCCAAACTTATCTACAACCTCCCGAGACTCTAAGGTGCTTAGGGCAGCAAGGCGCAGGCCATGACCAATGAGCTACCTGCGTTCAGCAATAGAAGACATGAGTTGGGGATACAACTCCTCGTCATACTCAATACTGAGTTTACGCAGTTTCATTTCCTGCTCCTCTAGTGCGCTTCCCACAGTTGCACTAAACTCCCCCAACCGAGAGAACAGCTCGTTTTTCCCATTGTCCAAATACTTAAGTGCCCAGGAGCAATTAGCCTTATAACCTTCTGACGCGGCACGCTCCTGGCCCACTTGGATCATCAGCGACATTCTCTCCTCAGCTAGTTTTTGGGAATGACAGTTCGCTGCCTCTACCTCTGCCTGAGCACTAGCTAAAAGTGCCTTCAGTTGCACAATTTCTTCATCCTTCTGTGCGCTCCGGTGGCTTTCTCCATAATACTTTGCCTTCAGCTGCACAACCAACGTAGCTTGGTGCGCAGCAGCCAACACCAAATCATCAACTAGCTGCTCCATTGGCGCGTCCCCAGATGCCAATGGCTCAGCGCCTTGGCTTTTTGGTTTAGAAGATTCGGCGTGCACAGGACTAGCCTGGGGGGCGACTCCCGTAAGTGTTCAAAACTGCATGCAAAAAAGAGAATTAGCAATTGTTCCATTACATAACAGGGAATGCGATAAGAGATTGGTAAAAATAACTTACTGCGGAGGAGTGATATCAGGTGAAGGGGGGGGCGAGGCATCATCTGAGGACGACTCCACGTCCAGAACGACAGGACGTTTCTTCCTGGATGAGCTCGCGCCATCCCCACTCAGCGCTCTCCTACGTTTCAATCCATGGATGGCCTCCTCCTCTTCTTCTTCCATGTGTTCTGCTACAACCATGTGTGACGGCTCCAATAACGGGGAAGGTACCCTGGGACTAGGCACGCTCTGAAGAGGGGTCGCCTCCAGTGCGACGGAGGAACTACATCCCGTCTCTCCCAGCTCCATTTCTTAGGTACGCCCCGAGGTCGCTTCTAGAATGGGCTCCTCTCCCTCTTTCAATGGGCGCACCCCCACAGTAACTTGGCGCGGCTTCGCCAACTGTACAACTCCGAATAGATCCATCTCTGCGCAACAGAAGACAAACAACAAACAGGTTATGAAAAACACAAAGATTAAAAGAAATTCTCACATTACTAAAGCAAAGGAATGCGAAAGGACGAGCACCCACCCTGGCCATCCGCGTCCAAGAAGATTGGCACCTCATCAGGTCTATTAAAGTAATTTCGACTGATGCCCATATGCACCAAAAATTCCTCGGGGTAGGAATTGATGGGAATACGGTTGGTGTTTATCGTATCAGCATCCTCAGCGCTGTATGTTCCAGGGTGGGGGCGCTCATCCTTTGGCAGCGAACCCTGGGTATAGAAGTCAAAGTCCCAGGGAAATAGCGCCTTGTCAACCCAGAAAAAGTTTTTCCTCCAGTTCCTAAGCGCGTCCAGTTTCTCCGTGTAACATTGCAGTCTACCGGCGCGCTTAGCAAACGAAACCCACCCGTTTGACCACGTTGTGTGATAAAACGCGCGGAACAAGTAGATGGTGGGGTTAATCGCCAATAACAGGCAATTAACCTCGAAGTTTGTTATCTTTGCCGCACCTATGCAGTGCAGCTGGGATATGTGCAGACGATAGTAGTTTAATACGTCGCACAGGAATAAGGATAGGGGCGCACGCTGATTCGCAAATTCAAAGAAACGTGTGTATACCCCTACCTTCCCTTCAGGGAAATCCGCTATAGACGCTTGCGCAGCCGGAACCACCGGATGCAGCGCCATCGGAATATAATAATCCGAGGTGAACTCGCGAAGTTCATCCTCGGCCAGGTCAGAGGTAAAGTCAGCCAACCCACGGACCATGGTATAGTTTTTAACGCGCACGCGTAGATACCTTGGGAATATTAAGGGATTCTGGGTTGCAGTTTGAGTTCTTTAACAATGGTGGAAATGTTTTCTTTACTGTGATAAACACAATAAATAGGAGGCAAGGGTTTATATAGATTTTTACATCCACGCGATGATAGACACGTGGATCCCACTATCTCTAAATGTGTGGATAGGATCTGTTGACATGACGCATTTTCAGTTACTTTCCCACGATTTACGAGGTGTACATTTGAAATATTTTGACTCGATTCACCGGGTATTCTTCAAGGCGGGATATTTTTTAGCTTTTCCGCTACGCTTTGAAGTATTTAGGTGCTACAGTTATTAGTCTAGCATCCGCAGGTGGTCCCTGCGCATACTAGACTGGGGGGACATGATGACGTATAGTCCGTATTTGGGTCATGAACCCGGCCAATAATGCTACTAGCAATTGAGCCCAGTAAGCATGGGCTAAACCAGTAACGGTTTGAGCCCACAAAGGCCCAAACCCAAAGTTATTTATGGTTTTGGATATCGGATATCTCTTATTTATGAGATATGTATTAATTGCCCGACTTAGGTGGGATACGCCGAAGGTTGGGGAACACGAAACCAACAAGGACTTCGTGTATATATAAAGGGTATCCCTGCCCTCATTAAAGGTACGATCTAAAACCCTAACTCTTCATTAACCCTAAAACCGATTACTTACTCTCACGCCGGAGGATAATCGTGGGAGACAATCCCACGATAAGCCTAACGGTGTTTTCTGTTTTCTTAGTGCGCAGGTCTCAAGCATTAAGAACCAATTGATACGAGAACCACAGTCCAAATAAGGAATGCCCAACTTTTGTATCAACAGTGCATTAGTGAGACCAAATGGCATCACCACAAACTCATAATGTCCTTCATGAGTTTTGAAAGCTGTTTTAGAAATGTCATCCTCATACATCCTGATTTGGTGACACCCAGATCTCAAATCCAAATTAGAAAAAATCACAGACCCATATAACTCATCTATCAGCTCCTCAATTAATGGAATGGGAAACTTATCATTCAAAGTATTCTTGTTTAGTTGCCTGTAGTCCATACACATTCTCCAAATACCATATTTCGTTTTAACCATGACTATTGGAGATGAAAAAGCACTTTGACTATGTCTAATAACTCCTGAACCATGGATTCTATAGCATCGATATGTGTAGGTGGATGTCTGTAGGGTCTCAAATTGACTGGTGGGGTACCCTCCTTCAAAGGTATCTTATGATCATGAGATCTCTTAGGTGGTAAGCGTTTTGGTATTGCAAACACATCTACAAATTCTTCAATTAGAAACTGAAGGGATGCTTGGATTTGGGTTGAACTAGTATTTTGAGGTGTTTGATCAGAAGTAGAGGCTGTGATCATATTTAACATAGCATTAGGATACACACACATTGCTAAATTGGTTCCCCTCTCCACTCCTTTTGCAATTTGTTTGCCATTTAACCACTGCACAGTTGTCTTGGTACTTCCTCTTAAATTGATCATTCTACCATTGTAAACAAAACTCATTCTGAGATCCAAGAAATTACATCTCATTTTCCCCAAAGTAGATAACCATTGCATTCCTAGAACCATGTCACAACCTCCCAAAGGTAACAACATAGCACTAGTAGTAAAGACTTCACCCTGCAACTTCCATGAAAACTCATCACATACATTATTACTATACAAATTTCTTCCCCCTGCCACAGTTACTTGCAAAGGATAAGTATTCTTAAGATTACACCCAATTTGTTTAGCCTTAATAACATCCAAGAAGTTATGGGTACTTCCAGTATCAATCAAAATATGCAACTCATGCTTCCCTAGTTTCCCAATTACCCTTATTTTCTGATAAGTCTGAACTCCATTTAACGCATGAATAGAAATTTGTGGTGCAACTTCAGTACTACCTTCCAATTTACTATCAATCTGATCCTTCACCACACCTTCATACAAAATTTCCTCTTCTTCATTTTCCTCTTGATCCACTATTACCTCCAATGAAAACATCTGACTAGGACACTTATGGCCAGGAAAGTATTTTTTATCACAATAGAAACACAAGTTTTTAGCCCTTTTTTCTTCAAGTTCTTTATGTGTCAACTGCTTCCTAGGTGGTTTGTTTCTCCAATTGGCATTTAGAGCTGGTAGTGCTAACGGTTTAGGACTGTTTATGGCACCACTGTTGTGATAGTTCCCAAACTTAGGAGTACTAAGCAATGGTGGTCTCATCTTCTTTTTAACTGCTATGTTAGTTGCTTCTTGCAATTTTGCCAAAGAATAAGCATCAACCAATGTTTGTGGATTAAACATTCTAACAGACAACTCAATTTCAGTAGGTAAACCAACCAAGAAAAAACTAATGGTTTGTTCTTCTGGTATTTCCACCCTACTCAACAGTTTATCATATTCATTTTGATAGTTTTCCATAGTGGTTTCATACTTAATGTTTTTCAATTCTGCTAATGGATCATCAAAAGAACTTACAAATCTCTTAAGAATAGCAGTTTTATAAACCAACCAATCAACATTATCACCCATTATTCTCAAGAATTGCCTATGCTACATTAGTGCAATATCAAACAAGTGAATAGAGATCAAGGCTACCTTTTGATCATCAGAGATGTTGTCCACTCTAAAGAACTGTTCACATTTGTAAAGCCACCCTCTCATATCATCACCCCCAAACTTAGGAAATTCAATTCTGGTAACCCTTGTGAAATGCATTGGATTCCCATTCTGACCATTATTCTGACCTCTAGTACTTGTACCTCTTTGACTTGAGCCCTCACCATTGTTGAGCCTTTGTTCCAACAACCTAATACTATCCCCCATTTGAGTCATAGTTCTCACCAGACTCTCCAATTGACTTTCCATTGTAGGAGGAGGAGCCTCAACAGATCTTGTACTCACCATGACTTCAAGATTGATAAAAAACAAAGACGTCTGTAAAAATTGTAGCAAACTTTTAACTTCCTAATCAAGAATTGTAACTAACTGATCAAGAACGTATTTACTTAATCAAGAACCACCAAAACCCAGAAAACTTGAATGAAACACGTATTTTGAATGATGGATGATAATTGAGAATGTAAGATAGATGTAATCAATACAAGAACAGATTCTTGGTGCCAAGATTTCTGCTCTGATACCAATTGATATGTACTACTAAAAATCACAAGGAAATGAAGTAGTACCTTCAAGACAATAGGCAATTCCAGCAAATAGAAATAGAATCACGAATTAAAATGAAAAGGGATTTGTTATTAAATTAATGAAGGTTTTTACAAGAAGAGAGAATTACAAATTGATAGACTACTTTGGAATGATTACAAGTAATGTTTTTTATACAAGGGAAATGGGTAAAACTGATGGGCGGGAAATTCTGTTGGGTTGAGTTCAGTTGACTTCTTAACTTTGACCTTGAAACTTTGACTTTCTTTGACTTTTGAACTTGATCATATATCAATCTGCATTTTTTTCCTTTCAAAAAAGTCAAATCTGGAATGAGGGTAGTGGTCGCTGGGGTTGTTGCGAGTGGTGGCGGCGACGTTTGGGTGTGATGGTGGTTGTTGGTTGTGGGTGATGGAGGCGATGTGGGGTGGCTGTAAGTGGTAGCAGGTGATGGTGGTGATGTGGTGGCGGAGGATTGTGTTTTTGGGTTTAGCTCGAAGTTTTTGTAATGAATCTTGGTTTGTGATGATGGTTTTTGTTAATGTTTATGGTTGAGTGGATTCGTGTTTCGTTTTGGTTGTGTGGATTGTGTTTTTGGGTTTAATTCTCTAATGTATTAAGTTGAACTTTTTCAAGATCTGGAAACACTTTGAAAATAATGAATTAGAAAAGAACATAAGGGTATTTTAGTCATTTTAGTTATTATTTTAATATAAAAAAGGGTTATATTGGTGAACTCAAATTTTTTTGACAGTTTAATACATATATTGTTAAAGAAATTAGTTCGTTATCTAACTTAGGAAAATTGTGAAAGTCCGTTACTTATCTATTGCTTTAACCTAAATTATAATCATCTAAAAAATGAACCAAAGTTCATATTACATATAATAATTGTTAACCTTGAACATTATCTGAAATTAGCATAATGCAATCTTTGGAAACCTCTTTGTTACCATTAGAGATGTAAATTGATCAGTATTCTTGCAAAAATGTTAAGGGTGTGTTTGGTATTAGGGTGTAGGAATTGGGATTGGGAGTTAGAGTAAAAAATATTGTTTGGTTGAGATTTGGGTTTTAAAATTAGGAAACATGTCAATTTATGGGCATCGACAAAATCTCTCACAACAATTTACTTTTCTTCACATTTTCATTTGTTTTTTTGGCCCGTATCACACTCTTCTCTCTTTTTCTCTTTTTATTTCTTTTTTCTTTTTACTATAAACTTACACTTTTTTATTAAATATTTCTTTCTGCTCATTTAATTAAAACCTATATTAAGTTCAAATTCAAAATTCAAATCCTAATCCGAATCTAAATCTTAATCCTAAACTCATCTACAAACCAAACAAGCCCTAAGATAATTAGTGAGAAAACCGTGTTGCTATTTTTGTCAGAGTTGTACTTTATTCCAATCTATATAATGCAAATCAACCAAACAAAGAAACCTGAAGCAAAAGAGTAAAATGACTAAGGGATATCAACCATTAACTTCACTTGATATTTTTCTCAAATTGTTTTGGCTCCTAAACCATCTTTGACACCCAACTCGATTATGCCACCCCATCACAAAAAGAATCGGTTTCCATTCATGTAGGTTTCCAGAAGTATTTGCTCTGTTTTATCGCGTGTCATAGCAACTGACAGGTTTTCTTGAAACATAATTTTTGTGGATACAACATATTCAGACACTGTGCCGTTAAAGGCGATTTAAACAAAACATTTCGTTGCATTTTTCATAACAAAGAAGGTCAGCTATAAAGTGTAAGATTCTTCATTTCATGGTTAACTAGATGATGCTCTAAACACAGATAAGTTGCTCGAGAACAACAACGTCTTTTGTAATGTTTCACGTACGAACCTCATTTGTCTTCCTTTGTCGAAATTTTATTTATTATACTTGTGTGTTTTAAAAGACTTTGATGGAAAATTTATGGCCAATAGCGGATGTAGTATTTGTTATAATGTTTATGATGGTTATAATTTGCTTGCAAATAAATGCAGTTTCACATGCACAAAAATTTTAGTTACATAATGTTAAAAAAATATTAGAATTGTAAACGCTCTGTCGCAACTCGCAGCCGCCCTATCCCTTGTTAAGTTATAGTGCTCGTTATTAGAATTAACTATTCCCAATAATCCCAATAATTAATCAATGCATTGTATATATACAATAATTATCTGGTGCTATGCTACGAATGGGATAGGCTCGTGCTTTTCAAATTGGGTTAAATATCCAAGACTAATAATCCCCTTCAATTTGAGCGGGAGGTCTTCGGACGTTCAAGCAGGAGCGAAAGTCAAGAAACAAAGCAGTAGGAGGGCCCTTAGAAAAGATATCCGTATACTAAAATCGCGAAGGCACATGAAGAATACGAACTTGTCCCGAAGCAACAAAATCATGAACAAAGTGAATATCAATTTCTATGTGTTTTGTACGCTAATTTTGAACCGAATTTGCAGACATATAAACATCAGTAACATTATCGCAATAAACCAAAGTAGCGGTAAATAAAGGAGCATGCAACTAACGTAAAAAATTGCGGATCCAAGGAGTCTTAGCAACCCCATTAGCAACACCACGATATTCTACCTCAGCTATGGAACGAGACAAAGTAATTTGTTGCTTAGGAGACCACTGTAAAACATTATCACCAAGAAACATACAATACCCGTAAGTAGACCTACGGGTAACAGGGAAACCAACCCTATCATCATGAATATAAGAAGTAAGCTGAGCAGTAGACGAGACATGAAGCTGAAGACCATGATCAATAGTGCCACGAACATAGCGCAAAATACACTTCAAAGCAGAAAAGTGCAGCTCAAGAGGATCATGCATATAAAGACAAACCTGCTGCACATCATAAGACAAGTCCGGTCGCGTAAAAGTAAGATACTGAAGAGAACCAACAAGGGTGCGATATAAAGTAGGGTCACCGATAGGTTTTCCATCAGAACCAAGCTTGGACTCAGTATCAACAAGGATCTTGAACAGGTTACAAGTCTGCATATGAGCTGGCTCAAAAATTTCCTCCGAAAATTTCGACCGTGATAAAAACATGCTAAAGCCGATCACTGAGTAGAAATACCAAGTAAATATTTGACAGAGCCAAGATCTGTTAAAGCAAACTCACGGTGAAGTAATGCAATAATGCGCTGTAAAAGACCTGCAGAAGAAGTTGTAAGAATAATGTCATCCACATATAACAACAGATAAGCAATATCCGAATCGCGATGAAAAACAAACAGGGACGTATTGGTTTTGCATAGCTGGAAACCGAACTGTGTAACAAAGCCAGGTGTCTGATGCACCAAACCCAGATGACGAGATCCACCAAACCTAGGTGGCTGATAAATATATTATTAGTCTTGTTTAATAATTAGTTCAATAAATAACGGTAAACAATTCCCCGTTACTATTTTCACAAAACGTGATAGAAAAATAAACTCACATCATACCTGATGCGGCGTACTTGTTCAGAAAATAAGCCAAAGCCATTTTGGGATCTTCTCGCCTTTCCATAGCGACACCTTTTTGTACACAAAACTGGCATTATTAGAATTCTAGAGCCAACACACACACCACCTAAGACATTGTTCAATTTATAATTAGAATATGCACAGAATGTAAAACAGACATACTAATGTTTGGGTAATGAGAGGATGAGAAAAAACGATATAAAGGTTTTCTAGTAGCAGAAAATGAAAAATTTGACGCGTGCATCATAGAAAAAAGTTATATCGTCATTCTATTTACACCAACATTAGCGTTGCAACTTACAAAACCGTGGACATCCTAAATAAAAAAAATGAGCAACGCCTTAGTAACTGGACACAGGATACATATGCACTGCTTACAGAACATAACTGCAAGTGGGTCACAAAGCCATCATAGCCAAGCAAGCATTATCTAAATTAGATACACAAAGACAACCCATGAAATACATACAAAATTATATTGCCCTAAACTAAGAGCCAGTGGTCTAAAGTATTAGCGGTGATATTAAGGTGAAACCGTAAATAAATTAAGTTGAAACATTATGCTCACAAATGTTGATAAAAAAATGCTCGTTGTTTAAATATAAACTTCACCGATGGGATAAAGTGACATAAAGGTTTTCTAGAAAGCGGGAAACTATACTTGTGTACACAAAGGAGTTTAGATAATACCTTCGGCTTTGACTTCTAATAGCAAACACCTTTTTCATCATTTTTGCTCATCTTGTTACGCCCCATTAACAATTTGACCAAAAATTAAAAACTTTTACACATAAACGACTTGACTAAAATCGACGTTCTGTTACTTTTTTAATAATCTAAAAAAATTTATTACAGACTAATTCTTGAAAATATTTTAAATGAAACTATATTCAATTACTTTCAAAACGACGGGTGACACGACTCCTAACGACTTGCGGTTTACTTTATACACAATGAACGATGGAACAAAAACCCCAAAGTGACAACATATACAATAGCTGGCGGCCAACCTATTTAGTCTGTGGCTAAATGGTTTAGCCTGCGACTGTTTGTCATAGCATGCGGCTGAATGGCCTTAGGGCCTAAAATAGCCTGCGGCTAGTTTCCACAGCCTGTGTGGCTGTTAACCCGAATCCATTTCAAAACCTTTTTCCGGAAAGCCAACTTCCCAAACACGATAATTCCCGAAACTCTCCAGATCTTAATAGGGAATCATAAATTTAAATAAAAACGTAAAGTTTCAACATTTACAACACTCGAACACATGATTCGAAGAAATGGGAGAATTGCACAACATTACCCATTTGACCCATTATGAAAATTTCTTAAGTAACTAAACTACACACACAACCAAAGGCATAAAACAACATAAGTTAACATTACTCAAACATTCCAAGGTTGTTTGCACGATTTCATGACCCGTAACATACCAAAGTGGGTAAAAGTGGCTAATTGCCAAACACCCCTCATAATTAACTATAACTAAAACACTATCGATCCAACTTCTTAACTTAACTAACTCCAAACTAAAACATCACATAAACATAAACTCATGAACACACATGACCCATGACACAAAATGACCCATTTTCATGAAATGACTCATATTAACAAAAGTTTACCAAGACACAAAAGAGGACTTGTGGGGCTTTCAACTTCACTTTTTTGGTCCAAAAGACAAAGGTCTTCTAATTTCCACTTCTAAGCTTCACTTCAACAAGCAAACCGACCTATACCTTATCTTTACCTTTACTTGACTCACCGACACCTATAAACACCAACATAAACTATAACGTAAGTGAATGCTTAGTAAGTACATAGCAAGAACTATAGAATTCATTAACAATATATGAGTAAATCTATAACACATAACATACCTTATCATAGCATATAAACATGCTATTAAGACACATAAATAATCAATAGATCCAAAGCTAAATATAACATGCTCCATATATCTATAGCATATCAATTATCATAAAATTAACAATTTTGACTATAACAAGTTCATTACTATTGTACTTACTTTAATTCACCAACTTAGGCTCTACTTCAATTAGCACAAGCTCTCCTTTTGCTCCCTTCTTGATTCCTATAAGGGTATTAACCCTAATTAGTGTCTAATCCAATAATATGATTAGAAATCAACAATCTTTAATCTCTTACTTAATTTTCTTCAAGAACCCTAAGTCCTAATTAAAGATTAACACTTACTTATGGTGGGTTTATGACAAAACACTCTTATTAACTTAAGTGACTTCTCTTTCTTGATCAATCTTGGCACTAATAGAGACCTATGCTTCTTTCCCTCCCTTTTCTTTTTCTGTAAACCGAACCCACAACACCTCTCTCAAATCTTCTGGAATTTTTGTTTAGATAAGTGTTTACTATCTCTAAGTAGTATTAAGTTTAGGTAATTGACCACTTTAATCCTTAGGTTCTGTTCCCTATACTTTGACCTCATAACTTTTCATAGACACTATTTTATTTATACTTAAAACTTAACCATTTTCATATAAAATACTATTACTTAAACATTATAATAATACTTTTATGGGATTCGGGGATGTAACACATCTTTTCCAATTCGAGGCATTTTGGCGGTTAACTTTCTAATTCTTGCAACAACATTGGCATGCCAACTTGTTATATCATGCACATCCTAAAAAAATGTTATTAACTGGCCACAGGATACACATGCCTTGGCTGAGATATTATGGTGGCTACAAAGCGTACATGCAACCGTGTGACATGGCATCATAGCCAAGCAAGTATTACCTAAATTAAATACACAAAAACAGCCTATGTAGAACAAATAAAAATATATGAGTCCTAGGGCTGTAAACGAACTGAACGTTCAGTGAACATTTCATGAACGGTTCGGCAAAAAGTTCATTTATGTTCGTTTATTTATTAAATGAACGAACATGAACAATATTTAAGATCGTTTAGTTAAATGAACGAACATGAACAAAAGTCACGTCCGTTTATTTATGTTCGTGAACGTCCGATTATGCGTTCGTTAAAGTTCGTTTAGGTTCATTTATTTATTTATTTTCGTATATCAAATCTTTTAATTGTATAATTTTTAAATTAGTTTGTTTAAACAAAACGATACTTATTAAACAATATTAGATGCATAATTTAATAAAGTTTATGATTGTTTGTCTATATTCATTTATGCTCGATTGTTTATGTCCGTTTAGCGTTCGTTTAGTGTCTTAATGAACGAACATAAACGAACATGAACAAATCGTTTTCTTAATAAACGAACATGAACAAGAAATTTTGTTCGTTTAAGCGTTCGTGTTCGTTTATTTGTCCGGTTAAAATTAAATGAACGAACATGAAAAAATCTCCGTTTGTGTTCGTCCGGTTCGTTTACAACCTTATATATCACCATAGGTGTAACATCCCGATTTTTATAGAAAATAATAGCGGATTTATTTAAATTCCTATTGGTTACATCTAATATTTTAGAGGAATAAATATAAAAGTCCCACTTTGATGGAGTTAATGACATAGTTAACAAGGGACTTAATATGATACAAGCTCGGACATGTTTCGCAAAACGATTTTACTATGAGGGCTAAATGTGACAAATAGCCAAACTATAAAAAAAAATCCAGATATATTTTATACTTGTTAAAAGTCGGTTTACAGGATATACTTCCTTCCATCCTTACCCATTCTTAAGACAAAAAAAAAAAAAAAAAAAAAAAAAAAAAAAAAAAAAAAAAAATGGGCGTTTCAAGTTGGTATTAGAGCGATGGTTTGAGAGATTTAAGTATCCACCATTAGTAGGGGATGCTTAGACTTGACCCTTTGCTCGGTAATTGCACTTAGAGTTAAATTGCATCGCAAGTTTATACGTTTATCAGTTATTCAGCCATGTTATTCAATATGTTGTTCATATTGTCAGAGATAATTTGTACATGTCTAGTGATGCATACCAGTCTATGTGATTAGCAGTATATATAAGTTATTTGAATTTACAGATATAGTAGTGTAGTGCATAATGCATTTTCAGATTCAGATAAAGTTGCAGATCGTGAATCAAATACTCACGATATAGTAAAATTATATAGAATTTGGATGCGTTATCAGTATAGCACTATATAGTTAGCATTTACATTAAATTATGTGCAGTAGATGATATGTTTTGCTTCAGTGACTTAAGGTAGATTGTGATAGCGATGAGTTCATGATTATATGGTGTGATTATTATGACCCCTGATCAACGTAATAATATTCACATGACATGGCATGAACTTATCGAGATCATGAGATACCTCGGGGAGCTTGCTAAACCGTTATGTGTTGAATACATCATGAATATTTCATTAGATCATGTATAGTAGCATTTTCAGACATAGTCATTATAGAGGGCATAATTTACATACACCAACATGTTCAGAATAGATTTAACACCCAGGAAAAAGATTATGATTTAGAAATGCTACCGAATATGACAGAATAGATATGAAATATGGGTTTCAGCATTTCTGGATTTGAGTAGTTTACAGGAAAAAGGGGCAAAAGAATTGAAATGAAAACGTGTCAGAACGGATACGGATCATTCAACAAGAAATATTCCTTATCAGAGTTGTGAAACAGAGTTTCAGGATATGACATTTTAGTGAATATTGTGCGAATTCAGGTAAATAAATCCTTTCTTTTAACGCCAGTTTATGAACTTTTGAGATATTTTCAGAAAATAGTCGAGATGAACGTCAAGAATACAGATGATTATGGATCTATCGAGTTAATTTCAGAGGATAATCAAGAAAATCTCAGAGTTCATATGATCAGGTGAAAGGATTTCAACATGGATAACAGGTACATACAAACCTGTTGATAAATTTGATACATATATAGAGGAAATGAATTAAAGTTTTATCCTTATTAGTGGATTATCAATTTTATTTTAGAATACAACTATGATATAAACCTAAGTGGGAGAGTACTTATATGTAATCCTGAGTACTTTAGGGTACAACTTAGTTACAACGACAGTAGTTCGTGAGGACACGAACAGTCCAAGCGGGGGAGAGTTGTAACATCCCGATTTTTATAGAAAATAATAGCGGATTTATTTAAATTCCTATTGGTTACATCTAATATTTTAGAGGAATAAATATAAAAGTCCCACTTTGATGGAGTTAATGACATAGTTAACAAGGGACTTAATATGATACAAGCTCGGACATGTTTCGCAAAACGATTTTACTACGAGGGCTAAATGTGACAAATAGCCAAACTATAAAAAAAATCCAGATATATTTTATACTTGTTAAAAGTCGGTTTACAGGATATACTTCCTTCCCTCCTCACCCATTCTTACGACAAAAAAAAAGAGAAAAAAAAAGATCAGGACCATGGTTTCTTCAAGGTGAAGAATTCTTAAAACTCCTAAGCTTGCTTCATCAAGAATCAAGCAAGGATTAACAAGAATTGAATGGGTTATCAAGGCTTGATTGGTGATAATAAATTAAGGAGCTTCAAGTAATTTCATGTTCTTCCCTAATTCAAGGTAAGTAGTGAATCATGTGTTAATTTATGATTATGAGTTATGAGGTTATGTTTAATAATTGTTTTACATGATTATGTGATGAATTCATGGTTTATGATTCAAGGGTTATGCATATGATTATTAGGGTTTATGATGGGATTATGTTAAAATCAGATTAAGAGATCTTAGGATGTGTTTATATGATTATTGAGTTGAACCAAACACCCCTTTATATGATCTATGATGTTAAACAAGTTGCTGAAATTTTCAGCAATGATTAATCATGTTTGAAAAATCATATAAAATTGATAGAAGCTTGGATTGAATCATGGCTGGACTTTCTGGAAAGCCTAAGGTGTCTACTTCAGCTGTTATTTATAAAGTTTTTGCTCATTTAGTAGTTAAGTTGGTCTAAAACGTGATCTGGTACAACAAGGGCTGATCCTGAAATGTGCAGCAAACCGAACTTTAAAAATTCATACCGGATAGACCGTAGCTCCGTTTGGAGAGTTCTATACCTTTTCGGAAAGGGAAAATATTTTACTTTCATGGAAAAATAGCCTCATGACCTGAATCAGTAGTTAAGTGAGTCAAAAAGATGCATTTATACGCTGCTGCAGAAAATCAGCAAACACTTTCTTAAGTGTTTTGATGATTATGACATGATATTATGTTTTTGCAAGTCCCGGGTGATTATATGCTATGATAGCTTATGTTCTCAGCCTATATGATTATAATTCATGTTATGAAAGTATAGAACCATGTGATAATACTTGGTTAGCTTAGCTCGAGTTCGCGAGCATAGTAGTTTATGTTTGGCGAGATTTTATGCCATAACTAGTTTATGAGTTTATACATTATAATTAGTTTATGTGTGCTTAGTTGCGCTTATAGTTGCATTATCATGTTATATTCATGCCTAGTTGTTATGTGTTAACATTATACGTGTACATCTATCATGATATAGGTGTTCGAAGCATATTCACAATCATTCATCTTGCATTATAAGGCCCAGGTGAGTAACGGATTTTCAGTTAACATGTTTAGTAGATTAAGCGTGTTTAGTATATATATGCCTTACTATATCTCAAGTACTATGCAAGTTATGTATCATGTTGACCCGTGTGGTCATATAAGTATCATGTTGACCCGTGTGGTCATATTAGTATCATGTTGACCCGTTGGGTCATATTAAGTAGTATATTGACATGTTTGGTCATATTAGTATCATGTTGACTCGTGTGGTCATATAAAGTATCAAGTTGACCCGTTGGGTCATATTAAGTATTATGTTGACATGTTTGATCATATTAGTATCATGTTGACCCGTGTGGTCATATCATTATCATGATGACCTGTGTGGTCATATTCAGTATCATGTTGACCTGTTGGTCATATTTAGTATCATGTTAACCCGTTGGGTCATATTAAGTATTATGTTGACATGTTTGATCATATTAGTATCATGTTGACCCGTGTGGTCATATCATTATCATGATGACCTGTGTGGTCATATTCAGTATCATGTTGACCTGTTGGTCATATTTAGTATCATGTTAACCCGTTGGGTCATATTAGTATTATGTTGACTCGAGTGGTCATATTCAGTATCAAGTTGACATGTTTGGTCATATTAGTATCATGTTGACCCGTGTGGTCATAAAAAGTATCAAGTTGACCCGTTGGGTCATATTAAGTATTATATTGACATGTTTGATCATATTAAGTATCATGTTGACCTCTTTGGTCATATAAAGTATCAAGTTGACCCGTTGGGTCATATTAAGTATCATGTTGACATGTTTGGTCATATTAAGTACCAAGTTGACCCGTTGGTCATATTAAGCATTAAGTTAACCCAAGTTGACCCGTTTGGTCATATTAAGTATCAAGTTAACCCGTTGGTCATATTAAGCATTAAGTTGACCCCAGTTGACCCGTTTGGTCATATTAAGTATCAAGTTGACCCGTTGGTCATATTAAGCATCAGGTTGACCCAAGTTGACCCATTTGGTCATATTAATTATCATGTTGACCTGTTTGGCCATATTTAGTATCAAGTAGACCCGATTGGTCTTACTCAGTAGTATGTTGTGGCCCAACTTCAGTATTATTTATAGCAAAAACTTAGCTATATGTCATAGTGATCTTAGCATGTTGTTTATAGTAGTTCAGCTTTATATTATAGTTCAGCTATAGTATCAAGTTATAGCTCATCCTTGGTTTATGTTATAGTACAATTTTAGTAATTAATTCAATTTTAGTATCATGTCTTGGTTTAACCTTGTAACCATATTATTGCTCAGTTTAGTCTCAGTTCTAGTATCATGTTATAGTCAAGCGTAAGTATTTAGCTTAACCTTAAATTATATATGAATGTTATATGTGTTTACTAATGTGTGCAAAATGCTTTATGCACTTTTGACATGCGATGCGTTTATATATATATGCATGTCAGTTTCTATTAGGTATATGCTTATGCAGGTTTTAAAGCGCGCCAAGTGCTTTATGCACTAAATTAGTCAGAATGGTACTTCATGCATTACTCAATGTATTTAGTACTATCAATATATAGTCAGTTATGTGATCACACATGTGTTCCAGACAAAGTTGGAACTTAGACCTCCTTAGTGGAGAATCGAGCCTTAGAATAGTGAATGTTCCAAAATCGGAACTCAGACATCCTATATGGATGATTAACATGCTTATATGGCTCGTCAGCTATGTATTCAGCCAGTATAGTACTATAAGTACTCAGTCAGTATGTGCTTATGCACTTAGTCAGTATGTGCTTATGCACTCAGTCAGTATGTGCTTTACGCACTCACTATGTGCCCATGTACTCAGTCAGTTATGCACTAAGTATGTGCTTATTTATGCAGTCAGTTATGCACTCAGTATACTTATGTACTCGGTCAGTAACATGGTGTATCATGTATATAATCAATCAGTGTCATGCTTATGCAGTTAGTTAATATTATGATTCATATAGTCAGAATAGTACTATATATACTTATTCAGCATCATGCTTATGTTCAATTTATGATTTAATACAGTTCCGTTATCTCACTAAGTCTTATAGACTTACCGTTCTCAGTTTATATTTTTGTAGGTATGCAAGATGAGACCATGTACATGCTAAATGGGGAATAATGGGTTAAAATGGTGTAGCTCGCGGGTTAGGTAATGAGCTTCTCATTTCCATAATTTGTTATCAGTTTGGAATGCCCCTAAATCAAGAACCAGCTTCTTTACCAAGTTTTAAAGAGTCATTGTTATGTATTTTGCAAAGTTTAGTATTTTAACGGGACGTTTGGAATAAGCCCGTATGATGTAGAAAATACGCTTCCGCTAGTTTTATCAATGTATACAGTTTACGGATTTTTAAATAGAAAAAAAAAGAAAAAAAAGAAAAAAAAAATCTGGGCGTTTCAATATGCTTACAGTTGATGGTTTAAAGTATTGATGGTAACATTAACGTGAAACAATCAACCAATTAAGTTCAAATATTACGAATACAAACATGCAGAAAAAACCTTTGTCGTTTAAACACAAACTTCGTTGATGGTTTAAAATAAAGCTAGCAGGTTACCCGCGCGTTGCAGCGGCGGGTACCCTGAAGTAAAAGTTTCCGGTGAATCATGTATTTTAGTTTATTATGTTTTTTTTGACAATAAATTTACGGATATCAAAAATTTTGTTTAACCCGTGCCCGTTCGGGCTCGAGCCCGTTTGGGCTCGACCCTGTTTGGCCCGTGCCCGTTTGGGCTCGACCCCATTTGGCCCGTGCCCGTTCGGGCTCGACCCCGTTTGGACCGTACCTGTTCGGGCTCGGGCTTATTTTGCCCGCTGCCTGTTCGGGCTTGAATATTTGTATAATGTGCTTTATTATTTGTATTAGTGACATTTAATGCAGGAATTGTGTTTAATTTAGTTGTACAACATGCTTGATAATTTGTATTTCTTGTGTAAGAGGTGTTTTAATAACTGAAGTAATTGTATTTATTGTCCAGTTAATTAATTGACTATGTTAAATATCTTAACCACATTAATATTGCTTTATATTTTGTACATTAAGCTTTAAGACTTGTAAGTCTTAAAATTAAGATTGATGAGAAAGATCATTAATAGTGCATTGTTTATTATACAATAGGCTTTGTATATTGTAAGTCTTAATTTTAAGACCATGAAGAGAAAGATTTATTCATCTATTATAAGTAGTACAGATACTAGTGATCTCAAGTGACCGAAAAAAATATTTATGAAAACAATAAGTAACATACCTCAACAAACCCATTCAGCCTACTCAAAGAATCTTCCAAAATAAATTTATGACAGAGAAACTGCGTAGTCTATCTAGTTTTACATCCAATCGCTTCTTGGATATGGACCTCACATAATTGGATGATTTCCCAAACTGAGTCCTACACCAAAACATAACAACACGATTTACCTCTACCTTTTGAAGAAAACAAAAACAGAACATGAGATAACACAAACAATATTAACAAGAATATAAACCAAACGTATAATTTTCGTCAGTCAGTAATCCAAACGTACTTCTGGCATTCTTAACCCAATTCCCACAACTATTTCACGGAGGTTGCGTACCCTGAAAACAAAAAAAAATATAACAATGCCTAAGTACTTGGATAAAAAAATGTTAAATCAGGTGCAGTCTACAAGAGCTAGCAACTAACTAACATGGCCTATTTAGTTTGACACATTCTAATTTTATTATCACATGCTATTGTAAACTCGAATAACTGAGTGATTGTCGCCTTAAGTATGAACGGATAAAGTGCAAATTAAGTTAAACGAATAGTTGGTGGGGGTAGGAAGGAAAACGGAAGTATATGGATGAGGCTTTCCATGTCTCACTCCACATTCAGACACTAAACGGACCACCAAACAAAAAACATGTTCTTTTGGCCTTCGATGGTGGTTTATTGCTTGGGGAATACTTCTTAACACAAATCCCCCTCCAACCATTACAAAAAAGTTTGATGTCGATTTCTTCCATTCTCTTCACACCAACATTATCTTCCACAGTATAAGTACACAAACATTACAATCTGTTAGTAATCGGAAAAACAATATCTACGCTTAAGATCAGATGCCAAATCTGGAACAAACTTCAATTGTTTTTACAGATTAAGTTTTTATTCCAATGACAAAATTACGGCGAAACAGGTTACCAAATCATCAATGCGAAACAATTACTATATTGTATTAGGTATACGGAAAACTATATTGCCTCACACCAATATACTGTAAACTATTGACATTAAAAATACAATATGTACCTGTCCTGTCGCCATGATGTTTTTGAAAGGATTATGTGCAACCAAACAACCGCTTTCACAACTACCCTTCACGAAAATGCCGAAAGGTCACGCCGATACACACAAAACAGAAAAATGCAAGAGGAAATAAGAAACAAGTTACGAAATAAAATGAGAGTAATGAGGAAATGAAAATATGCCATTATTTTCATTAACGGATTAAACGGTAATTACCCAAAGTATAATATTTATCCGGGATAAATATTAGAGGGTGATAAAAGATAAAAGATGAAACAAAAACCCTTTAGGTTTGTTTGTGTTCGGTCCACCGAATCCAAGAAAAGGGGAAATTTGACTTTATGTCAAACTTGAATAACTTTTGTACAAGTATTCTAGAATCCTCCTTAAGGACCTATAAATACAAATGTTCCTTAAGGGATTCTCATAACAACTCCTCTAACCCTAAAACCTTCTCCCCCTCCTCTCTCATTGTGCGGTCTGAACCAAGAGACCAAGGGTTCGAAACCCTTGGTCGATCACCTTAAGTTATCATTCAAGTCGATTTTGATTGACTCTCTAGTTGACGAAACCCTAGGGTTTTAAACCCTTGGTCGATAGCACCAAGCACGTGCGATTAGGGTTTTCCCAAACCCTCATGCCCTAATTTGACCTCTTGGTCGATTTAGGGTTTTACCCGGTTTTCGTACTCGCCTAACTTGCGATAGGTTCGTAGCCATAGTTCTACCTGTGTAGTATAAGTGGATATTTGACGCAACCCTAGTGGTAATATTCCACAAGAAACCCTAGAAGCTTACGTGGATTATCAAGAAGTAAAGAAGGTGTTTCGTGCAGTTGAAGAAGGTCAAGAAGCTTACTTCTAGCAGGACTAACAAGTAAGTGTTCTAAACACCCTTCTTATGTGTCAGATTAGATTATATCACTAAGAAGATCCAACAAATTAGGGTTTTGGTATGCACGACTTCTGTGTTTTCATTGTGCATGTTTTATAGCCGTGTGGTGACCACCAAATCCTTACAATTTTGCGCAAACCTTTGCCAGCGCCGTACACATAATTCTAACGCCAACAACATCAGCAAGAACCTTAAAACCTTAATTTAGAAATAAGAGCATATACGTAATGAGCTTTGGGACTATGAGGTATACGAAAAACTACATATGCTTCACACCAATGCCTGATATTGTAAACTATCACCGTTAAAAAAAATACTACGTACCTATCCTGTCGGCATCATGTTTTGCATAAACTCTAGGCTGCGGCATGCACATAATTCCAATGCTAACAACATCATCATGAACTTGCAAACACGAATTCAGACATAAGAACATACACATAATGAGCTTTGGGACTGTAAAAGCGATCTAAAAGTTTGGGAGCTCTAAAAACATAAGGGCGGATTTAAAAACGTACTACCATTTTCCCGAACCCAAATAAAACACACTTTATAGAACCTATGATTATACGTAGATGATGTCGTCAATAAATGACTATCACTTGACCAAAACAACAACACACGACTACCATTTTTTAAACAAATATAGGAAAATATTCACATTAGATGCCATAAACTATAACATTGTGAAATGACCGATGATTTTATTACTTTCAAATACAAACAAAGGCTTCAACGATCCAGCACAAACCTTAAACGACACGGTTTCGGCAACACACAGTTGTCCGTATAAATAAGGTGGCCGTTTTTAAATCAACGCTTTTGTTTGGTTTCCTATTCTTTAAAACGATAATTAGATCAACCCAAAAACCGCAAACCCACAACATGCTCCAACTACATCCAAAGTAGAAAAACAAAAGCCTACAAAAATTACAGCATAGAAAAACCTTACCTCAACACTGAACATGCAACGTGAAACCTAACAGCTAAAACCACACTTTTTACTAACGTTTACGCTATGTCGGGCATAATCAGAACCTCTACACATCATTTCAAACAAAAACCCTTAACTTCAAACGACGCAATTAAACGATCACTCACACATTACAACATGAAACAACTATAACTCACGAATCAACAGTTATAAACGCCAAAATAAAAAAAAACCCCAAATCTTTGACACGATCATCGATCAATAAAGTAAAAGAATAAAAAGGTATCATTTACATTCACTAAACGATTTTCGTTCAAATGTTCTTGCTTCATATCTAATAGTGTAGATGTATGTGTATCTCATTTTTGGTTTCTGTGTGTGTGTGTCTCGATTTGTGCTTTTGTTTGTGAGTGTGTTTGTTTTCTCCCACCCCTGTGTATATGTAAATCTACCAAAACGACGTCATTTAGCTTAACTACTATATTAAACTGCTGCCTTGAGCCTAAAACTACCGTATTTCTTGCTAAAACGGTATAGTTTAGGCCAGTCTTACTCATAAACAGTCCAACCCATCTCCTAAACGACGTCGTTTTTACCTTTTCAACACGTGATCATT
This sequence comes from Chrysanthemum seticuspe, assembly GCA_019973895.1. NCBI lineage: Eukaryota > Viridiplantae > Streptophyta > Magnoliopsida > Asterales > Asteraceae > Chrysanthemum > Chrysanthemum seticuspe. The sequence continues at coordinate 218,618,158 of BPTQ01000003.1, read as the reverse complement.
TACTTCGCTATTCTATAAAAGTAGTAAAATACTATTTTAGATGAATGGGGAATAATAGCTCATTGATCTGCATAATAAGGCCTATTGTCACGGACTTGTCTTTACAAGGTCTTCCGTGTGTCACTTAGTCTCGACTAAGCTCAGCCTTGTTCGAACACTCAACGATGTATGCAACTAAAGAAAGCTTCAAAGAAATGAACAAGTGGAATGAAAGGAAATGCTTTGTATTACTTAGAACTTTACAAGAGAGAATACAAGTGAAATTTATTGGATGATCTCCTCAAATGAGGCCTACCTCTATTTATACTATTATGTACAAGGTTCTACATCCTTCTATGGTAGGAAAAATCTAGGACATCCATCAACTTATAGGCCTTCCAAGATATTCTGGAGTCTCCTACATCTTCTAACACTTTCCAACATATTCCAAAGGCTTCCAAGATTATACAAGATCTTCCAAGAGAAGTGTGGAATAATCCGGAATCCCGAACATCCTCGTAAATGATCTCGTCAAGTAGGCGGGTCGTGACATCCTCCCCCACCTAAGCTCGCGACGTCCTCGTCGTGCCATCCTCGTGATACTTCTTTATCTCGTTTGCAAACTGCCACAATAAGTCTTAGGCGTCCCAACTTGCTTCACTATCGAGCAAATTACGCCACTTGATCAAGTACTCTTTATAGCTCGGCACTCCTCGTCTTCGTATCGTACGATCAGACAAAATCTCTTCAACCTCTCGATCGTACGAAGTAACAACTGTTGTCGGTGCCCGCTTGGACACCCTTCATTCTTGGTCTTCCTCGTCTCCATGATAAGGCTTGAGAAAGCTAACGTGGAAGACCGGGTGAATCTTCAACTTGGGCGGTAGTTGAAGTCGATACGATACCTTCCCAACACGTCCAATCACCGGTAAAGGGCCTTCATACCTTCGTATCAAACCTTTGTGCACCTTCCTTAGTGATTTGAATTTTTGAGGCAAGAGCTTCATCATCACTTGATCTCCGACCTCGAACTCGACGTATCTCCTTTTCCAATCCGCCCACTTCTTTATCTTCTTAGCCGCTTTATCCAACGAAGCCCGGGCCAAGTCTGCTTGTTCATGCCATTCCTTCATCGTTTTGTAAGCGGCTGGACTACTTACCTCGTATGATGCGGCTAAGGCATTAGGATTCAATGGTAAGCGCCCCGTGACCAACTCAAAAGGACTCTTCCACGTGGCTTCACTCCATTGCATGTTTGATGCACATTTTACTGACCAGGTTTTAATATTTATAAGTGTCTCGTTTACCTATGGTCTACCTTATGCACTAACGGGCAGTGTACCCGATCGTGTGTAGTGTAGTAATCGGTAAAACCGAGGTCGTCCCAAGATCTATGTGAGCGGATTCTAATTGTCAAGATGTCACTGATTTTAATTGGTTTTAAGATGGAAATGATTAATAAACTAATAAAACAAGAAAATAAAGAAAGCAAATAAAGGAAAGGGTTGTGATCAATAGAGGAGAAGTGTGCTAACTTAATTACTCATCCTATCATGTTATGTTCACGTCTAATTACTTCCAATTGCTTCAAGTGGGGGTTTAGGTCGCTAGGACAACATTTGGTCAGTTCGTCCTAACCTATCAGCAAAGGTTTCCACCGGAGATCAAGCTACTACCCTTGAAAGTCCAGTTGTTTTTAGTCCCTAAGCCAAGTCATTAAGTACCGCTACATGCAAGATTCATAACAATGAGTGCCCGAGCGCTAGCATCTTAGACATTCATCCCTAACATCTTAAGTTCATCCAAACGGCAGGTGATCATTTGGTCAGTTCGCACAAGCGAAGAAGGGTCGTCAGTTGGTCAATTCTTACCCTTCCCACTCAGTCTACCTATTTAGGGTCAGTTGGTCAATTCTCCTAAGCAACTAGACACTACCGCCATTCAAAACTACCGAAATAAGGGTAGCTACCAACAAACTATGCATGCATAGTGTGGAAAACTAGAAGGGGGTTGAATAGTTTTACCAATTTAAAACTTACTTTTAAATATTTAGATCGACTTATGTCAATCTATTGAGTTGTTTATGTTGGACGTTGATAGATAGATATATAAACGTGTAATGAAAGATAAAGAGTAAGAAGCACATAACCACGACACGAGTATTTATAGTGGTTCGGCTACAAGGACACCTTCCTTGCCCTACTCCACTCCCCGAGTCACCTACTCGAGAGTTCGTAAACACTACACGACACTAATCTCCTTATGGTGGAGAAGCCTTTGCAACGTCGCCTACTCTTTTTCCGGTGCTAGGCTAACCACCGGGTTCTTTCACTCCAAGGTGAACCACACCTATCACAACGTCGCCTACCCTTTATTAGGTACTAGGCTAAGCACCTAGTTCCATTACTATGGAGGAACTACTACCCATCACAACACAACACCTAATCTCAAGGAGATCCACTCCTTGTTACAACACCATCAAGGATATCACCATCCTTGGAAATAAACTAATACTTATATGTATAACGATGCACCTCGTCGATTATACGACCTAGGCATTCTTCCCTAATGCCACTTGATTTGATTCTTAGGCATCCTTCACTAATGCCTTTGACACAACGCTTGACACCTTTCACTAATGCCTTCGTCATGACATCTTTAGCATTCTTCACTAATGCTTTTGACACGGACGTTAAGCACCTTTCACTAATGCTTTCGTCTTGACTTTTTCGGCATCCTTCACTAATGCCTTCAACACAACATCTACGGAGGAAGAAAGAACTATCAACAAGAGAACCTCAGTTGTCTTGATGATGACGAAGCATGGCAACTCATGGACTTAAGCTTGCTCGACTTCAAGAAGTGGTGATCTCGCCTTTAAGAGGAACCTAGAGAATCACACAAAAACAAAAGACAAACTACATAGAAAGATCCCTTAGGATCAGTGGTTAGAGAGGTACAATACTTGGAGAAAGTATGTGTGAAGGTGGTGAGCAAAAAGGAAGAAATAGCTCACTATTCATAGAGGAGAAAACTTACTGTTCCCCGGATCCCATGGATCCCTCCCACAAGGGATCCGGCTAGCGTAAAGCTAGGGATTTGTGGGACGCTCCTCTTTACCCATGGGTATTTTGGTTATGGGTCATGGGTTATGGGTTATGGGTTGATCCATGGGTTATTATTAGATACAATGTATCTTATAAGTTCAATGTACCTAGTCAAGTGGTTTGGACAATACCATGGATTATGGATCAATACCATTTGTTAGTTTTTACCCATTTTAGTATATACTAGTTTAAGTATATATTTACCCAAATATGTAAACACTAGTTGTTGTACATATGTATTACTAAATCATAAAATCACTTATACTTATTTTAGTGTTTTATGTGAAAACATAAGTGTGTTAGAAAACTATTGGCTCAAACAGTTTACATATTTTATTTGTTTCGTTAAAATGATTTTACGTTTGTTATCGACAAAACATTAGAAGATTGTAAAATATAAATAAACGTTTTTACGGCTTATTTGTATTAACAATCTCCACCTTTTTGTTGATGACAAAACATAAAATTATTTTAAGGAAAAACTAAAATTCGTAAAAGTTCGAATTGGAGTTTTTACTCTCTTCTCCCCCTTTTTGTCGAAACAAAAAGAGCGTCGAAAAGAAACTAACACAAAGTTTTAAGAGAAACATGTAAAAAGAAAAGATGTAAAGTGAGTAAGTGACCGGAATAGTACTCGTCTTTAACTCCCCCTTGACGAGTCCATCCATTTATGAGGGCATCAAGTACATAAAACTAAGTAAGTTAATGTTTTGCAATTATTTTTGCAAATGGTTCGTCCTTGAGATGACAATGCTCCCCCTTGAAGATTGCAACGTTGCAATGGGGTGTCATGAAGTATAATCCAAATAGGGATTATGTTGCAAATGAATTTTCAATGTATGGTTTGACACAAAGCTCCCCTAGCTTTATGGTGTCAAAATCTTCATGTGTATTTTGAAAATCTACAAAATAAAGGTTAGAAAACAAAAGTAATTTTAGGGAAGAAATATTATAACAAGAGCTAGATTCCTTAAAAGACAAACTAAACAAAAATTTTAAGCAAAAGCAAGAACTTCAAGAAAATGTTAAAGTGCTTAAACAGGAATTTAATGCTAAGGAATCAAAACTTTTAACTGAGTTTTCCAACCTAAAAACTTTAAAAAACAAGCTTGAAAACAAGTTGTACGTACAAGGGAACACCATTCAGACTGCTCACATGATCACTAAGCACAGAGTCTTAAGCGATAAACATAGCATTCCTCTTGTTAATGAACCAAATCCTGAGGTTGGTAAGAAAGCTAGAGCTGCTCAAAAAGTAATTTATGATGGCAATGAGATTCTTAAACCTAGACAGAAACCTAGTTGTACTGAGTGCTCTGTGGAAGATATTCAATTAGAAGATGCCTCTAGGGAGAAAATGGATAAGAAGCTAGAAGATCCTGAGTGTAAAAAGCAGAACATCACGGTCAAACCTCATGATTACACTAAAGAAAAATGGATTTCCCTGAACAAGTTTAAGCCTCAAACCCTATTAACACCTGAACAAGTGTTCTGGAAAATTGATATGGATAAGCAAAAAGCAGATAATCTTGTTAAAACAAACACTCTCCTTAGGAAAATACTTCCAGCTACTGTGTATCCTCCAAATACACCAATGCATTTAGTTCCTAGAACTCTTCCCACTAAGAGCAAGACCTTAATAAGCTTGTATGTTGTTTATCAACTATTCGTTAATTTTGAGAAGACTTGCAAGAAGAGAATCACACCTACAGGGATAACTGAAGGGGAAAGGGGTTTTGAGCAAACTAAAGAATGCTATTTAACTGAGGTCATGCCTTTCTTTAAACAATTAAAATGTCAATTTGAGAGTTTTAAAAATGGAATAGATACAGAGATTAAAGAAATGGAAAATGAATTTGATGCAATGATAGTTGAAGTCAATGATTATGAACGTGCGCCTAAGAATAATGAAATTGAGATAAAGAATCTGCACATCATTAATGATAATTTGATTTCGAATTGTATTGCTCAAGATGTGTTTTATACTGTTACTAGGTATTCTATTACTGCTTCTCAATTTCATGAAATATCTGTTGCTTTGAAAGTTTCCTATGATCGTGTCGTTGAGCTTGAAATCAAAAACTTAAAACTAAATGAGAAAATTGACCAGGATGATCACAATAATTTGGTAAAACATTTTTCTAAATTGGAAGTTGAACATTCTGATTTGCAACTAAAATATCAACATCTCAAAGAAAATGTTAAAACCTCAAACATCAAGATATCCTCGGATGTTCCAGAGTTTGATGCAGTTTTTGAAATAAACAAACGTGATGAACAGATTCGAGCTCACTGTAACACAATCAAAAGATTGAAAACCCAGATCTCACAACTAAAGGGAGAAAAGTATGATGTTACTGGTTCCCAAATGCCTCCACCTTTAGATTCTCAGAATTTCCAACTTCAAAACATTATTGATAACTTGAAAAAGGAAAATGATTGTTTTAAAGCTGAAATTTCAAAGGTTAATGATCAAAACAAAGATTTATGTGATTCATTCAAAGTTAATCATGATAAACACATTGAAAAGATAGCTTCTTTACTTAACGATATTGAGAATCTGAAGCGTGAGGTGAAAGGAAAATTGCCGATCCCTATTTGCAAATATTATGTTCCTATGGTTTCTACTTGTGATAAGTATGCTATCGATATGTTATATATTCCCCCACCCATTAGGAATAATGAACTTGCACATAAAGCATATCTCTCATACCTTAAGGATAGTTTGAAAGGTCTTCGTGAGATTGTTGAAGATGAAAGAATTGAAAAACCTTTGGATAGTACTATTGCCTATGCCTGCATGGATGCCAAATGATCTCAGGAACTCTTAGAGTACGTAATTGTCACAAGTCCGAAATCAAGTAATAAACGAGATAGAATAGTTGCACCCAGTTCTATGCCTAAGAATGTGACTCTTAATGTGCCTTCAAGTAGTTCAGATCCTAGCACTTCCAAACCTGAAATGCAAAAAGTAGCAAAACCAACTAATGTTCCCATTCCCTCTACAGGAGTAAAAAGTGACACCAAAGCGAGCAGGTCAAAGCCTCAAGGCAATACAAAGAATGATAGGACCTTGCAAGCTAGGAATGTTCAGTGGAAGAGTGTAGAAGATCATCTTAGGAAGAATGAAACTATGTTGAATAAAACGAATCATGTTGATTCTAGTGTTAGCTCTAAGCATGTTGTAATTAATGCGAATTCTGCTACTTTTGGCAAAACATGTAATGATGATCGCTTGGTTTCTGTTACTAATCATGTACGTGGTGTGAATGATTTGATTAATGCTATTAAATACCCAGTTAAAATCGTTAATGCCAACAATCATGTTAAGAAGGCTGGAAAGCAACGGTAGAAGAAGGCCAAAAAACATTGGAAACCCATGGGAAGAAAATTTAGTAATGTAGGTTATTAGTGGATTCCTACTGGCCGCAAATTTAATCTTAATGAATTGTTCCCTAAATTATCTAAGACAATGCCCATTAGGAAATGGATGCCTACCGGTAGAACTATTCCTTTAAGAAGTGAACATACTTTGAATAGGTCTAATGCGTACACTAGCATTGCATCTATCCCTAATGATTCCATTGATTCTGCTTCTGATGTGGGTGTTCCAATCACTGTTACTAACCAAATGGAACCCATTCTTGCATGGGGATCCCAATTATCCAGTTATCCATTTTTGTCTGTGTTCAACTGCAGATCGTTCAAATCGTTCTGTGGTACTTGGACTCAGGTTGTTCCAAGCATATGACTGGAGACCGCTCGCGGCTCATGAACTTCTTGAGTAAATTCATTGGGACTGTTAGATTCAGAAACGACCATTTTGGTGCAATTATGGGTTATGGATATTATGTTGTTGGTGACATTGTAATCTCCAGGGTATATTATGTTGAAGGTCTTGGTCATAACTTGTTCTCTGTAGGTCAATTCTGTGATTTCGATCTAGATGTGGCTTTTAGAAAACATACTTGTTTCGTTAGAGAACTTGATGGTGTGGAACTGTTAAGAGGAACACGTGGTTCAAACCTATACACCATCTCTATTGAAGACATGATGAAGTCTTCTCCAATCTGTTTGTTGTCAAAGGCTTCGAAAACAAAGTCATGGTTATGGCATCGTCGTCTCAATCACTTGAACTTCGGCACCATTAACGATCTTTCCATAAAGGACCTTGTAAGAGGCTTACCTAGATTAAAGTATGAAAAAGATCATCTTTGTTCAGTATGCCAATTGGGAAAAAGCAGGAAATATGCCCATAAACCCAAACCTGCAAACTCAGTTATGGAAGTTCTTCATACTCTTCATATGGATTTATGCGGACCAATGAGAGTGCAAATGATAAATGAGAAGAAATATTTTTTAGTCGTTGTTGATGACTACTCTCGATTTACTTGGGTTAAGTTTTTGAGGACAAAGGATGAAACTCCAGATGTCATCATCAAACTTATCAAGCAGCTGCAAGTTCGACTTAACAAGACTGTTAGAATTATTCGAACAGACAATGGCACTGAGTTTGTTAACAAAGACCTAAGTCAATTTTATGAAAGCATTGGAATCAGTCATCAAAGAAGTGTTCCACGCACGTCTCAACAGAATGGTGTAGTTGAAAGACGAAATCGGACCCTTGTTGAAGCTGCAAGAACTATGCTAACTTATTCAAAGGTTCCAATGTTTCTTTGGACTGAAGCCATTGCCATTGCTTTCTACACCCAAAATCCTTCCCTCATACACACCTCACATGGAAAAACTCCTTATGAACTTGTCCATAAACGAAAACCTAATCTCTCCTACCTTCGTGTATTTGGTGCTTTGTGCTATCCAACGAATGACGGTCAAGATTTAGGTAAATTAAGAGCTAAGGCGGACATTGGAGTTTTTGTAGGTTATGCACCAAACAGAAAAGGATACTGAATCTACAACAAAAGAACCCAAAATATCATGGAAACAATTCACGTTACGTTCGATGAGCTAACCGGTCAAATGGCTCCAAGACAATCAAGTTCTGGACCCGCATCATAACCTTCATTAAGTAGTCCCATTAGTTCTTCTCTTGTACAAAATCCCTCACCAGCAACTTCATATGTACCCTCTTCAGAAGATGATTTGAAGAAATTGTTTGATCCAATGTTTGATGAACTCTATGAGCCTATTGCTAATGATCAGCCAAACCCACCATCAGAGGCTGCTCCTATCCCTGTCAACATAGATAACCCTTCAGTTTCTATGTCATTGAGTCAAGAAGCGCCTACTGCTGATCACTCAGTCTCATCATCAAATCCTCAATCATCGAGTGTACATCGTGGAATTTTTTCTGGCACCTATGATGGAGATAACCCCTTTGCTACTCCCGAAGATGCTCCCTTTGAGAACATATTTGCTCCTGAACCATCATCGGAACCATCTTCATCATGGGAAAACGACTATGCTACTTCAGTTTGAACACCTTAGAAAATGGACACATGATCATCCATTGGACAACATCATTGGAAACCCATCTCGTCTAGTATCCACTCGTAAACAACTTGCAACTGATGCCTTATGGTGCTTCTTCAACTCCGTACTATCCAAGGTTGAACCAAAAGATGTTAAAACTGCCATGAATGAAAACAGCTGGTTCAATGCCATGCAAGAAGAAATTCATGAGTTTGATCGACTAGATGTATGGGAATTAGTACATGCTCCTGACTGTGCTATGATCATTGCTCTAAAGTGGATCTTCAAAGTAAAACTTGATGAGCATGGTGATGTGTTAAAGAATAAGGCTCGATTGGTTGCAAAAGGATACCGTCAAGAGGAGGGTATTGACTTTGAAGAATCATTTGCTCCTGTTGCACGTATCGAGGCAATCAGAATCTTCCTGGCTAATGCTGCAAGTAAGAACATGGTAGTCTATCAGATGGATGTAAAGACGGCCTTTCTTAACGGAGATCTTAAAGAAGTCGTATACATCAGCCAACCTGAAGGTTTTGTGAATCCAGAGCATCCTACTCATGTCTATCGCTTGAAGAAGGCCCTTTACGGTTTGAAGCAAGCTCCAAGGGCATGGTATGATACGCTATCAAGGTTTCTTCTATCTACTGGATTCAGCAAAGGAGCGGTTGATCCAACATTGTTCACCAGAAAGTCAGGCAAACACTTAATTCACGTTCAAATCTATGTTGATGATATTATTTTTGCCTCGACTGACCCCAATGAATGTAACCATTTTTCTAAGGAGATGGGCTCCAAATTTCAAATGTCAATGATGGGACAAATGTCATTTTTCTTGGGATTACAAATTTCACAAAGTCCCGGAGGCATTTTTATCAATCAATCTAAATATGCTAATGAGATTTTAAAGAAATTTGGATTTGATTCTTGTGACCCTGTTGACACTCCCATGGTGGAGTGAACTAAACTGGATGAGGACCCTCTCAGGGATCATGGTTGACCAGACTAAATATCGTAGTATGATTGGGTCCCTGATGTACCTTACTGCCAGTAGACCAGACATTCTGTTCGCTGTATGCATGTGTGCTAGATACCAGGCTAAGCCTACCAAAAAGCACCTTGAAGCGGTTAAACGAGTCTTTCGGTATCTCCAAGGAACCATCAACATGGGACTTTGGTACCCGAAAGACACCGGTATGTCACTAACAGCCTATGCAGATGCTGACCATGCAGGATGTCAAGATACACGTCGAAGCACGTCTGGAGGTGCTCAGTTTTTGGGTGATAAGCTTGTGAGCTGGTCTTCAAAGAAATAAATGAGTACTTCTATATCCTCTACAGAGGCTGAATACATAGCCATGTCATTTTGTTGTGCTCAAATCCTATGGATGAGATCCCAATTATCTGACTATGGCTTTGAATTCAACAAAATCCCTCTGTATTGTGATAACAAAAGTGCCATTGCTCTCTCATGCAACAACGTTCAACATTCAAGATCAAAGCATAACGACATTCGACATCATTTCATCAGGGAGCAAGTGAAGAACGGTGTGGTGGAACTTTATTTTGTGAGGACTGAATACCAATTAGCAGACATCTTCACCAAAGCTCTTCCTAGAGAACGTTTTGAGTTTATCCTCCCATGACTTGGTCTAAAGAGTCTACAACCGGAAACACTCAAACGTCTTCAAGAGAAAGACGAGGAGTAAAAGTTTTTCTTCATCCATCTCTTGTAAATATCTTTTTCAAAAAAACAAAATACAAAATTATAAAACCCTCAAAAGAAAATAGAAAAATATAAAATATCAAAAATCCATAAAAATCAGAAAATCTTTGAAAAAAAAAGTCTCATCTTTTCTTTTATTCGATTTCATCTACAGTCTTTGTGTTGTCATTCAAAGAGTGACACGGGTCTTTAGATGAAGTTCGAATGTTTGTCAACAAAAAGACAAATGTTTCATTCACAAATATTTTTCTTTCTATAAATTCTTCTGAAAAATATTAGTTATCTAATGAAAACTAAATAGCCTTGAAAAATAACTCGGACTCAATTTTTGAAAATCATCTGGACTTGACACTTGTCAAAATCTCTATCTCTCAATCAACAACTTATGTCATTGATTGAGGGGGAGAATGATCTCAAATGAAATCAAAAGGTTATTTGTCATACAATTGGTTCAGACCAAGGCTTATGTCATGTTTTCAAAAGATACTCATGCATGTTTAATCGTTGGAGTTTAAAGTCTCATATTTGATCCTTATCGGTTAAATGTTTTCATAAGCAAGTCACAATTCTCCTCAAAAGCCTTCAAAATCAATTTAAATCTATAGAGATCACAAATCTTAAATTAATTGAAAATTGTGATCGGGGGAGAATTTGTGATTTAAATTTGATTTAAACTGATAATTCGATAAATGGTTTTATAAGTAATTTGCAAGCTCTCCTCCCTACATGTGCCAAACGATTTCAAATTTTCCATGCACATGTTAAGGGGGAGCATCTATATCAAACCAAAAAGGATTGAAACGTGATGGATTTGTTTCAATGTGTAGGTTTTCCCTTATATGTACAAAACACTTTCGAATCTCTATGCACACATTGAGGGTGAGCAAATTTTTGAAAACCACATTCTTTCCAAAAATATCTTTAACTAAGTATGAAAAATACTAATCTTGATCGGGAAGGTGATGTCGATATTTTTAGAAAATGTTAATCAATGAATTGAATTCTTCCTCTTGCCTCCATGTGCCAAAACAATTTCAAATATACGATGCACATGTTGAGGGGGAGCTCTTTTTCTGAAATATCAAAAACAATTCAGGTACAAAATGCTTTGATAATATATCACAAGTACCTGGATTGATTTTCAAATGGTTTTCAATTGGTTCCAATGGCAGAAGAACAATACCAAAAAGACCGATCAAATTTACTTTATGTATGGTGATATAAGGATGGTTAGGTTAGGTATTCGTTCCCACGATCCCGCCAGAGCCGGAGGGATCTACCCAGGGACAATCCACTAGATAGTGTAGAGTCCTTAGGTGTGATGATAAAAAGGAGAAAAATGAGAATATGGGAAGAATGCTGACTGAGTCTGAGCTAGTACTGGAATAAACCCAACAAGGTTCTAGTTATGAAGTCTCGGTAAGCACTGAAGGGGTTGAAGAATGAAAAAGAATTAAATGTGAAAAGGGTGAAAATAAATAGCCCTCCATTAATTCAACCTTAGGGCAGAAACCGGGTTCAATACATATGCTACTAGTGTCTACTAAGGTAACACTGGTATTGAAGACAAGACGTCATGGACCCAGTGACGCACTGCACTACAACTTCCCAAGCTACTCAAGTTCCTCTTAAAAGGGCTTGTTTCATTCTCACGGGGAACCTACATAATCTATCGACTTTCTCTTAGAGATTGTTGATATTGAAAAAGGAGACCCTCTCCCTTGTCTCCGACATAGGAACCAAATGTGCACTTTTGAGTCTAGAGCCACGAGATCATCAATAAATCTCATTAAGGATACAACCAATGAAGACTCTCTGTTTCACACAATGTGGAAAGAGAGAATATATATTAAGAATCCTACGCATTATCCTTGTGGTATTGCCAGAACATCTGAGTGATATGCAAACATATTCACAATGAAGATGGAAAGCCTTCTAGAGCCAACATCAAACAAGCTCTTGATAGGTGGCATGTGAGATTTATCCAATAGATCAAACATGTGACAACTGGATTGAAACAATGGGGCGATTTATTATTGAATCAACCTTGGTCCAGGAAATGGATTGACGGATACCTTTGAAAAACCGGTCGTTGTGCTTAAAACTCTTTTCTCTAGCACATCGACTGTGTACTAATATTTCAAAATAAAAGGTGTGTGAGATTTATCCAATAGATCAAACATGTGACAACTAGATTGAAACAATGGGGCGATTCATTATTGAATCAACCTTGGTCCAGGAAATGGATTGACGGATACCTTTGAAAAACCGGTCGTTGTGCTTAAAACTCTTTTCTCTAGCACATCGACTGTGTACTAATATTTCAAAATAAAAGGTGTTTACGACTGATAACTGATTTTTCTTAAAACGTTCGTTGTATTGCAAAAACACTTTATATTGTGCAGTACACGATTGTTTTTCAAATCTCTTTTCATCAACCAGTGAATCTCAATTCATTGGTTCACTCACTCCGTTTTGTCTTCTTTGAGACGTTCCGATTTGAGAACGGCTAGAGCAGCTGCGAAACCCTGTCAAGGAGATTCTTCGGAATTATACCTGATCACAGGCAGTAATTGTACTGATCAACGGGAACCGTGGGCCGTATACCTCAATTCAACGAAAGTGATCAAAGACACTTTCGTGAGCTTTATTGCTAACTGTTGTATGCAGGTGCACCCGACGCTTGCAGCTGATCAGAATGGAGAGGTCAATCTATAGCCGCATGCTCATACAACACATTCATTTATAAAGAAATCATGATAAGTGCATCAACGACTCTGATATTATCACTCCATACTTCTGCTACGCTGCTGCAAATATCATGAATAAACTAAAGCTTCCGCTACTCTGATGAGAAGAAATCATGATCCAGAATGTGAGCATGTCGGTCCAAAAGTCACAACATCACATAATGTCAACACTACAAAGGAAGAGTCAGAGATTTATGGAAGCTGATGATCTCAAAGCTGGCTCAAAACTCATTATTACGTGGATCAGTTAAAGACCTCCACTTGGATTAACCAAACATGCAAAACATGAAGAATCAAAGACTACGGGCTTCAGAGCAATGAACTTAAACAAGAATCCAAGAACTATCTTAATGTAGTATCGGTTTGTATTCAATGTAATTTGAGGTGACCTCCCTTAGGGGGAGATTGTTAGGATTTAGTAAATCCAATTATTAAAGTGTCGGTCACCTCAAGTATATGTAATCGTTAAAAAGCTCGTAGTCGTAGTTATTTAATGTTAGGTAGTATTTAGTTAAGTAACACCATGGAGGACGGATGGGTCTTTACCCACTGTATGCCTGATCCACAGCCCGTAGGTGGCGTTTATGTATGATACTATAAATACCCTCTACCTCCCAAGGTATAGGGTTGGAGCTCATAATAATACTTTTACTTTCTCTCACTAAGTTCCCTAAACCTCTAAACTTTCTCTCTCTAAAACCCATAGTGTACGCCCCTTTATGATCATGGTTTGATGTGTTTGTGAAATCCAATATGTTACAATAGGGTACTTGTTCTTGATCATTACCTTATTGAGTGCCCGGTAGTCTATGCACATCCGCAAGGATTCGCCCTTCTTCCTTTGAAATAGCACCGGAGCACCATATGGGGCTTTCGAGGGTCGAACATAGCCCGCATCCAATAGATCTTTGAGTTGTTTACGCAACTCCTCTAAATCTGGTGGGGGGATTCGGTAAGGGGCTTAGGTGGGTGGCTTAGAACCTGGTTCCAACTTGATGATATGATCCACCTCCCTCCTTGGTGGTAGCTTCTTAGGAAACTCCTTGGGCATCACGTCCTTGAACTCATCAAGTACCCGCTAGATCTCGTTCGGTACCTCCACTTTGCCCGACTCGCCATCCGTCTCTAGCCTTGTTACCGCCAAATAGAAAGGCTCGCTCTTGTTGTACCCTTTCTTGAATTGCATGGCCGAAAGGGTCTTCACTCCACACTTAAAATCCCGCTCCGTGCTAACCATGCAAGTCTTTCCACCATCTAGGATACATAAGGAATTAGCAAATGGCATAGGGAAAGCTCGTACCTTATCGAGGAATTCCATCCTAAGAACCACATCGAAATCATCCATCGGGACCATCTACAAGTCAAGCATCCCTTCCCATTCTCCAATATTTGCCCGAACATCCATGGCCACTCCTTCCATCGGCTTGGCCTTCGAGTTTACCGGCTTGAACGTTCCACTCCCTTTTGTAGCGCTAATCCTTAGCCGCTTGGCTTCATCAACCGACACAAAATTATGAGTGGCACCGGAATCAACTAGAGCACGTACCTTGATCCCATCGATGGTTGCTTCCACATATTGCAATCCTTTCCCTACAAATTTTGGCACCTCCGACTTGGCCTTGATTGCATTCAAAATCCTCATCGAGCTCAAGCATCCACCATCACTTGTGCCTTCGTCTTCCTGAGCCGTTATTCCATTAAGGCTTGCTTTCTTGGGGCAATCTCGAGCTCTATGAGGTCCGTTACATATGAAGCATCCACCACTCTTGAAAGTCGTCTTTACATCTTATTTCTTTCCGGTTGGTGTTTTACGTGCATTATCGGGCTTTGCTTGAGTGACTTTCTCTCCCCCACCTTTCTCATGGTTCACCTTTCGATCCTTCGGCCTAGACATTTCCCTCCTCGTACTAAAGTCAATCAAGGCCTCGACATGGGCGATAGCCGTGGCAAGGTCTTGAATTCCACGTCTTTCTAACTCCGTCTTAGCCCATCCTTGCAAACCATCGAGGAAATAAAAGAGAGAGTCTTGGTCGGAAATATCCGGAATCTCCAAGGTAAGTATAGTGAATTCCTTAATATAATCCCGGATCGTTCCGGAATGCTTAAGTTTACGAAGCCGACTCTTTGCTTCGTTCTTAGCATTCTTCGGATAAAATTGCTTCTTAAGTTCAACAACAAAATCAGCCCAAATATTGATAGTACACGTACGTCGCTCGATATCTCCATATCGACGTCTCCACCATAACGCCGCGGTATCCTTCAAGTATCTGGTCGTCATCTTAATCTTGGAGTCATCATCCGTAATGTTGACACCTTCCAAGTATTGCTCCATCTCCCACAAGAAATCATCAATTGCCCTAGCTTCCCGCTTTCCCACGAACGGTGATGGTTTTGGAACATCAATCTTCGGAGCATTATTACTTACGTTGCCACATCCGTTAGCCATGGATCGCTTGCATAGCACTACATCGGCCTACAAGTCTTCAATGGTCTTCTAAATGCTGGATATCTTACCCAAGAACAACTCTTTTAGACCATCGATCTCACGCTTAAAGTCACCGCTAAGAGTATTGAGGACGATCCTAAAGTCATCCCTCATCGTCGCAAACTCGGAGTCTAGACCTTCCAAGCCCTCAACTTGGTTCTTCAACTCCGACACGGATGTCTCAACACCCGTCAATCTCTTATCAAAGCTCGACATAATGTCCTTAGACGCACCTCTCTTCTTCGGGTCTTGACGCTTATCATCTCGACCTTACCTCTCGTCAATGATCGCACTTCCACTAGCACCAATCTTATCGGTCTCGCTTGCCATCACCTTGAATCAACATGGCTCTGATACCACTTGTCACGGACTTGTCTCTACAAGGTCTTCTGTGCGGCACTTAGTCTCGAGTAAGCTCAGCCTTGTTCGAACACTCAAACGATGTATGCAACTAAAAAAGGCTTCAAAGAAAGGAACAAGTGGAATGAAAGGAAATGCTTTGTATTACTTAGAACTTTACAAGAGAGAATACAAGTGAACTTTGTTGGATGATCTCCTCAAATGAGACCTACCTCTATTTATACTATTATGTACAATGTTTTACATCCTTCCATGGTAGGAAAAATCTAGGACATATATGAACTTTTAGGCCTTCCAATATATTCTATAATCTCTTACATACACTTTTCAACATATTTCAAAGGCATCCAAGATTATCCAAGATGTTTTCAAGAGAAGTGTGGAATGATTTAAAATCTCGAACATCTTTGTAAATGATCTCGTCAAGTAGGCGGATCGTGACACTATGCTATTCTATAAAAGGGTATAAGTGTAAACAAAAGCAAGAATTAAGTCGGTACGAGGCGAGGGAATCTATTAATTCGAGAAGCAATACACGGGTGACATACTAAACTCATCAAGGTGGAGCCCTCCTCGGACTTCAATTTCCAACGAAATTAACTATTCATTTACATAACTTACCTCTTATCTGTATGCCAATTTACCAAACTCACCTTTTACTTATAGAGTTAACACATACACAAAACTGGTTTACTTTAGGATGGGGATCATCTCATGTTCATTTGAACATGAGAGGTAAAGTTGTGCATATTTTAATTGTGCATTGCCATTAATGCAAAACATTTATTTTATTTTAATTGAAGTTTACAATCATATCATGCACAACTTTACCTCTCATGTTCAAATGAACATGAGAGGATCCTCATCCTTTACTTTATGTTTTTCTTTTGTTGTGTTTATTTTTACGATTTTTTAGTCATTATGCTGTTGTTATTTGCTAACAAATATAATAGCTAAATTATTGTTTTTCGCAATCGTTCACGAACTAGCTCGAATGTACAAATAGTTCACGAACTAGCTAAATTATAACACAGTGAGCTAAAAGACACACAAATAGTTCACGAACTAGCTCGAATGTACAAAATCATAAAATACAACCTTCATTTCATAAAGTAGACTCTAACCTAGTATTCATGCAAGTCAATAACTCCAACCGATAAAAACCCATACGTGGCCACTAATCCACACTACTAGTAATGCATTGTCACCAACACTTTCCCAAAACCCCACAAATTAAAAATAGTAAACTCACCCAAAATAAATACAACCATCCTATATTCGTATCCGTAATGCAAAATAAATGACTTTAACCATATACATCAATCTATAAGTTATGAGTGTATAAATTTCTGTTTAGAGAAAAGTATTATGTGTGATATAGATGAAATAAATTACGAGTATAAGTTTCTCGTTAGAAATATTGTGAGCAGTAGTGAACCTGGAATCTTAGAAAATAGGAAGCAAATTTTTTTGTTTAATAAAATTTGTGATGCATTTTAATAAAAAGGTCATAAATTTTATTTTTACACTAAAAACTAATATGTTTTAAATACTAATATAGAGATTTAAGGTTTTTACATTCTTTGGTTTTAAGGTGAAGGCCAATTTAATTTTGTGAAATGGTGCATTTTAATAAAATGGTCATAAAAAAAATTACACTAAAACCTGATATTTTTTAGCGAAATATGGAGAGCACCGCCCGCTCTCCCATATAAGTAGTTCCGCCTCTGATTGTGAGGTATTATGTGAGAGATAAATAAGATAGGAGTATAAAATGTTGCCGATTTAAAAATAAATAAATAAATAAAATGACTTTAACCAAAACTCCATAGTTGTCCTTTTAGGACCTTTATGTGCTTACCATTCTTTCATTTTCTTACCACCCTTCTTTCCACTATTTGTTATACCTTCATAACCAAACTTCTCTTTCTTCTGAAAAAAACAGTGACATTATGGAGAATGGGAAACAGCACCAACCACTTCTCATCACCGGTGACAGTGGTGTGAAAATAAATGGGGTTAGAGAT
This sequence comes from Chrysanthemum seticuspe, assembly GCA_019973895.1. Classification (NCBI taxonomy): domain Eukaryota; kingdom Viridiplantae; phylum Streptophyta; class Magnoliopsida; order Asterales; family Asteraceae; genus Chrysanthemum; species Chrysanthemum seticuspe. The sequence continues at coordinate 218,600,294 of BPTQ01000003.1, read as the reverse complement.
TTCTGCAAGGAGTTTTATATGGAGTCTAAAAAGCTGTGGTATCTTGCTGGACCAGCCATTTTTACGTCACTTTGTCAGTATACAATCGGTGCAACCACACAATTGTTTGCTGGACAGCTTGGAACTATCGAACTTGCTGCTGTCTCGGTTGAAAATTCAGTCATTGCCGCCTTCTCTTACTCCATCTTGGTATGTTTCATTAACATTATATAATCACTTTAATGAATATATAAATTCTATACACTTTTGTTTTCTTTCTATAAATACGCATGTGAATTTTTGCAGATGTTTTTTGTGCCTATAAATTGGAGAAAATATTAATGTTTTTACTTTTTTGAAAGAAAGTTTAGAAAACAGGAATTCGTGTACAAAGAGAGTTTTTTTAAGTAGAACAGTTTTCAGGAAACTCAAAATACGGTCATTTCTATGTTATAACCGGAAAATACAAAGAAGGAAACAACCTGTTTTCAACGAAAGTTTTTGTACAAATCAAGAAAAACACAGAAATGACGTTTGAATTGGGTTTTCTCCGAAAATAGTCATGTTTTTACTTTTTTCAATTTTCAATATATCACAGTAAATAATCAAACATATTTTTATGTTTTTCTCGTCTCTTTTGTAAGCCAAGCCATTTTTTTTCTTTCTCTTTTTGTTTTGTTTTTTATTAGAAAATACAAAATCAATTAAGCAAGTTTTCTAAATTTTAAGTGTTTTGTAAAGATAGAAACACAAATAAATAAATAAATAATAATACTAATAATAAAAAAATCAACTAAGGTGATTTTTTTATTTCAACTGAATTGTCATAAGGGTGAGTTATCCACACCCTCTCATAGGGAGGGTATCCAATCATTGGACGCATCATCGGCTTATACGGTGTGCATCGCGGATTGTACGATTTGACCAAAACCTCTTGATGTGACAATATATGGAGGGTTTGTATAACATAGCCCTTGTCGTAATGGTTGAGGGTTTGTATGTTAGAAAAATAATTCAGAGCATGACTTAACATAAATGCATAGTGCCTAGGAATTGAAGGAGGTGATTTTTCTATCATGTCAATGTATTTGTTTCACTCTATTTTGAGTGCGCAAGCGGTGAGCGTATATCTTTGATTGTGACATTAAAATTTTATTTTCACACAAATTATAATTACGTATTAATCATGACATTGTGTGTGAATATGTCAACCGAAATGTATAGAACCCTTTGAGTCGATTGTAACCTTTACATTTTTTTAGAAAACATAGTTAATTTAGTTAGGTGAAACACAATTTCAAGGGTTTGAATTATGTATTAAGATTGTAACATTACAGTTTTTTAAAAAAACATTGAAGTTAATTTAGTTAGGTGAAACACAATTTCAAGGGGCCGGTTTGAATTATTAAAATATGTGTGGACTTTAGCAGGAAAAACACCACAATCGCTAAATTGGTTGTTGTTTGTTGGCTTAATTAATTTTAAGCTTTTTCAAACATCTATAGAAATTGTTTGGGAATTAAAGGTACTTTAGAAAAAGAAAAAAGAAGAAGAAAGAACAAACTAAATCTCTAGAAAATTAGTGAAAGCTTGTTGTTTTAATCAACATTAATCCTTGACGGATATTCCGAAATTTGAAAAAACTTCTTGTTTTAATCAGCGTTTGAATTTAGGCATAATGTGGTTGATACACCGATCATATTCCTTTGAAAATAAGTACTGTAATTTACCACCTCTATTTAGCCAATTTCACAAACGTATTCATTACTTATCACACGACTTACAATTTTATATTTAGGGACATTAAACTAATAATATTAGAAATACTATTGAATTTCTGGGAAGTACGTGTTTTTCTTTGGCTATTGGCCAATTTATAGTGTGTTGTGGTGCATTATGAGAAAAATTATTCAATCGTTATATCGTGTAAGTCTTGTATATATATGTAGTTTGGGATGGGAAGTGCATTAGAGACACTATGCGGACTAGCTTACGGTGCCGGCAATATCAAAATGCTTGGTATCTACTTGCAAAGATCATGGATTGTTCTCCACACCACAGCCTTAGCCTTAACATTCACCTACATATTTGGTGCCTCAATCCTCCGTATGCTTGGCCAAACACCCGCCATATCCTCAGCAGCCGGTGCCTTTGCGATTTGGATGATACCACAACTATTTGCTTATGCAACCGTTATCCCAATAGCCAAATTTTTACAAGCACAAAGTAACATAATGCCTATGGCATATATTGCTCTAGTGGCTGTTGTAAGTCATGTGTTTTTGAGCTGGTTGCTCATGTTGAAGCTAGGGTGGGGTCTAGCCGGTGCGGCTGTGGTTCTTGATGGGTCTTGGTGGTTCATAACATTGGCTCAGATTACCTATGTTTTGTGGGGCTCATGTGGTGAAGCGTGGTCTGGATTCTCGTGGAAAGCCTTTAGTAATTTGAAGGGATTCCTTCATATTTCTTTTACCACGGCGTTATTGTTTTGGTAAGATTCTATCAAGTTATTTATGTGTCCATTACTCTAAAATAAATATAAGCAGATAAGAACTAAAATAATCAAGCATAGACACCCTCTTTGATGCTTTTTAAATTTTAATATTGGTTACCTTGTAGTCATAAAATTTAAATGACGGAATTACCGCAACGTACGATTTTTCTAAATCAATTGCAATTATCATCTTAAATACAAAGTTTATGTCATAGAACTCACTGATGTTTTGCAGCTTGGAGATGTCTTACTTCATGGCATTGATTCTCTTTGCCGGGTACTTCGAGAATCCAGAAGCCTCGGTCGATGCATTATCGGTGTGGTAATAGTTTATCTGCCTCTCTAGTTTCTAGTCTTCATTTACATTTGGTGACCCGAAACAAAAAAGCGATTTCTTGATTATATACATCACAAATCGACCAGTTTTCACCCAATCTTTTAATTATCATCATGATCCAATCACCTAATTAGTAATTTAGCACGTTTAACATTGGCTTGCATTGCAGTCTCAACATAGTAGGATGGGTGGGCACAGTCTCATTGGGACTCAATATAGCCGTAAGGTTTGCACTTAACCCCCATTCAAGCAATTCTTCTTATAACTTTGATTTCAGGGCAACATTTCTAACATGCTTGATTATAATAATTGTCTTTATATAGCGTGAGGGTGTCAAATGAACTTGGATACGGAAGGCCAAGGGCCGCAAAGTTCTCTGTAATCGTCGTGGTCTTAACTTCACTTCTAATTGGACTACTTTCAACAACGATTCTTCTAGTGTACAAGAAACAATATCCGGTGTATTTTACCAGCAGTCTGGAAGTAATGCAACTAGTAGAAGAACTCACGATGTTGCTCGGAATCAGTATCATAATAAGAAGTGCTCTATATGCTCTTTTTGGTTCGTAACTTAATCCCAAATTTTGATAATAAATATTAGTGACGGGTTTCATAACTATAGATGTTGATTAATTACTATATATTGCAGGCGTGGCAATTGGAGCAGGGTGGCAAACTGTGGTTGCTTATATGAACATCGGGTCATATTTTATTGTTGGCATTCCGTTGGGTCTTTTGCTAGGGTTTAAATACGATATGAGTGTCAAGGTATGTCTTTTTTATGATCTTAGCAAAGTTCAAATTAATCCAAATGTTATAAATTGCTTTATGCTAAATTAATAATTCATTTATTTCTATGATTCTTAGGGAATATGGTATGGACTGGTTTCGGGAATGTGCACGCAGTGTTTCTTGTTGCTTTATATGCTTTTCCAAACAAATTGGAACGACGAGGTACAAAGCAAGCTTTATATTCTCTCACGTTTCTAATATGAGAAAAACGAATGTACTGTAAATATTGAATGGAAACGTTGGTCTCGCTATAAAATGTAGGCGAACGCTGCTGAAGACAGAATTAAGCATTGGGGAGGTAACATCCGAGTTAAAGAAGACGAAGAAAGAATAGTTTACTGATGACCGAACCATGGTGCATAAGAGTAATGTGAATATTTGAGTAAAAACAATTATAGATATTAGCTTATAAGTTATATTTCCTATTATATAACTTGTTCCGGTTAACTTCCGGAAATTATTTCATCTAGCAAAACAAACCGAACCCCTAATGCTGGTTTTGAATTTGGTTTATTTTGGCTTTTGGGTATGCACATGCATATCAATGGAATGTTGTTTTTCTTTCTTGATATGTCTAATCTTCCTAACCATTTTTTGTTGTTTCATAATACGATGTCGATGACAGAAATAACTACCGGTATAAGTATCACCCCAGTTTGTGTTTCCGAGACCAAATGGATGTTTTGGACAAAATGGTTGTCAAGATGTATGAAAACCAAATCATATTTGTGCTAATTGCACTTGTGTCTAAAATGATTGCCCAATAAGACCTAACATAGGCATGCTTTGCATATTGAACTCCAAAGCCCATTTGATAATATGTTTTCTTGAGCATTTGATGCATTTCCCTCAAAAGTTTGAAAAGTACATATATGTTGTAAACATTATTTCTCAAAGGAAATGGGGGACAATGTTTTGGGTAGGTGCAAAATGTTTTGGATTGTATGTCTTCGTTGTATTTTTCGCTGGTAAACTAGTTGTGTTCAGGGTTGTATGTCATCTTTTATTTGTTAGGTTAGTGGTTTAGAGAAGCATGGGAGTTGTCCTTATTTTAGGGGTGTTTATCGGTTCGGTTATTGGGTTGTTCGGTTAAAAAAATTCTGAGTAAAACTAAAAACCGAACCAAAAATTGAATTTGAATTCGATTCTGTTTTCGGGTTGACCCGAATAACTTGAATTACATAATTTATATTTTTTGAAAATTTAATTGTAAAGATTTTTTTAAATACTTCCGGCTTAAAAAGTGTTTATTTATACTAAGAAGAATTTAATTGTCTTTTTATGAATATAAACATATATAAAATATAAATATTTATATGAATTCGGGTTTCGGTTCGGTTCAGCTATCATTTTGCTAAATCCATAATTGAATCGAAAACCGGATATCTAATTCGGTTCGGTTCGATTTTAACATATTAGGTTATGTTACAAATTTGGTTTGGTTTTTTTAGTTCGGTTCGGTTTCGTTTCCGGTTCCTGTGAATATTAACCTTGTTCTCTTCCTAGCTATATACTTTTGTGATAATTAATATATTTCACATTTTTATAAAAATTAATCTATTTAACTCTGGCTAAACTAGTTCTTGACTAGCTCATTGCAAAATCTGTGTTCACGTTGTTTGGTAAACATAAGCTATTTTGATTGAAATTATGGAATATAAGATCTTTTGAAGTTAAAAACATTAAATAAATCTCATCTACGACCAAGAGCAACCAATAACAGAATGACTTCCTATCATCTACATCAAACACAAACTTGTGATGTCAATTATGTGCAGGAATGAGGTAAACTAATTAAGTCGTGGGTGTTCCAGTAGCTCTTTCGTTGAAATAAGCTGATAATATATGTGGAGTAATCTTGTGCTTATTTCTCTTGCTTATTATGTGATTAGTGTGTTTCAGGTCCTAAGTTGCAGCCTCATATTTATTAAAGGATCTGTGTGCAAATAAAGTTTCCTGATCCTTTTAGATACTTCTCATAGTTGGAGGGTCAAATAAATATTTCATAAGCTATATCTAGCATATTCTTTCTCTATGTACAGTCACCTTCTTTCTCAAAGTCAACTTTCTCCTTCTTGCTTTAGTTTTCAATAAAGCTCGCATAGGGGCGCTCACATTTTTTCCAAGATATAACAATACTCTCTCTTGTCCCAATCCTGTTCAGATCTTTTAGTCTAGTTAAAGTCTCTTGTAATCATTTGATTATAATTTTATGATTATTATCTCATTAGATAATAATCATTTGTGTAACGGTTTGATTCATCAATAATAAAACCGTTGGCTGGTTTAATCCTACCGACTACTTATCTAGATTGCAATGTTTATATGCTTAACTCATACCAGCCACATGGTATTAGAGCCTTAGGCTTTGATTCCCCCCCCCCCCCCTCCACCTTCATTCGTGCGATTTTGTGAAACCCTAATTTTTGTGGTTTTATGAAATCAAGTGTTTTGGTGGTTGATTAACTACTGTCTCTCTTTCGGGTTGTTTGTGGTGACATGTGGATTGACTGTTTTTGGTAAAAATCCCTAACTTTTCAAAATTAGGGTTTGGGTATTTATGTTTTAAATCTAACCAAAACCCTAAGGGAAGGTTTTGGTAGATTGATGGTCTTCTATTGGATCTAACTGAACCCCTAAGTGAAGGTTTCATTGGATCTTGTTCTCCGATGCGATCTCTGTTAGTTTCCTTACCTACCCTGTCTTCTTCAAATCTTGGAGTGGTAACCCTTAATTTGATCAGTGATCTATTTGGTTAATTTCTGTTATTGTTCTTTATTCATTTGTCTTAATTTTTATATGGTTTCTTACTATCTTTCATAACTGTATCCGGTCTTTTATATATGTTTATCTTTCCTGTTTATTTATCTGATTCAGTTACTTTTGTCCTTTGTTTATTAGTACCTGTCTATCTGCTTATTTACTATCTTATCTTCTGTCTTTTTTTATCTGTTGTTCTAGTTGTTGTTGTTTTTGGGGTAAAAGGTCAAAAGACCCGGTAAATTTATTACTCCAAAAAACGTTTAAGTACAAAGGATATGAGTGATATGAGTGGATCTCATATCTCAGCCCGTTACATAGGCGAAAAAGCTTACATAACAAGATACTTCATATTCTCTAATCAATAAAATAAACCACTTCTTAATAGATACTATTAGACATCTATGAAAACAAAATTACTTCCTACCAAGGCCTTGGAGCTTAGTACCATACATGTCATAATAAGCATCCAAGTTTCCTGAAAGATCGTAGACCTGGTCTGCGTATTTATCATAATCATAGTAATCATAATCATCTTCACGGTCATGACCACCACCAAATAGGTTCATTGACTCATCAAAAGTGTTCACAACCTCCTCTTCATCACTGTCGGAATCAACAATATCCCCCACCTTAGAGAATGGGTTAACCTTCTTATTAGAAGAAGTAGACAGAGAAAAAGTAGAACTAAATTTACTAACTGCGGCATGCACCTTCTCTTTCACAACACTCACAAGCGGTTCTTGCGATAAATTACCGGTCTTTGGAGTCCCATCCATCATAGCTTCCTTTTTATTACCCGGATAATCAACCTTTTTAATAGGATGACCATCATCATCCACAAGGGTAGCTTTCCCATCAATAATTAGCTTTTCAAGCTCCCTAATTTTCTCAACAATAGGAGTAGGACAAACCTCCTTAGCTTCCATTGTATTTCCAGAGTCCAACTCTGCCCCATCCTTAGCCACGACATCAGTATGAATGCCACATTCATCAGTATCTATCATATTAAGGACTTCAAACGTATTTGATGTAGCAAACATATTTGATGTACTAGCTACGTCAAAGGCCTTCTTCTTTGAAGTATCCACCTGCTTGGGTTCAGGAGGAGGCGCTTTAGGTTGATACCTAAACTTAGGACCCACAACAGGTTTATTAAAACCATTACCCGGACCACTTTGGCTACCATTCTTCCCTTTGTTTTTGCGATTGAACGTCTGAAAACAATCACTACGCTTTTGTGTAGGCTGAACTGGGGGAGGAACAAATTTAGGACAGTTATCCAAAGTATGACCAAATAGCTTACAAGTGTCACATCGAGGCGGTTTCCACTCGTACTCAACCCGAACCTTTTCAATAGTAGACCCCGACCCATCAAGTAGGGGTATTTCAACAATGAGACTTTCCTTAAGTACCTCATCCGCCTTCACTTCAATCAGACACCTAGAAAAACTACTACGACCCCAAGATTCCATGCACATTTGACTAGTGTAAGAATCTAGCATTTTCGGCGTTCCAATCAATGTAGCTAGGAGACTGAGACCATCATCAGAAAACATAGCAAGGGGAACATCATGGAATTTAACCCACACCGGAATGTTAGTCAAATCCTCTTTAAGCAGATTAGTATTCAAAGTCCAAGTTTTAAGTATAATAGGCACATTCCTAATCATCCACGGTCCATTTTCCAGAACATCTTCAACACCTTTACGAGTGAAAAACTTAAAGAAAAAGAACCCCTTTGCATTCATCATAACCTTTTGAATACCATACTTGGCCCACATATTACGCACGTAATAATCAACAACCGGGAAGGCAATACGTTTACCAAGAAAATAGCCATAAAGAGTATTTTCAAACCAAATATTTACCTCTTCAACAACTTTCATAGGGACAGTAAGGTCAACTCCATTCTTTTCCTTACTACACTCCAACCTACGAAAGTTTGACATGCGTCTCTTAGGATCAACAGACGTAGCACCCGCATAAGAAACCGATTTGACACAACTTGCACCATTGGGAGCCATAGTTGTCTGTTTCAACTTACTTGGGGTGTTTTGAAGGGAACCAACCTGATGTGATGTAGATGCATCCAGAATTTCCGCGTTCTTCAATTTGATATTATGCATAGCCTTCTCAAAGTCCATACACACATCTAGCACCGCCTTATCAATACCATTATTTTCTACAGCAGTTGGCTCAACAAAACAAGGAATATCAACATGGTCTTCGTTCAGCATTCTATTATGATCGACCACACTAGATGAAGGACCCTTACTCGTATTCTCACTACCACCCGATACTTTACCACCACTTAGGGTAGTGTGATCGACCACACTAGACGAGGTGTACTTACTCATACCATCACTCCCACCCAATGATTTACCACCCGTTATCGAAGCTTTGGACGCACTATTGTTAATTAGAAAACCCTTCCCCATCAGTAAGAAACCCACGTACAATAGCAAAACAAGTAACTAACACCCATGCAAAAACAACCAATAAAATAAAAAAACCCTAACTTCGTTAGGGTTTAAACGATGAAGCACAAGAACCTATCCCATCATGAAGATCGTCGCAGTTAAAGAACCTATCCCATGATCATGTTGTTCTAGTTGTTCTTGTATTCTCTTAGTGAACTACTGTCTATCCTTGCTTATTTGTCCAAATGTCTGGTGATGATGTGCCAAAAATGATGCCAATAATGAAAGTGGTGGATCTTCTTATCTCACTTTTTCCTTTGTTGATCCATTGTTCTTGCACCCTAGTGATACAAGTGAGGCTCCTATCATAAGCATTAAGTTGTCTGGAAAATGATAACATGTGGACTTGTTCTATGAAATTTGGCTTAAGAAATAAAAGTAAATTATTGTAAAACACAGTCTGATAGACCTAATCTTGCTAATCAATAGGACTTGACACAGTACGTGTTGGTATAGGATAAGTAATTAGGAAGTATTTTAGTTACGTTAAGAGTTTTTAATAAATTAGTATTATATTTATCTTTTATTGGGTTAGTTTTTATTTATTTAATAATTATCTTTTAATTGGGTAAAGATTATATTTACCTTATTAGAGTCCTAATAGGTTTAGTATTAGTTTTTTATAAATAACATGCTTTGTTTAGGTTTTTGGGTGTTATGTTTTGATTGAAGTGAATTAATGAAAGAGTTTGAGAAGAGTTTTTTAAAAGTCTTGTGTTCTATCCTCGTCAGGTAAACGATATTACCCTCTTTGTTTGATAATTCGTTAATCATCGACGTCTGGCAATACGTGTATCCTATTTGCAATTTTATTGGGGTTACTTGGATTCTGAGCTTCTGAACCCTGAGTTATATGATGGAAAAATCTTTTTTAAAACTCAATGTTTAAAACCCGGGTCAAACCAGCAAGTTCAACCGGTTAGTAGACCAGGCTAGATGTGGTCGGGTTTTTGCTTATTTGAGAACAGGATTGAACCGACGCTTTTTCATTGACCGGGGTCGACCCGGTTTGATCAACCCGACCGAGTCATGACTTTTGTTCTTTTTTTCTTTATTTTAAATAACAATAACCTTTTCTTTCCTCTAAACTAACGAAACACTTTTATTATTTTATTTTCGCTAAACTCAAAACTTGTGTTAGATTAAGTTATATATTTGTATGGACAAACATATTATACTTTGTAGCTAAATTGAAAAGTCAAAGTGATGGTGATTGATGTAGTTCAATTTTGATGAAACAACAATTAAAGTTATAAACTAATGTTGGTAATATATGTTTGATTTAAAAAGTTCATTAATAAAATAGGATTCCAAAAACACTATAGAGTCGTCTTATTTTTATAAACTAGAACTACAAATCTATTCTAACTAAAATTATAAATGGGTTGTTTTTGCATTTTTTTAGTATTATAGATATGGAATTGAAAGACTAAAACCCAATAGTTTCATCTCATTTTTTTTGGTTCAATTAAATGTAATATCGAAATTGGACAACACCTAGTATCAAATATATTATGAAAAGTATACATATGTATACAAGTGGTTCAACCCCGCGGTAAAACTGGTTGAACCGGTGACCTGGTGAACCGGCGACTCGACCGGGTCAATTAAAAAACTAGGTTTTAAAACATTGTTAAAACTGCTTATAATATGTAGACTGATCTCAAGGAAACCTATGATAAAAGAAGATGGCCTAGTTATGAGTGTGTAAATACTCATCATTTTTGGTCAAATCTGAACTGCAAAACATTTAAAAACGCTCAGAAATGCATCAAAATACTGAAAATATCCCAAAATTGTATTTTATATGTTTCAGATGCAAAATGTATAAAATCAGATGAAAAACGAGCTAAGTTTGCATAATTGGCAGTTTCAGTCCCTCAACTTTCAAATCTTGACAAAATCAGTCCCTGAGCATTTGTTTTGGAATAAAAGTCAACCCAAGTCCTTTCAAAATCAAAATTTGTCAAAAATGATCCTTGGGTAAAAAGTTTGGAGAATTTACAAGTTTGGTCCTTCAAGTTTCAAAATTGGCAAAAATAGTCCTTGGAAGTTTAAAAATTGAAAATTTTCTTTTATGGTCCTTGTACTATTGAAACTTGTCATAATTGGTCCCTATGATAAAATTTGAAAAATTGGCAGATTTGGTCCCTTGGTTTTTGGTGAATTACAAAAATGGTCCTTGTTATTAATAAACAAGCCTTGACCCTTGACCCTTGCTTGAACCCCTGCCAATATACCACTTGACCCCCTTGACCCTTGAACCCCCTGTCTAATATTAAACCCCCGGTCAAAGCTCGGTCAAACCTCTCACACTTTTTCCCTCCAAACACTTCATCTTCACCAACTGCTCTGCAAAACTCTCCATCACCATGTTTCCAGCTCACAACCCACACCTTATCACTCCACCTCACCCAACAAAACAAGAAGCATTAAATGTTTCTCCTTCCTTGCACTCAAACCCCCCCCCCCCCAGTTGATATACGTTTTCCCACCAAAAATTCCATCAACGGCCAATATCAACTCAAGTGATCCAATGGCTCTAAAAAGTGGTGGGAAAAGCTCAGAGGACAAGTGGGAAGACATCTAGTTAATAAATAGAGGGAAGAGAAGCTTGTAAAGGGAGTAGTTGATTTTTAGAATTTCTTGTAAAATCGTTTTTATTATCAATGTCTTAGTGTAAGTCTAAAATTATAATTTCCAGTTTCTATGTACTAAACTTAAGTTGTTTAATCATTGTAATTTACTTTCAAGTATCAATTCAAGGTTTTATCATAGTTTCATGTTTTATTGTTTCCTGTTATAAATGCAGTTTACATGTTCTTAAATTCAAGCTTCAATAAGCTTCATTATAACTCAAATAAGCTTACTAAAGCTGCCCATAGCTTTTAGTAAGCTTATAACTCAGTTTCAAGCAATATTATACCTCAGTCAACAAAAGTCAACTGAAAAGCTCAATATGAACTTAGTTATGGAATTGGGTTGATGCAGTGCTGGAGTGGGTTAAAATAGATTAGGTAGTGTTAATTGGGTTCTGTTTCAAAGCTAAACAATAGCTGGACCAGTTGTGAATTCTAAATTCCCTCTCCATTTAACTGTTTGAATTTGCATAATTGTCTCAGTTGATATTGGCTAGTTGTGATTGTTTGAATTTGATTTCATTTAGCTTTAATAAGTGTTATTTGATCTTAGTTATTTACTGTCATTAGTTTTAAGGTTAGAATAAGATAAATTGTGGTTAAGACTAAGTAAACTAGTGTTTGGATTGGATAGTTATATTAAGCTTGAGGCTTGGTTTGTGCTCAAGATCAGTTAGCTTAGTCTCATTTAGGATTATTAGACTTAATTCAGTGGTTAGACTGCACTCTAGAACACTTAAAGTCAAAATTAGGTTCTAATTAATCTTGTGTTCAAATCAGTTAGCTTAGGTTAGTATAAGCTTGCATTTAGGTAGATAAAACAGTTCTTTAGCCTGCAGTAGCTTCATTTCACCTCTAATTATCATTTTCATTCAACATGTTTGCTCCAAAGTTCATCAAAGTCAAAGATCATTTCTGTCATAAAAGTCAAAGAATTGCAAAACACCATTTTTCATCAAACTTTGTGTATTTTTCATAAGCTCATTTCTGGTCAAAAGCTTTTGTAAGTTTGGGATAAGTAACTTCATCTGGTCTAGTTTTGAAAAGTGAATTTTGTGGAATTTTTGGGAATTTTCTTGACCCTTGAATAAGCTCTTGATTCAGCTTCTAAATCCCATGTGCACACACTCCGCTAATACTGAGTGTGTACAGGGTACTTGTAGCAGCCACAACTAGCTCATAAGAGCTTGAATTAAGCTGAAACTTGGTATTTTAGCCCTTTGGTTGGTTGGCTAGAGGTAATAAGCTCTGGTTTCCTTTTTGGCTTATTGGATAAGATTGTGCTTAGGCCTGAATATGACACTTAAGGACTGATTTAGCCTATTTGTGAAATTTAAACAAATCCTTGAAACCAGTTCTTTAGAGGTCAGGAGTAGCTGGAATTAGTTGATATTAGTTAACTTTAGAGTAAATTAGCTTCAGTAACAGTTTGGTATCTTATTGTGCTTATTAGCTTAATTTAAGTGCTTATTCTCAAACAGTTTGCACTACAGCTTCATATTTTCTCACATAAGCCCTAGCTTTTATATTTTTCATAGTTTTAGAATATTATTTTAGACTTTTCTTGAATTTTTCATAATTTTTCAGTACTGTTTGCTATTTTTCCCTATTTAAAATAGTTTTTAGGACTTTTTAAATAGCTTTTAATACAAATAAATCAGAAAAACTTCAAAAAAATAAGTTTTCAATTTTCATAGATTAAGATAAATATAAAAAGCCAAAAAAATATTTTTCCATAATTTTCCTAGTCTAAATAGTAATTTTTAGAAATTTAATTAGTTTTAAATAGTTTTTAAATCATAGAAATTAGAATATAAATCAGAAAAATACAAATTCAATTTTCAAAAGTTTTTTTAGTTATTTTAGATTTTTGAAAAATAGTTTCACAATTTTCCTCTTTAATTTCATAATTTTTAGTATTTTAATTTAGTTTTAAAGTTTAAAATTAGTTTTTAATTCAAATTTATAAAAGAAAAATAAAGAAAATCCAATTTTAACAATAGTGATAGCGTTTATTTAATATAATTTAGCTTTTAATTTTCTTTCATTTTTCCTTTGTCATCTAGTATCAATCATAACCCCTTTCTTGTTCAATATCACCCGATCACTACACGTTTGGCTATTCAGTCGCACAGCTCGTTGGGACTTAACGACCCGGGGAAACACTAAACTCTCCTGGACTTAATTGCTTTGGTTTCAGACTGTTTGGCTTTTATTACGGTTGACCATTCACAAGTGGTTGACTTGTGTAATAAACCTGACTGTTTGGGACCGATCAAATTTTGGCGCCCCTGCCGGGGAGCCGTGCTAATAATCTTACGTTTAGAAGATTAGTGATTTGAATATTCACTCCTTGTTCATACCATCTATATATATTTATATTTTCTTATAAAAATCCAAAAATCCAAAAACATCTTAAAACATATAAAACACAAAAATATTTTTCTTTTGTTTCTACATATGTATAAAACCATAAAACCCAAAAAGATTCTTCTTTCCCCATTTTCATAATTCCCTTGACTCTGAGATTTCTTAGAGTTAACTCTAGTGTATGCGCACTCGCTCTTCTAGGTATGTGAGCCCATTTCGTGAGCTTGTCAGGATTCCAAGAAGGCGTATCCGTAGACGTTCTGCCCCATCAGTCGGATCTGAGATCCGAACTGCTCGCACTACTTCCGTTATAATGGCGGAAGAACGTCCTATGTGCGAGCTTCTCCAGGCACCCATCGATGGGTATGGAGATGCTATTGTTATCCCAGCCATTGTGGCTGAAAATTTTGAACTCAAAACCGGGTTACTAAATCTTGTAACCTCAAGTCAATTCTATGGTTTTGAGAGGGATGATCCTCATGCTCATATTCGATGGTTTAACAAGATTGCATCTACCATCAAATACAAGAATGTCCCTACAGATGCTGTCAAGCTTCTTCTGTTCCCATTTTCCCTTGAGGGACAAGCCCGGATTTGGCTTGAAAAACAACCCCCTTAATCGATCGAAACATGGGAAGACCTGGTGAAGAAATTTGTGAACGAGTTCTATCCACCTTCCAAAACCACGAGTCTTAAAAACGAAATCATCAAATTCACACAAAAGTTTGATGAATCCTTCAGTGAATCGTGGGATCGTTTTAAGGAGTTGCTCCGCAAATGTCCTTACCATGGTTTCTCTGAGTTGATGCAACTCGATACTTTCTATAATGGAGTGAGTCAATCTGATCAAGATTCTCTCAATTCCTCCGCTGGAGGAAATTTCTTGAGCAAAACTGTAAAAGAAGCTTTAGTGATAATTGAAAACAAGTCTAAAGTCCGCACTGCACGAAGCAAACCGGTTGTTTCTCAAGTCAGTGTTGGTCCTTCTACTTCATCGCCCGTGAGTCAATCTAGCACCGATGCTAAGATTGACAAACTCACGGAAGCAATTCAAGCTTTGGTTCTCTCTAACCAAAAGAAAGTTTCTTTTCCACAAACTTCACCTCCTGCTGAAGTTAAGAAAGTGGAAGTATGTGTTACTTGCGGTGGCCCCCATGCCTATTACAACTGTATGGCCACCGATGGTAACCCTTTTGAAGCAAACGCTGTGGGCGGGATTTCCAATTCAGGAGGCAACCAATACCGTGCTCCTATGGACCCGAACCACCGTCCTAACCACTACCCTGGACCACCTGGTTTCAACCAAAACCAAAATCGTAATCAAAATCAGAATAGAACAAACCAAGGTTTTCAAAACCAAGGTAATTTTTGTCAAAATAACGGTTTTCAAAATCAAAGTCAAAATTTCCAAAACAAGGAAATTTTAATAGAAACCAAGGTCAGGGAAATTTCAACCCAGGGTATTTTCATGGCAATAATCAAGCAAATTTTCAAAATCAAGGCCCTAATCCAAACAATAGAGGCCAGAATTTTCCTATACAAAATCAAGCCATTGTTCCAACTGGACCATCATCTGATGAGTTGTTGAAGCAATTCATGAAATCCCAAGAGGAAATGAATAGGTTGTTGGTAAGCCAGATTTCTGACATTAAGAAGTCTTTAAATGATCGACCCTCGGGCTCAGGTACTTTACCTAGCAACACGATCGCTAATCCGAGGGGCGATGCAAAGGCGATCACAACCAGAAGTGGTGCTTCATATGATGGACCCGCTATTCCTACTACCTCTTCTTCTTCTCTCCCGAAGGTAGTGGAAAGTGAACCTGAGGCAACAAAGGACAAGGAACTTCCTACTAATAACGGAGGTACCAACGATGTCCATCCTCAAGTTGTCCCGAAACCCAAAACCAAACCAGGAGTTGTTTTTGAACCTCCAGTTGAAAACCCCAAATCCAAAACTTCTATTCCTTACCCATCACGTTTAAATGAGCAAAAGCTCCGCGAAAAAGCCAGTCATCAAATGGAAAAAAAATTTCAAATTTTCCAGGAACTACATTTTGACATAAGCTTTGCGGATGCTATCATGCTGATGCCCAAGTTTGCATCAACTCTCAAACACATGTTAAGCAACAAGGAAAAACTGTTTGAAATGGCTAAAACTCCTTTAAACGAGAACTGCTCAGCAGTTCTGTTAAAGAAGCTTCCCGAGAAGCTTGGAGATCCTGGAAAATTTCTTCTTCCTTGTGTTTTTCCAGGAATGATTGAATGCTTTGCCCTCGCCGATCTTGGTGCAAGCATCAATCTGATGCCTTATTCAGTATGGAAGAAACTTTCTCTTCCAGAACTTATTCCTACCTGCATGACTCTTGAGCTTGCAGATCGTTCTATATCGCGTCCTCTTGGCATCGCCGAGGATGTATTTGTGAAAGTAGGAAAGTTTCATTTTCCAGCTGACTTTGTGGTTGTTGATTTCGATGCCGATCATCGGGTTCCCTCATTGTTGGACGAGGATTCCTGAGAACGGGCCGTACTCTCATTGATGTATTTGAGCAAGAAATCACATTACGTGTGGGTAATGAAGCTGTCACCTTTAACCTTGATCAAACTTTGAGGTACTCCTCAAACTTTGATGCTGAATCGGTTAATCGAATCGATTTAATTGATATTGCTTCAGAGGAGTACTCTCAAGAGTTTCTTGGTTATTTTCATAATTCTGTGAGTGGGGATTCCACCACATCTTCTCAACTAATTATTGCCGATTCTTCCCCCTCTCTTACTCCGTTTGAGGGAGGTGACTTCTTTTTGGAAGAGATCGATGAGTTTCTTGCTAATGATGAATCGATTCCGCCGGGAATTGATGATGGTGTTTATGATTCGGAGGGAGATATCCTTTATCTTGAGCAATTGTTAAATGAAGATCCATTACCGTCACTCCCTCCGAAAGAGATCACGATTGAAGAAATCAGATCCGTACAAACATCTACTGAAGAATTTCCCGAGGTTGAACTTAAGGACCTACCTCCTCATCTCGAGTATGCATTCTTGGAGGGTGATGATAAATTACCCGTCATAATAGCTAAGGACTTAACTGAGGAGGAGAAGACTGCTCTCATAAAGGTTTTGAAGTTGCACAAGCAAGCAATTGCTTGGAGACTCTCCGACATCAAGGGTATTAACCCTGAATTTTGTACGCACAAGATTTTATTGGAGGATGATTTCAAACCAGCAGTCCAACATCAGAGAAGGGTGAATCCTAAGATTCATGAGGTTATCAAACAAGAGGTTCTCAAACTTCTTGATGCCGGTTTAATTTACCCGATCTCTGATAGTCCTTGGGTCAGTCCCATCCACTGTGTTCCAAAAAAGGGTGGCATAATTGTTGTCACAAATGAAGAAAACGAGTTAATTCCAACTCGATTGGTTACGGGATGGCGTGTGTGTATTGACTATCGCAAGTTAAACGAAGCCACCCGTAAAGACCATTTTCCTCTACCCTTCATGGACCAAATGCTTGAGAGATTAGCAGGGAACGAATACTATTGTTTCCTTGATGGTTTCTCGGGGTATTTTCAGATCCCCATTGATCCACAGGATCAAGAAAAGACCACATTCACCTGCCCATACGGAACTTTTGCCTACAGACGTATGCCTTTTGGCCTATGTAACGCTCCTGGCACGTTCCAACGATGTATGATGGCAATTTTCCACGACATGATCGGGGAAACAATGGAGGTGTTTATGGATGACTTCTCGGTCATTGGGGACTCATTTCAAACATGTCTCTCCCATTTAGAAAAAAATGCAAAAACGGTGTGAAGACACCAATCTTTGTCTAAATTGGGAGAAGAGCCACTTTATGGTCAAAGAAGGCATAGTCCTTGGCCATAAGATTTCAAAAAACGGGATCGAGGTCGATAGAGCGAAAGTCGATGTTATTGCTAAATTGCCTCATCCTACTACCGTCAAAGGTATTAGGAGTTTTTTAGGTCATGCCGGTTTTTATCGCAGATTCATGCAAGATTTTTCTAAAATCGCTCGGCCTATGACTCATCTCCTTGAGAAGGATGCTCCTTTTATCTTCTCACATGAGTGCATCGAAGCTTTTGAAACATTAAAGAAAAAGCTTACGGAAGCACCCATTCTAGTTGCCCCCGACTGGGATTTACCCTTTGAACTCATGTGCGATGCAAGCGATTTTTCTATCGGTGCAGTCCTGGGGTAACGAAAAACCAAACATTTTCAGCCTATCCACTACGCGAGTAAGACTATGACTGAAGCTCAAACCCATTACACCACTACAGAAAAAGAATTATTAGCTGTGGTGTA
The DNA here is from genome assembly GCA_019973895.1 of Chrysanthemum seticuspe. Classification (NCBI taxonomy): domain Eukaryota; kingdom Viridiplantae; phylum Streptophyta; class Magnoliopsida; order Asterales; family Asteraceae; genus Chrysanthemum; species Chrysanthemum seticuspe. The sequence goes on along the minus strand of BPTQ01000003.1, from coordinate 218,582,115 downwards.
TGCGTTTGAAAAGTTTCGGCCATACCTAATCTTGACCAAATGCGTGGTGTATACGGATTACTCGGCTCTCAAATATCTCTTTGCAAAACAAGATGCAAAGCCGAGATTGCTCCGTTGGGTTCTCCTCCTGCAAGAATTTGATATCATTATACGTGATAAAAAAGGAGCTGAGAACCTGGCTGCTGATCATCTGTCCCGTCTAGAAAACCCTCACCAGAATGTGTTCGAGAAAAAGGAAATAAACGAAACATTTCCTCTCGAAACACTCAATGTGGTTTCTTTTCGTGGAGACTCTTCTACCCCATGGTTTGCTGACTTTGCAAATTACCATGCGGGTAACTTTGTGGTGAAAGGGATGTCGTCCCAACAGAAAAACAAATTCTTTAAAGATGTAAAACATTACTTCTGGGACGACCCCTACTTATTCAAAATTTGCGCGGATCAAGTCATCAGGCGATGTGTGTATGGTCAGGAAGCCAATGACATTCTCAAGGCTTGCCATTCTAGACCTACTGGGGGACATCATAACCCCAACTACACCGCCAAGAAGGTGTTTGATTCCGGATTTTATTGGCCCACGATTTACAAGGATGCCCACGAATTTTTCAAAACCTGTGACGCTTGTCAACGTCATGGAAATATCTCACAAAGAAATGAAATGCCGCAAAACGCCATTCAAGTGTGTGATATTTTTGACATCTGGGGCATTGACTTTATGGGGCCATTTCCTTCATCTCGAGGAAATAAATACATACTCGTGGCCGTTGACTATTTGTCAAAATGGGTTGAAGCGAAAGCTTTGCCTACCAATGATGCACGAGTTGTTGTGAAATTCTTAAAATCTCTTTTTGCTAGGTTTGGAACTCCACGAGCTATAATCAGTGATCGTGGTACGCATTTCTGCAATGACCAGTTTGATAGAGTCATGCAAAAGTATGGTGTAACTCACCGTCTCTCTACTGCGTACCACCCCCAAACAAGTGGGCAAGTGGAAGTTTCCAACCGAGGGATTAAAAGAATTCTGGAAAGGACAGTAGGCGAAAACCGTGCCTCTTGGTCGGATAAGCTAGATGACGCACTCTGGGCCTTCCGTACAGCTTATAAAACACCAATCGGGTGTACTCCATACAAGCTAGTGTACGGAAAGGCGTGTCATCTGCCGATTGAGCTTGAGCACAAAGCATACTGGGCCTTGAAACATGCCAACTTCGATATTCAGACAGCTGGTGATCACCGGAAAGTTCAAATGAATGAATTAAATGAACTCCGTGATCAAGCATACGAGAACTCTTTGATCTACAAAGAAAACACAAAGAAGATTCATGACTCCAAAATCAAGAACCGCGTTTTCAACGTCGGTGATCGAGTCCTTCTTTTCAATTCAAGATTGAAGATTTTCTCAGGAAAACTAAAATCCCGCTGGTCTGGACCATTCACCATCACTAAAGTATTTCCTTATGGAACCATTGAGTTATCTCAACCCGATGGTCCAAATTTTAAAGTGAATGGTCATCGATTGAAACACTATTTTGGAGAGGACATTCCTCCTGTGGTTGTCCCGGATCTACAAACTTTCCCCATGAACCAATGAATGCGGGGATCGAGTCAAGCTAGCGACTCGGGGATCAAAAACAATAGCACACCATATGGGTTTTCACCCATATTTCTGACTTCTTTCTACTTTCTACCACCCTAGTGTGAGGGAGTTGCCCCCCGCTGTTGTATATAAGTTTTCATCCAAAAAAAAAATCACAAAAAATGGTCGTAGTATTTCTCTTTTACGTTTTATGTTTCGGCATAACCGCCGGTATTTTGAATATTGAGGGCAATATTCATTTCTAGTGTGGGGGGGAATTCTCAGGAATTTTATCATGTAATTATACCGCCCAATTCCCCCATTTTTGGCCAAAATTTTTTTTTAGAGTAAGTGTTTTGCACTTACTCAGCTTACGGTTATCAGTCCACCATGTCTAATAAACAAAAGGATTGGCTAATCCAGGAGCAAACAGCTCTTGGTAAAGATATCTAAAATCCGTTGATGGCTTGAAATTTGCCCAAAATTATATGGTGTTCAGCTCACCATATCTTTAATTAGTGAAGAGTTGGCTAAGCCCGCAAGTTTATGGCTTGTGGTAAAGGCAGTTGGAAAACCATAATTGGTAATCGACTCACCAAAGATATTTTATCTAAGAGTTGGCTAGTCCAGAAGCAAACGGCTTCTGGTAAAGACAAATCAAAACCGTTGAGAGCTGGTGATTTGCTCAAAATCATTTGGTTATCATTGTACCAAGGTTCTTACTTGAACTGAAACAATTGGCTACTCCAGAAGTAATGGCTTTTGGTAAAAAGATTCAAATCCATTAAGTTTTCTCAAAAGATTGCTAGGGACTAGCAATAGTTTAGTGTGGGGGATTGATGAGTGTGTAAATACTCATCATTTTTGGTCAAATCTGAACTGTGAAACATTTAAAAACGCTCAGAAATGCATCAAAATACTGAAAATATCCCAAAATTGTATTTTATATGTTTCAGATGCAAAATGTTTAAAATCAGATGAAAAACGAGCTAAGTTTGCATAATTGGCAGTTTCAGTCCCTCAACTTTCAAATCTTGACAAAATCAGTCCCTGAGCATTTGTTTTGGAATAAAAGTCAACCCAAGTCCTTTCAAAATCAAAATTTGTCAAAAATGATCCTTGGGTAAAAAGTTTGGAGAATTTACAAGTTTGGTCCTTCAAGTTTCAAAATTGGCAAAAATAGTCCTTGGAAGTTTAAAAATGGAAAATTTTCTTTTATGGTCCTTGTACTATTGAAACTTGTCATAATTGGTCCCTATGATAAACTTTGAAAAATTGGCAGATTTGGTCCTTTGGTTTTTGGTGAATTACAAAAATGGTCCTTGTTATTAATAAACAAGCCTTGACCCTTGACCCTTGCTTGAACCCCTGCCAATATACCACTTGACCCCCTTGACCCTTGAACCCCCTGTCTAATATTAGTCAAAGCTCGGTCAAACCTCTCACACTTTTTCCCTCCAAACATTTCATCTTCACCAACTGCTCTGCAAAACTCTCCATCACCATGTTTCCAGCTCACAACCCACACCTTATCACTCCACCTCACCCAACAAAACAAGAAGCATTAAATGTTTCTCCTTCCTTGCACTCAAACCCCCCCCCCCCAGTTGATATACGTTTTCCCGCCAAAAATTCCATCAACGGCCAATATCAACTCAAGTGATCCAATGGCTCTAAAAAGTGGTGGAAAAAGCTCAGAGGACAAGTGGGAAGACATCTAGTTAATAAATAGAGGGAAGAGAAGCTTGTAAAGGGAGTAGTTGATTTTTAGAATTTCTTGTAAAATCGTTTTTATTATCAATGTCTTAGTGTAAGTCTAAAATTATAATTTCCAGTTTCTATGTACTAAACTTAAGTTGTTTAATCATTGTAATTTACTTTCAAGTATCAATTCAAGGTTTTATCATAGTTTCATGTTTTATTGTTTCCTGTTATAAATGCAGTTTACATGTTCTTAAATTCAAGCTTCAATAAGCTTCATTATAACTCAAATAAGCTTACTAAAGCTGCCCATAGCTTTTAGTAAGCTTATAACTCAGTTTCAAGCAATATTATACCTCAGTCAACAAAAGTCAACTGAAAAGCTCAATATGGACTTAGTTATGGAATTGGGTTGATGCAGTGCTGGAGTGGGTTAAAATAGATTAGGTAGTGTTAATTGGGTTCTGTTTCAAAGCTAAACAATAGCTGGACCAGTTGTGAGTTCTAAATTCCCTCTCCATTTAACTGTTTGAATTTGCATAATTGTCTCAGTTGATATTGGCTAGTTGTGATTGTTTGAATTTGATTTCATTTAGCTTTAATAAGTGTTATTTGATCTTAGTTATTTACTGTCATTAGTTTTAAGGTTAGAATAAGATAAATTATGGTTAAGACTAAGTAAACTAGTGTTTGGATTGGATAGTTATATTAAGCTTGAGGCTTGGTTTGTGCTCAAGATCAGTTAGCTTAGTCTCATTTAGGATTATTAGACTTAATTCAGTGGTTAGACTGCACTTTAGAACACTTAAAGTCAAAATTAGGTTCTAATTAATCTTGTGTTCAAATCAGTTAGCTTAGGTTAGTATAAGCTTGCATTTAGGTAGATAAAACAGGTCTTTAGCATGCAGTGGCTTCATTTCACCTCTAATTATCATTTTCATTCAACATGTTTGCTCCAAAGTTCATCAAAGTCAAAGATCATTTCTGTCATAAAAGTCAAAGAATTGCAAAACACCATTTTTCATCAAACTTTGTGTATTTTTCATAAGCTCATTTCTAGTCAAAAGCTTTTATAAGTTTGGGATAAGTAACTTCATCTGGTCTAGTTTTGAAAAGTGAATTTTGTGGAATTTTTGGGAATTTTCTTGACCCTTGAATAAGCTCTTGATTCAGCTTCTAAATCCCCTGTGCACACACTCAGCTAATACTGAGTGTGTACAGGGTACTTGTAGCAGCCACAACTAGCTCATAAGAGCTTGAATTAAGCTGAAACTTGGTATTTTAGCCCTTTGGTTGGTTGGCTAGAGGTAATAAGCTCTGGTTTCCTTTTTGGCTTATTGGATAAGATTGTGCTTAGGCCTGAATATGACACTTAAGGAATGATTTAGCCTATTTGTGAAATTTAAACAAATCCTTGAAACCAATTCTTTAAAGGTCAGGAGTAGCTGGAATTAGTTGATATTAGTTAACTTTAGAGTAAATTAACTTCAGTAACAGTTTGGTAGCTTATTGTGCTTATTAGCTTAATTTAAGTGCTTATTCTCAAACAGTTTGCACTACAGCTTCATATTTTCTCACATAAGCCCTAGCTTTTATATTTTTCATAGATTTAGAATATTATTTTAGACTTTTCCTGAATTTTTCATAATTTTTCAGTACTGTTTGCTATTTTTCCCTATTTAAAACAGTTTTTAGGACTTTTTAAATAGCTTTTAATACAAATAAATCAGAAAAACTTCAAAAAAATAAGTTTTAAATTTTCATAGATTAAGATAAATATAAAAAGCCAAAAAAATATTTTTCCATAATTTTCCTAGTCTAAATAGTAATTTTTAGCAATTTAATTAGTTTTAAATAGTTTTTAATAATAGAAATTAGAATATAAATCAGAAAAATACAAATTCAATTTTCAAAAGTTTGTTTAGTTGTTTTAGATTTTTGAAAAATATTTTCACAATTTTCCTCTTTAATTTCATAATTTTTAGTATTTTAATTTAGTTTTAAAGTTTAAAATTAGTTTTTAATTCAAATTTATAAAAGAAAAATCAAGAAAATCCAATTTTAAAAATAGTGATAGCGTTTATTTAATATAATTTAGCTTTTAATTTTCTTTCATTTTTCCTTTGTCATCTAGTATCAATCATAACCCCTTTCTTGTTCAATATCACCCGATCACTACACGTTTGGTTATTCAGTCGCATAGCTCGTTGGGACTTAACGACCCGGGGAAACACTAAACTCTCCTGGACTTAATTGCTTTGGTTTCAGACTGTTTGGCTTTTATTACGGTTGACCATTCACAAGTGGTTGACTTGTGTAATAAACCTGACTGTTTGGGACCGATCATTGATGTAGTTCAATTTTGATGAAACAACAATTAAAGTTATAAACTAATGTTGGTAATATATGTTTGATTTAAAAAGTTCATTAATAAAATAGGATTCCAAAAACACTATAGAGTCGTCTTATTTTTATAAACTAGAACTACAAGTCTATTCTAACTAAAATTATAAATGGGTTGTTTTTGCATTTTTTTAGTATTGTAGATATGGAATTGAAAGACTAAAACCCAATAGTTTCATCTCATTTTTTTTGGTTCAATTAAATGTAAGATCGAAATTGGACAACACCTAGTATCAAATATATTATGAAAAGTATACATATGTATACAAGTGGTTCAACCCCGCGGTAAAACTGGTTGAACCGGTGACCTGGTGAACCGGCGACTCGACCGGGTCAATTAAAAAATCGGGTTTTAAAACATTGTTAAAACTGCTTATAATATGTAGACTGATCTCAAGGAAACCTATGATAAAAGAAGATGGCCTAGTTATCTTTAATCTGTATAAGACAATTAATTTTGTATCCTAAAAGAGCTCATCTTTGCGTGATTATTATTACAACTTGAATTCTTCGTGGAAACAGTGTGATGCTATGATCAGTTTACTTGTCTGTACTTATGATGTTGCCAAACATTTTAATAAACATAATCAACTTATTTAGCTTATGAAATTTCTAATGAGGTTGGATGATGTTTATCTACCAATAAGGAGCAATATTCTAACCAGAGATCCATTGCCACATGTTAAAACTGCATTTGTAGTAGTCTGTGGTGAAGAACCTCATAGAAATATTGCACTTAGCAAAAGTCACCAAACCAAACTATGTGCAACTACTTTTGCTTCAAAGATCTTTGATAAATATTTTGATGATAAGAAAAAAGGCAACAATAAATATAAAGGTTCTAATTCTAACTCTGCAAATAGAGGGCCTATTGATCTCAGTTAATCACTTGATCTAATTCCTTAGCTTGTAAAGAGTTAGTTATTTGAGATGAATCTAAAGCAACTAGGTATAGAAAGTGACTTGAAACGTTTATTAAACACAGCGTGGAATATTGTATTTAACCTTAAGAAGAACAATGAATAAACACAGTTGATGCTCACAAAACACTTCAATATATTAATATACGAATACTCTCAAAGTACTAGGGTTTACAACCTTGAAGTGATCGACTCTCTAATTGATACGTACATCTCTCTAACCCTAGAACGTCCTTTTATAGACTAAGGAGTCCTAGTCGGTTTACAATGACTTTCTATATTAGATAAATCTTTTAGAATCCATTCTATAATTATCTAACCGACTATACATCATTATCACATAAGCAGTAGAATCTAAACAAAGCAGCAGTTACAAATTACTCTAGCAGTAGTAATCCTCCAGCAGTAGTTGTGTATCGCTAGCAGTAGTAACTCTTAGACTACCAGCAGTTTACCACTTAGTGTATTCTCTTGATCACCTTTAGAAGCACCAGCAGTAGTTCTAATACACTAGCAGTAGTTCAGATTATGCCAGCAGTAGTTATGACTTAGAGCATTTCCTGAGCAGCAGAATCTCAAAACCCAACAGGGCCCAATCCTAATCATAAATGCAGTAGCTACAATAAAATTGGTCATACTGTTGATAGATGCTTTGACATTGCTTCTTATCCTCCAAAGTATTTAAAAAAAATGGTCAAAACAATGTTAAGTTTGTGTCCAGCAATAATGTTGTTTCTAGCAACAATGCAGCTTTTAAAAGCAGACCTAGTTCTTATACTATCCCTACTCTTTCAAATGAACAAATATAGAGGTGGATGATTTTGTTAAGTGATAAGCATGTTCAAAATGTTCATGCCAATACGCCAAGTACCTTTTTTTTAACAATAGCATCAAGTTTAACTTATATTTTCAAAGTTTTTTAATGGGAACACCAACTTTTTAACTGGCATTATAAGTCAAGGATATATTGTAGACTCTGGTGCAAATTAACACATAATAGTGTCTGCGAAATTTCTTATTAATATTGTTGACATCTCTAATCTTGGTCAAACTGTTGGTCATCCAAATGGTACTCAAGCCCTTATTACTAAAATTGGAGATTTAAAAAACAATGATATCATTACTTTCTATGATGTGCTTTTTTACCAGAGTATACTGTGAGCCTATTATTTGTTCATAAACTTGCTAGGGATAGTAAACTGTTTGTAGGATTTGATGAACATAATTGTTATATTCAGGATTTAAAGGAAGAGAAGATTGTGGGGACTAGTAAACAAAGTAATTGCCTTTATCTGTTTAGTGTTGAGAATGCTTGCAAAGTGACTGCTAATAATTGTATTACTACCTGTCATGTGTCTAAGTCCTTATGGCACCAAAGACTTGGCCATCATGCATAACAAGTCCTACTTGTTCTAGAGGAATTAACTTGTACAATGAAAATATGTCACCATGTGATACTTGCCATAAGGCCAAACAAACTAGAGAACCTTTTCCCTTTAGTAATCACAAACATGCCAAAATTGGTGAACTTGTCCATCTTGATGTCTCGGGTCCATATAAAGTGTCTAGCATGGAAGGTTTTAAGTAATTTTTAACTATTGTAGATGATTTATCTAGAGATGTGTGAGTTTATGTTATGAAACATAAAGATGAAGTCTTTGATAACATTTTCATCTTTGCTCAATTAATTCAGACTCACTTTGAAATCAATGTCAAAAAATTTAGAAGTGACAATGGGACATAATTTACAACAAACATCAAAATTATCAATATAGGGATTTTACATCAAACATCATGTACCCACACTCCACAACAAAATAGTATTGCCGAAAGAAAACACATACATCGTTTAAATATGGTCTGGGCTCTTATGTTTCAAGGTGGTCTTCCTTTATACTTTTGGTCTGATTACATTCTAACTACTATTTATCTTATCAACATGATTACTTCATTTATTCTATATGGCAAATCTTTTTTCTTTCTTGTGTATGGACATGACCCATCACTCTCTCACATTAGAATCTTTGGTTGTCTCTGTTATGCTACAATTTAAATAATCAGGATAAGTTTAGTACTAGATCCAATGTTTTGAAACCCGGGTCGACCCGGCCGGGTTAACCGGTTAGACCGGTTCCGGGTAAAAAAAACGGGTAAAAAACCCGGGTTTCTAAAACCGGGTTAACCGGTTAGACCCGCCGGGTTTTGAGTGACCCGGGTCAACCCGGTTCTCGAAACCCGGAGCCGGGTTTTTTTTTTCAAAATATTTTTATAAAAACCGGGTTGACCCGGCGGTTGAACCGGTTGACCCGGCGGTCGAACTAGTTGACCGGGTTATTTTTATTTTTTTAATGGAAAACCGGGTTGACCCGGTGACCGGTGACTCGACCGGGTCGATTATAAACCCGGTTTTCAAAACATTGACTAGATCTGAAAATGTATTTTCGGAGGTTATTAAAATAAAATAAAATAAAAAATTGTAAATTGTTCAGTCTTGAGTCAAAAGGTGTTTTCTTCTCTTGGGATGTTAAATTATATGAAAGGGCAAATTGTCTGAAAAAGCATCAAACTTGCCACTTTTTCCTTTTCTGGGCATCGAACTTTTTTTTTTTTCTATTGTAGCCCTGAACTTGCCTAATTTTCCTATTGTAGCACTGAATTTGCCTAATCACACTTAAAGTGTAATTAATTTTCTTAAACCCGTTTTAAGTGTGATTTTGTGTCACAAAAGGAAAATTAGGCAACTTTAGTGCTACTATAGGAAAATTAGGCAAGTTTAGTGCTACCCGTTTTAAGTGTGATTTCGACCGTTAATTTTTTTATTGCACCGCTAGTTCTTTTTCGTCTGTTTTTAACGACCGTTATTATATTATTGCACCGTTAGTCCTTTTCGCCCGTTTTTACACGTTTTCGTCCGTTTTTGCACGGTTTCGTCCGTTTTTACATGTTTTCGTTCGTTTTTGCACGTTCTTACACGATTTTTTTAGTTTTTGCATGGTTTCGTCCGTTTTTACACGTTTTCGTCCGTTTTTGCACAGTTTTGTCCGTTTTTGCACGGTTTCGTCCGTTTTTACACGTTTTCGTTCGTTTTTGCACGTTTTTACACGATTTTTTTAGTTTTTGCATGGTTTCGTCCGTTTTTACACGTTTTCGCCGGTTGTTACACGTTTTTGTCCGTTTTTACACGTTTTCGTCCGTTTTTACACGTTTTCGTTCGTTTTCGCACGTTTTTGTCCGTTTTTGCACAGTTTCGTCCGTTTTTACACGTTTTCGTTCGTTTTTGCACAGTTTCGTCCGTTGTTACACGTTTTCGTCCGTTTTTGCACAGTTTCGTCCGTTTTTACACGGTTTCGTCCGTTTTTGCACGTTTTCGTCCGCTTTTGCACGTTTTCGTCCGCTTTTGCACGTTTTCGTCTGTTTTTGCACATTTTACACGTTTTCATCCGTTTTTACACGGTTTCGTCTGTTTCTACACGTTTTGTTCATTTCTACACGTTTTTGTTCGTTTTTACATGTGCAAAAACGGACGAAACTGTGCAAAAACGGACGAAAACGTGTAAAAACGGACGAAACTGTGCAAAAACGGACGAAAACGTGTAAAAACGGACGAAACTGTGCAAAAACGGACAAAAACGTGCGAAAACGTGCAAAAACAAACGAAAACGTGTAAAAACGGACGAAAACGTGTAAAAACGTGGGAAAACGTGCAAAAGCGAACGAAAACGTGTAAAAACAGACGAAAACGTGTTAAAACGTGCGAAAACGAACGAAAACGTGTAAAAACGAACGAAAACCTATAAAAACGTGCAAAAACGAACGAAAACGTGTAAAAACGGACGAAAACGTGTAAAAACGTGCGAAAACATGCAAAAACGAACGAAAACGTGTAAAAACGGAAAAAAAACGTGTAACAACCGGGGAAAACGTGTAAAAACGGACGAAACCGTGCAAAAACTAAAAAAATCGTGTAAAAACGAACGAAAACGCGTAAAAACGGACGAAACCGTGCAAAAACGGACGAAAACGTGCAAAAACGGACGAAAACGTGTAAAAACGGACGAAACCGTGTAAAAACGGACAAAACCGTGTAAAAACGAACAAAACGGACGAAAACGTGTAAAAAACGGGCGAAAAGGACTAACGGTGCAATAATATAATAACGGTCGTTAAAGACAGACGAAAAGGACTAGCGGTGCAATAAAAAAATTAACGGTCGAAATCACACTTAAAACGGGTAGCACTAAACTTGCCTAATTTTCCTATAGTAGCACTAAAGTTGCCTAATTTTCCTTTTGTGACACAAAATCACACTTAAAAACGGGTTTAAGAAGGTTAATTACACTTTAAGTGTGATTAGGCAAGTTCAGTGCTACAATAGGAAAATTAGGCAAGTTCAGGGCTACAATAGGAAAAAAAAAAGTTCGATGCCCAGAAAAGGAAAAAGTGGCAAGTTTGATGCCTTTTCAGATAATTTGCCCTATATGAAATGCGCAGTATTTCTTTAAAAACTGAAAAACAAAAAACAATTGATGAAACTTGGAGTAACAAAAGATTTGAATCATCAAAATTTATGATCTTTTTGTCTAGTTAAAGTCTCTTATAATCGTTTGGTTATAAGTTTATGATTTTTATTTGATTAGATAATAATCATTTATGTAATGGTTTGATTCATCAATAATAAAACCCTTAGGGGGCGTTTGGTTGGGTTAATTTGGAGTAATTTAAAATTACATGAATTGCCAAAATGGAGAGAATTAGAATGCTTTCAAAAAGTGAATAATTCTAATTTACTTAAAAAAAAAATTATAAACTTTTTTTCTTAGTTTTTTATAAACTTTTTTTTATAAATCTTTTATAAATTTCTTATAAATTTTTTATAAACTTTTTTTTTTATAAATTTTTTATAAACTTTTTTTTATAAAGTTTTTATAATTTTTTTATAAACTTTTTTTTTAAGTTTTTTATAATTTTTTTATACCCTTTTTATAATTTTTTTTATAAACTTTTAAATAGAATATTTATGAAATTTATATTAAAAAAATAAAAAATATATTTATAAATTTCTGTCAACCAAACATGCGAAGGTATTTTAAATTCCGGAATTTTAAATTCCGGAATTTTAAATTCTCAAGAATTTAAATTTTCTATAATTTAAAATTCCGGAATTTCAAATTACCCCAACCAAACGCCCCCTTAGTTTTTTTTAATTCAGCCGAATACTTCTTTTGATTGTGGTGTTTATATACTTTACTGGTACATTAAAAGGGTTTTAGCTCAGTTGGTACTCGTCTTCGAAAAACTAATAGGCCCACCGGAGAGATTTGTGGATAAAAGGTTAAGGGTTCGAGTCTCGGCTCCTGCCTACTTCAGTTGGTGCTCCACTGGGCCAGGAGAGTTTTCAAAGGTATTCTTTGTAGGATGAAAAATAGATGATGTCAAAAGACACCCGGAGTCAAGAGGTTCTCGCTAATTCACGCAGTTTTATGCAGAGGCGGACCGATGCACGTTCCAGGTGGTGCTCGGGAACCACTTTGGCCGGAAAAATCTGTAAGAAGCGATATATAAATATTTTTTGGGACCTACCTTAGTCATTATTCGGGAACCACCTTGGGTTTAATAGTTAAGGAGAAGAAAGAAAAAACAAACGGAAAAAGAATCATTTGGCTGGAATTTGGACGGTACTGCAGAATTTGTGAAGAAGATGAACTGATTCAAAATATTTTATTCTGGTCATAGCAGTTTTAGTGGGGAGTTAATTTTTTCTGGATAAAGCAATTTCAAGTTGGGTAGAAGTCTTTTATTGGTAAATGTTGCATTTGTATTTGTGTCCATTGGTCAATAGTTTTCATATACACCCCCTAGTTATATAAGTAAACTTTTATAGCATTATTCTAGTTTTCAGTTGATGGTTAAACATATGTTGTCAATAATTTTAAGAAAATGCAAATCAGTCTTTAGTTTTATCATAATCAAAATGCATTTTCCCTTGAGATACGTATTGTTAAATAGTTATAATATATATTTCATGTCATGATCATTTGCAAGATATTGTAAGCGACACAATTTTATTTATAATTTCTCGTTTTATATACATGTACCCGAAAAGTATAACTTGACCCGATTGATCGACCGTTTGACTTATTGACCCGTTAATCTTATTATTTTCGCTAAGTAAAAGGAACCACCTTAGATTTTCTTCTAGGTCCGCCACTGATTTTATGGATATACGTATCTGGTACCATGTCACGTCTTTCTTTCTCATGTGTTAAGTGCGCGAGTAATTTAGTGGCGCCTCAAGTGGCTAAAACAATTTTTGATTCTCATGTAGACTTTGTTTTGGGAGCAACCTTTCCTGTTGAAATGTCATTAATATTGAATATTCGTGAGGCTGTGTCTTTTTCTAGCTAATAAAAAACGTATGATATAAATTATCATGGTAGTTTAACGTGAATTGAAATGATTAAATATTCGGTTTTCAATTTAGAAATGATTTTAACAAAATGTAAACCAAACATAACCGAAAATCAATTCACATATACACCCGAATAAAAAGGATTAAAACTTTTTCTAATATAAAAATAACATTGTTTTAATTTGAAACTAATTTTTTCTAAAAAATTATATAATTAAATGGAAAAAATACACTACAAAAAACTAGTTGAATTCTCCACATTTTAAAGGCCAATTGGCCACAGTTAATAATGTGTAAAATTATTAATTCCACACTTTCTCATGTGCTATAATAATGGGTGTGACAAATTTTTCTACATATATAAGTGTGGAGATATTATCTAAATTTTTATAGTTAAAAGTGTGGAAAATTGTTTTGAATGTCCACACCTAAAAATGTGGCAAAATTGCAAAAAATGTTTATAATAAAAAGTGTGTAAATATTTGCTACACATATAAGTGTAGCTTTATTGTAATTGTACACACTTATATATGTGAATTAATTTTTAAAATATTTGTGACACATATTAGTGTAGCAAAATTATTATCTATATAAAAAAATGCCCACACTTGAGCATACCGTAGCAAAATAAGTGTGAAGAATAAATATATTTTTTGTAGTGAACAAAAGCATTATATACCTAACTTTAAAATGATCTTACTCGAATAAAATAAAAACAAAGCAATTTAAAAGATTCCCAAAATACAACTTGCATGTGGTTGATCAACATATCTCTAGTCATGGCATATGTCTGATCATGTCCATAAACAAAAACAAATAAAGTGGTGGTCAAGGATAGTTTATAGTTGCCAAGGAATCATAAGTAGTTACAGACGTTTACGTGAGCATACGTTCGTGTCTCGTTCTGTTACGCATTGTCACATGGCTAACAAAATTCTTCTACTTTGTTCATTAAGTCTCGTGAAAAAAAAAAAAAAAAACAAAAAAAACAAAAAAAAAAATGTTCATTATTTTAAGACCAAATCGTACCAATTAGGCTGCTAACTTAAAATGGTTTTATCAAGAATATATAAAAATTAAACATATAAAACATACACAAATTTAAACCTTTTTGTAGAGAAAATCAGGCTTGAGTTACACTTTTAAATTTCCTAGAACTTGGGAATAATTTGGAAAGAAAAAAGACACGTGTGATTACAAGCACGACAAAAAGGACGACACCTAAACAAAGATATCTTATACGTGTGTTGTCATCCTTTGTACATGTGGCCTTATTGAAGAAAATATACTTTTGTAGCTCAAAATATTCGGTTTTATACCGATCTTGAAACTTCCTAGTTAGTCAAAACGGTTTTCAGTTGAAAATATTCATCGTGATCGAAGAAGGTGCTTGTTAGTTGTCACTATCAAAGTATCAATGTTAGTTATTGCCTTTATATTTTTTAAAACTAGACGAGTACTCGCGCCTAACGAAAGCGGTGTCTAATTTTTTTCAAAATTCCGATGACCCATAAATTTCTTTTAACAAACTGTATTTGTAGCGTTAGAGAATCATTTTCGAATAACTATAATCTAGATGCGTGGTTACATAACAGCAAAAAATATACAGTTTTCAGAAAAATATGTGGAGTCGATATAAGTGTGAGATTATATTTTCTAATAGGATTGTTTTAAGTTATTAAGATTTTAGTAATAATAGATTCAAGTATTATTAAAAGCAACGGTATTATGTAGTTGACAATATTATATTGTAGTTTAGAGGTATAGCCAACGTGAGTGGCCGCCTTTTCTTGTTTTGTCTGTAATTTAGGCAGTGATAACTATTTTTATTTTTTTTCTTTTTATTTATTTCTTTTACATGTGCAGCATTTATCATTTGGTGTGTGACTTTTAAACTTGTAACCTTACAAATTTGATATCACCATAATAAGATTATCTTGTATTATCAATTTGCATATATATTTAAGCATTGTTCAAAGCTATTTGTTTGGGTTACAAATAATTATCGCTAAAAATAACAATACTATTTAATTTTTGTGATTCCAATAAACTTACATAACATTATTTATATATTGGACAAAGGGCTATACAATATATATTAACTTTTAAAAGACGATTCATATATGCAAATCCTTTAAGTGGTGCAAGACCAACATTTTTTAAAATACATTATACAAATGACAAAAGTAAATATGTCAAAGCAAAATAAACAACAAAAAACTACAATTACTTTGTCTCTCATTTTTTCAAATTTGTCACGGGTTCCAAAACTACTTCATCATTTTTTATATAATTTAGTCAAATATGAAACCCAGTTCGACCCGGGTGGTTCAACTGGTTGAACCGTTCCGGTAAAAAAACATGTCGATTTTATTTTATATTTTAGATTATGTTATAGCTTCTTTAAATTGTACGTTACGAAAATTTTATTTTACTTTTTAGTAAGAGGTGTTTTAATTAGTTGTGTTTAATTTGGTAGATGTGCTTTTAATTGGTTGTACAATGTGAATAAATTATTGTACTTTTAAGTAATGAGGTGTTTTAATAAGAGTATTAATTATATTATGCATTTCTTTCTCCATTGACCAATTTCAACTTTTCAATAATTCAACAATTCACCTTTGACTGTTTTTCTATTATATGTAGTATAGATGAAATGAGATACGTGATGACGTGTTTAAATGCGAAAGGAGTAAACTACATAAGGCTGCTCCCAGTAAGGAGGGTTAATTCTTCTCATTTTTCTTGCCACGTCAGCTTTTTCTCTCCAGCGATCTTCAGACGATTGGGTGCCCTAGTAAAAACGACTTTAAAACAAAAAACATCCCCACAAATATTCTTTTCTAATTAAATAACACACACACAAATGCTAGTAAATGTCGATCGCATGGACGACCCATATATAAAAAAAAATATGCAATCAATCGATCGATCATATGGTTCCACAGTAAGGGGATCGACATACAATCGATCGACATAGTCGATCGTTCTTGTTACTGGAGGCAGCCTAATGGGTACAAAGATATGTAATCATACTTGTTAGTACTAGCAGCAAACCCAGACCTTTTGCGTAATTCTCAAATTTGCAAAAATCACTAGTGCTAGTGAAGCGGTTTAGTATTGCATAGCGATTAATCGGTTATGCGAAAACTAATCGAAATTGAATTGAATTTTTTATAATGGAAAATTATAATTTTAGATATTTATGTATAAGATAATAATAGTGCTTTAAAATTCAAATATAAGCTAAGGAAGAAGATCCTTTTAAGTTTAAAGGATCAACTTTATTCAAGTTGGCCATTTATAAATATTTGGATTGATCAAATCAAAACAATTTGAGTCAAGTTGATAATTGAATATCCGTTTCCTAAATACAAACACAATACTTCAAAATTCTAAAATAAAGTTGTGAATATGAAGCACAAAGCTTTCAACCACAAAGACACAAAATCTACGGTACTGTCAAAAATCACAAGTCACAACACAAATAAATTTTGCTACTATCAATGTTTAGTTGTTCACTTGTTCTGCTAGTGTCGTGCATCATTATAATTTTATAGCAAAAAATGTTTAGTTGCGTTGTCCTCCAATCAAATGATCATATAATTCCATATAGAAAATGTCTTAACGTTATTTATATTCTCACACCGCCAACTCTTGTTTCTTTATTTCTCTCTCCTTTTTCTAATTTCCAAAAAACAACGCATTGCCTTCACAAATATGTCGAAAGGTCACAACACTACACACTAAACACAACAATGCAGCGGAAATAATAAGTTTCCACTATTCATCTATTCATTAACTGATTCATTCATATATCTTGTTAAACAAACATATAACTATAAATGCCAATAGTTTCCACTATGAACTAGGCTTGAATTTTCACAAGCATAACGCAACAAATTCCCGCCAGATTTACCACACCGTAACATCTTCTTTTCCGGGGCTTTCACCATCTGCCGGACACAATAATTCGTTGATCTCGGTGGTGACGGAGTCGGTGACGTTTTTCTTGAAAGTGTAAGAAACGCTCTAATTTTAGTACTAGTTGATGGTGTTCTTTCATATTCCTCAACCAGATTAACTAAATCTTCATCGCAAGTTATCGAAATAAGCGCGTCTAAATCCTCGGTTGGTAGTTGACACCTTAGTGCTACCTGTGTTCCGCATAACTCTCCGAGCTTCACCCACAACTCTGTTACATAATATAATGAGCTTTACTTATCAACATACGTATATAAAAACTACAGTAACCTTTTTTCCAAAAAAAGATGTTATTAGAACTTATAAACTAAAATAGTAACACGGACACTATAACAACAACAAACTCAATCCTGCCGAAGGGAGGTACAGTATGTGAGACGTAGATAGTCACACACTTATCTAAGAGTAAAGGAACTGAACCAGAAAGAACTCCGGCAAGTGTGTGATACGGACACTATGTCGGGTTAAAAGTAAATATGAAAAGAAAGAAATAAATGGGGTCTGACCTGTGAAAGAAATGGACCGATCAACGGCAAGGACACGTGTTTCACCGCCGTAGTAACGGAGTTTGCCGTCGGGATAACGGGGGAGGATTTTGCCACCGTAACTGCAAAGGAATTTGATTGTGGTTGTTGATGTTGTGATGGGTTTAGAAGGTCTTGCCATTTTTAGAAAGATGAAATTAGTGAGTGGAAGTGTAGGAAAGGATTATTTGTGTTTGTGTTTTTTTAAGGTTAAGCGGGATGACATGAGTATCTTATTTATAGCCTTTTTTTTTCGAGTAATGGTGTGTTTGGGATTCGGTTATTAAGCTGATAATATAGAGTACTAGCTGCAGGCCCGCCCGCTGGGCGGCTAGCTTCAAGAAATCTTCCAAAAAGTGTAACGTAGAATAGTTTGAAGTTATCATTCAACATTAACGAAAAAGACGCAATGTTCGGAGTTGTATGTAAAGAAAAAGCACATTTGGTATATTTACATACAAAAAATGTTTTGAAATAAAAATGATGTATATTAATGATATGATGGATATAAAAAATATTTTGTAATTAATGAATAAAATACAAACCAATAAAACTATAGATGGTGTAAAAAATGGCGCAACCTAAGAAATTGTGTACAATAAGAAAAACTTTGAAACTTAATAGCTCACAGAGGTTAAAAGAAATATATATATATAAAAACACGTAATAAAATTGAGAATGTTTATAACCTATGTAGAACCTCTCTATACACCACATTTGTTGTAGTATTTGTGTAGTTACCATCCTTGTCACAACACAATACTTTAAGACCTTTTTTGCTTTTAACTCTTGAAACGGCCACATAAAGTTGTCCGTGTGAGAATACCGGTCGTTCCAAATAAAGACCAACCTTTGCCAACGTTTGTCCTTGACTCTTGTTTATTGTCATGGCAAAAGAAACAGAAATTGGGAACTGTTTTCTTTTTAGCTGAAACGGCATTTTTTTATCTGACGGAGATATTATCATCCGAGGTATAGCACAAACTTCTCCCACTTTACCTCCTGATATTACTTTAGCCTCGATGTTAGTATTTCCCATTCTCAAAATTTGCAACCTTGTTCCATTACACAACCCACCTCTTTGATCAATATTGCGCATGCACATTACCGGAGCACCAACCTTCAAAGTTAACTTATGGTTTGGAATTCCGGAACACTTGATTGAATTTAGAAATTCAGTTGAGTACAACGACTCGTTATAGTTAAAATCAACGTCGATATCAGAAACAGTATCCGAACTATAATAAACCTTCTCTGTTCCATGCAGTTTGGACATCATTGAAGTGTTTATTTTTTCAACCTCTTCATGAGTGGGTGCGAGGATTGCTCTATCTTGGAAATACGTCGGATCCCACAAGTGTTCCTGCCAATTTTCATAAGTTTCATTTATAATAGCTTCTACATGATCAGTTGTATTTGGTATGAGCATTTCTTCGGGAAATTGAATTTCAGCATGACCATCATTCTTCCCACCAATTTTTCCATCACCTATACTCAAAATCCAATCTGCGAACTCCTTAATTGTTTCTGCATCTGACGGATTGCAACCAACACGAAGCCTCATGTTTTCAGTAAGTTTAAGTACTTGACAATGATCCCATAAATAAGACTTGTTTAGAGACGCGTGTACAACATCTTGTCTACTGCCACATGGAATAACAGGTAAAATTTGTCGAAAATCTCCACCAAAAACAACGACTTTGCCACCAAATACCTTATCAGAAATGTCTGTGTGCAATCCTGTCGCTATATTACGTAAACTCCTATCAAACGCTTCGAAACAATGTCTATGAACCATCGGTGCTTCGTCCCATATTATTAGCTTTGTTTTGCGAATCAAATCGGCGAGGGGACTGTCTGCAGGAATTGTACACATTGAATCTTCGTCAATGTTTATTGGAACAGCAAACCGAGAATGGGCGGTCCTTCCCCCATCAAGCAAAAGAGCAGCAATACCGCTTGAAGCAACGTTTAAAACAATTTCACCTTTAGACCTTAATGAAGCAGTGAGGGTCTTGTACAAAAAAGTCTTGCATGTCCCTCCATAGCCATATACAAAAAACATTCCACCTTTGTTGTTGTCACATGCATCAGTTATCGTTTCATATATTTCATGTTGCTTAACCGTTAAACTCGCATACAACTGCTGATGCTTGGTGACCAATTCTGGAATGTTATAATCGAGCTCATCATATATCAACCTATTGTAGGATTCCATTGTAAACTCTGAATTGGGATAAGGCATGTTAACAATGTTTTTCAGGCTCTTTGAGTTGCTGAGTAGAGATTCCTCAATATATGTCAGGCATATATTGTATCTTTGATCATCTGAAAGTTGAAGTCCTGACACCAGAAAGAAAGTAGAATTATTTTAGAATAACATTTTTGATATAAAGTTCTATTATTAAGAACAAAAGATATGACAGGAGTTACTTTATTTTAGAACATGGTGTTAGTATAGATAATAAAAACATTAGTACAGGTGGTTATACTTGAAATAAATTACTTGTAAACTAATCACTGGTACAACAAAGACAGTATATGATAGGTAGCGTAAAAAGTGCTAACGAATAAGAAGTCGTATGACTAATGTTTAAGGGATTAATCAATTATTATCTTGTAGAAAAGAACAAATATATGACGAAATGATTACGGCATTTAGATTTGTAAATTTCTCACATAAAGAAACCAAAATTAATCGTTACAGTTAACATGTTGGAAACAAAAAAACAGTTTTCATACCTGGATGATTTCGTTTCCGCCTTTCTTTATCTAAGACGTCTTCTGCTAAAATTCTCCAAGACTTTTCCCAAACAAATTCAGGCCGAGACATACTATCTGAGAGTATTAATTTCACAAAATAAGCCCGCAAGTAATCTCCCATCCCCCACTGACTTGCTTCAATTATACCATCAATGTATTCCTTATCATCATCTAACAAACCACATGCAAAGCAAGCTTCTTTGTAAGTACCATACACCACATTATCATACTTCTTAAAACTTTCCCAACCGGTTGCACCTCGGACATGGTTTAACAGCATGCGAAGATAAAAAAGCTCTCCCCAATTAGGCGGGACGTGATGAATTCTGCCTATGCTCTTACCTTGCTTGCGTCGAGTCCATACCAAATCAGACTTGTTCCAAACGAAATGTTTTGGAAACTCAACATACAAAAGTGTTTGTGCTAACTCATCAGTTTTATTGGTTTCCATCCACTGTAAGAACTTGATTGTGTTGGCTGAATCCTTTTCAAGCTGAAAGTCTATGCTTTCGGTTGGATCAAATAACACAGAATGTTCATTTGGAAGATGAAAAGGCAAACGCTCAACAGAAGGACTTCTATGATGGATATCAAATTTGAATATTCTCCACGCAGCTTCACATGCTGATAAATACCGACAATCATAGAAGTCGTTAATCTCATCCTTTTCTTCATCTTCCATTACTGCTGTTACTCTATCCGGGCCCTTGTTAATATATTTGAAAAGGTATTTGATAGATGCAAATTGATTGCACCATTCGACGTTGATGTGAGCTTGGTACCGTTTCAATAAAGTGGGACTGTAAGGAACAACCATGGTATTGTCAAGTTCAGCACCTTGCTTCTGAATAGTTCTGCCATTATCACTCCTCTTGTAGATGGCATACCCACTTTCATCAATGAAAGTAGCTTCATTAAATTGCTTCGGAAATTTTTTAGAGCACTTATTCTCAACCATGCAAGGGCAGCTCCTATGTTCAGGACCACAGGGACCATGCATCATAAATTCCTTGACCAATTGGTGGAGTTCCGGGTCTTCATCTTTATCAGGAATCTCAGCCGATATGCATCTGTCAATATCGGCAGGAAATCTCAATTTATATCCTGTTTCCAACCAAACACATAGGTGACAATGAGGCAATCCACGTTTTTGGAATTCTATCGTGTACACCTCTACAAAATAAAAGAAAAAATCAAGTACATATTAATATATAAACATACTGCTTATAATATAGACAACAACGTATAGACAGTGGTTGGTGTTATATCAGGATTTTGGTAACATACCTGCCTTGACTTTGCCAAAAATACGCTTTTCTTTAATGTCCTTTATCAACATATCAAGCTTCATTTTAAAGACTCTGGTGGTGACGTCGGGACGATCTTCTGATTTAAGACCTTTTTTTTTTCAGGTACCTTGTAATTTCGGGCCACTTAGGATTACATGTGAACGTTATAAATAAGTCAGGGTAACCATACCACTTGCACATTGCCATGGCATCTAAATAATTTTGCATCATGTATCTTGGGCTTCCTGTGAAGGACGAAGGCAAAATTACTTTCTTACCGCGTTTTTTATTTTGTTGGTTGGATGATTCGGCTGCCGCAACTAATCTTGAATAAGTTTCACATCTAAGATCTTGTTGCTTATTACGAACATATAGCATCCTCTCAGCTTCAACCATGGTATAGCCATCGACCAAAAACTGCTGAAATAAACGCCTACCATTTAGAATGGTTGAGAATTTATTGGGGCGGTCTTGTATACGGTAAGCAAACCATTCACGCATTGTGACACGTTTTTTATCCTTATCTGGTGTCTGATCTGTAACTCCTTGATGGTATATATCTGTCCTATATCCATCTTCAGCGTAGGGAAATAAGAGAGGGTACTGCAAGGGGAGGTATGACACATGCAATTCACTAATCCTTTTGATTTTGCCACTGTTCTTATGGACGAGAATGTCCCTTTCATTGTGTTGTTCATTAAAATCTCCAACAATAAGTGCAGCAACCTCATTAGCGGTTGGAAGATCGTATTGTCTGCCATCCTTTGCACGTTTTCCTAAAAGCCTTATCTGAACATTTTCTTGACCTGCAGCCAATTGTAGACCAGCCATTCGGAACTTCTGAACCAAAGGGTTTTCACGATCAAGCATTTGTTTGATCTGTTTGGTTAACGTACGATCCATGGTACTATTTGATGAAGCCGACCCATTACCTCTTGAACTGCACAAATTGATATGTGATTGTAATAAGTACGTTTTTGTTAAAAAGTCAAAACAACATTCTACAATACTGAGTAATAAACTATACCTGACAGCATTGATTCGATTATCAATCTCGTTTGGTGGATCATAAATGTAGAGCTGAGAAAACTTGGGTGTCTCGCCATCTTTGGGTAACAAATCCCCCAACATGTGATAGTTTTGACCTTGAATTCTAAAACAAAATGGGCCACGACCTGTGTTAACACTATGATCCACAGTACCACCCATCGATGTAAATGCAAACATAGAATTGTAACGTCTAATGTTCTCCAAGAAGCGCTTGCTTTTTGGATGCTCTCCATTCATAAGTCCCTTTAATAAGAGCGGTGGATCCTTTAATGCAACAGGTAGCACAACTTTTCCTTTGCCACAACAAAGGGAGAATGCATCTGTAGTCGTTACATTGTTCAATCCTACCTTAGCTTCTGCCAACCACAACATTGCACCACAACTGTGGCATGTATAAGTTGGATCTCCGTGGTCAAAATATTCTAAATACACAAATGAAAATGTATGTTAGAGATACATTACATTAAATTAGATTAGTTGGTTATAAATTAGTTAAAAAAATACCATTAGAGATGCCTGAGATTCTATCAATATATCCATGTTCATCTTCACATGTTTCATCTGGGAGTACAACGTTATTAACATTAGGTATTGATTCTTCTTGGATATGTTCTCTGTTTTCTAAATTTGAAGAACAATTAGAATTTCTTGAAGAACTTTCATGACCATGATTTACATAACCTGTATAAAAGATAAACCTGTATTAGTATCTATATAAAAAAGACAATATATATGACTGAAGATCTGTATAATTATGTGAATGAAAATAAACAACCACCAATGTCAAATGGTATTGGAGATTTGTTTCTGAACTTTCTTGTTGGATTATCCTTTGAAATATCACCTGTTGGTTTAGAAATTTAAAAAACAAAACTAATGAAAATGTTGAAACAAATAAACACAAAATTCAACAAAAACATTAATTACAAAAATTACTTGTATAAGTGTTGTCATTAGAAGGTATAGCATGTATTAGTTCAGGGGTTTGAAGATTGTGATTTGAAGATTCAACACCTAAGTCTTTCCAAGGCCTGCCTCTTTTTGCAACTGGTTTTTGCACACATGGTTGTGAAGAATCCAACACACCTTTCTGTGATGTAAGGTTGGTGTTGAGAGGAGTTTTAGGTGGACGACCAACTTTTCTCTTATGTAATTGCGAATTTGAAGCCTGAGTTATAGTATTAACATTTGAATCTGTCAAAAGTATATTGGTAAGTTTGGACGTGGAAAACGTTTGGTTTCCATTTTGACTGGTTTCGTTGAGATTGGTTGCATAATGCATGGTATTTTGTGTTGAAATTGGTTGATAATTAAGCTGAGAGTATCCTAACTGAGTAGGCGGTGTCACACCTGTTCGTTTACAAATTAAAATAAAAAAAATAATTAAATTGTTAAAACAAATAAATACAACATGTAATGAAACAAAAAATTGTAAAGCTTACCTGAGTAACTGTTTTCATTAGTAGAAGCATGTGTGCCCATTGGGATACGAATGTTCTGATTTGAAGCACCAACACTTAAGTCTTTCCAAGGCATGGATTGTTTTGCAGCCGGTTTATGTGTAAATGGTTGGGAAGAATCCAATAGAACATTCTGTGATGTTAGGTTGTTGGTCAGAGGAATTTTACGTGGACGACCACGTTTCCTCTTAGGTAATTGGGCATTTGGAACCTTATTTGTATTGTTAAGATTTGAAAAGGTTTGGTTTGCATTCTCATTTGTTTGGCTAAGGTTGGTTGGAGAAACTGCACAAAGATAAAAAAAAAAAGGTGCAATTAAGTTTGCTAATGCGTGAACTGAATGCTCATAAAAATGTAGTTTTAGTTTCAAATTTCATATAGAATACATAAGATTAAGTAAAATGTACAACATATACAGACAACATACTGCCGTAAAGGATTGTGCCTGGTGTAGGTATAGGTTGATAATTAAGTTGGCTATAGTTAAGCTGGTCGGGACACTGATCTGCTGTAGGTACTGTAATTCAAACGACAACAACATAACATTGGTTGGATGAGCTGAAAAAGATAGCTTTGTGATAAGCAGTATATGTTTGTCACATCACTTTACCTGTGAAAGGAGTCGAGTTTGTGACACACGAACTAACAGTTGGTTGATCTTGGTTATCATTTGCCGATTTTGTATTGTTTTGAATGGATTCATTGACTGTAACATAAGTTGATACATGTGAATATAGTTTTGGTAAAGTTTATAAAAGAATATGAAATTACATAAATGAAGCAACATTTGTGAATTTTGCAGCATACCAGTTTGTTGAACATTTACTGTACTTTTGCATGGTTTGGAACGCGTTTTTCGTACACTTGGCTGTGAGGATTGAAAAGAGGAATTCTGCAAAGTAAGGTTGGTTGGCACAGGTGTTTTACGTGGACGACCAGGACGCCGCTTAGGTTCTACTGGATTGGAGGTTTCATTTGTAAAAGTTATATTTCCTTGTTGTGCTAACAACGGGGTAGTAAGATTGGAAGTGAAAGCAGATTGGTTTAATCTCGACAACGTACCTAATATTAAAAGGTATTAGTTAATATAATAAACTATTTAAGACATAGTACATTAAGAAGTTACGTATGAGGATAAACTTACTTGATGTAATATTGGAAAGAGGGGATCTTTGCACAAGGGGAGTAACATTGCAGATCGCATACTTAGACTGTTTGCTATGTTGGATGTTATTGTTTATAGGCTTTGTATTGTCAATGTTTTTGCTATGAAATTGATACTTTCTTTTATTTGATGTATCATTGTTTGGAGTACCTGCAAACATATGAAAAAAATAATACAATGGTGTGTGATAATGTATAAAATGGTTGCATATAATTGTACATGTAATTTCTAAAGATTAAAATATGGAAACGGCAAAGATAGTTAAAGGGTAGAAAACGTACTGCCGTGTTTAGTGGAACCCGGTATGTATATAGGTTGATAGTTAAGAAGGTTATAGTTTACGTGGCTCCCATGGTGATTAATACTATAAACTGTCAATATAATAAAGTTGTCAACAAAATTTACATGAAAACTTATATGTAAACTTGGTATTACATGGAGAAAACATACAATGTACATACCTGTGCTTTGTGTAGCATCCATATTTTGAGAATCTCGTATCGTGTAATGAGTATTCATCGTGCTTGAGTATTGGCCATTAAGTTGTGTATATGGCAAATCATTGAAAGACATGACATTATTGTTTATGTTTTGATCAATCATAACGGAATTTCCTTTAGTTCCTTCGTCTTGAAAATCTGTTTAGGTTAAGGTTAGAATGTAATACACGTATTCGTATACCAGACATGAAAATACATATATTGGTCATTAGAATTTTTCATGTATAGATTAATAGTTATAAACAAATTATGGAAAACAAAAATAACAACAAAAAAATAACTTAACATTACCTATTGATATTTGTTGTGGATGATTTTGATTCAAAGAGCTTCGGCCATTGAATTGAAATGAATGGATATTCGATGAAGAAGAAACTTCTTTCAGTCGAACCTTTGGTGTAACGTTATCCATTTTTTGTTTACAAACGAATCATCAAATGGTATTGGTAGAATTACAAATTTTGAAGACTTATACAATCAAGAACTTGTGATTAGGTAGTTTTAAACAACTTTCGATTTACCCTAATCTCCATGATCCTGTCATTAAATTAGGATATACGTTATATTTTTATAGCAGCATGTTTTTTGGGAAAAAATACGGTTTGCACTTATACGTTTACATTACCCTCACTTATATTCTAAAAGGCTTATACGTATAAGACTTAAATTTGCACTTGAAAATAAGACTAAGCCCATACAAATTTTAAGGCCCAAATAAAGCTTTGACTGGCAAGCCCACGGTCACCTACCAAAAGGAGAAAAGTCAAATAATATCTCTGCCAAGATATAATATATTCAGTTTCCCAACTAAAATGATCATTACATGCTATGTTTTAGCTCTAGCCTCATAAATCTGTCAAATCATCCACATTGATCAGTTGAAGTAAAAATCTTCTTCCAGGTTAGTAAGATGATGATTTATTGTACAAAACTATAAGGGAAAACTTGATGAAAGATATATTTTAGTAGATTTACAGGTATATGGTCGTTAGGTATACCCCTTGTTTCAAATGGTTGCATGATGATAACTTTTAGATGATCTAAGTTCCTGTAAGATAATAGTAAGAGATACGTTAAGGATGATAATTGTTCCTTTAAAAAAATGATTGATCTTTGTGTTTTTTTATGATTTATATTACTGTTACGCTTACACCATACCTTAATCGTTTGAATCTTAGTTGAATACTAATGCATGTGGCTGTTGTTGTTGTTGGAGATTATTATTTATTTAAAGTATGTTAGAGCTATAGTTAACAGTGATGTTTTAATTAGTTCAATAGCAAGTTAGATGGTAACTTGAAATGGTCTGCAAGTGATGATAATAGTATAATTTTATAGTAGGCTTTTGTGACTTAATGGTTTAATTGGATACATTTAATAGACGGTGGTTTATAAAGAAAATCATCTTGTGTAAATGATGATAATGGTTAGTAAATCCTGTTTGCGATATGATTATGTTGTATACTTTTAAGTGCATACACGTGAACACGGTTAATACGTTGCTATAAAAAAGGAAAAGCAATAGTATTATCCTGGTTAAGCGTTTATTATAACATGTAAAACTGTTATGGAATATAAAGTACGTATATTATTCGCAGGAAAATGCCGATGGAGTTTGTAGTTTTGGTAAATCGCCGAACATATCCAAGGGAACAGGTAAATAAAACAACACTATATCCTAACATTTGTAAGTCTTATCGTAAAGTTAGAAGCCAATTAAAGTCTTGAATACTTATTTAGGAACTGCCTGAGGTGTTTGAAATGGAATGTTACAATGGAAACAAACATCTCTATCTGACAAACTCAGCACGAATTCGTAAGAAAGTTTGGTTTGTGACACCGACACACAGACCGATAACACTAAAGGGTCAGGATTGGAAAGCGTTTGCTAAGGACAACATCGGTCGGTATGTTCAATGGCTGCATTTCATACAGGAAGGGGATGACAGTTTCTACGTGACAGGGTACGATGCAAGGGATGGTACAGAATTCAGGGGTTACAATGTTGACCACAATCGTTATTATCGATTCAAGAGCTGTGTTTGGGCTGCTGAAAACAGGCCTCAGGTATTATTCAATATATAACATAAACTTGTATTAGCTTTATTTGTAAGTTAACGTTTACTATAAAATATGTATTTACGACAAACGTTAACTTCATCTACAGAGAATTGCGGCTGAATTCTTGAGTGTGATAGGCCAGGAAGCAACTATTAGGATAAATTGTGGAGAAGACTACTTTATGGTTCCTGTGGTCCGTGTGACTGTTCCTGATGCGGATGATGAATACGAACTGGATCAAACATTATGGAATATTATTAAGTGGACAATGGGTTTGCAAGTTGGACAGATCGTGGTGTTTACAAAAGAGCATAACACTGTATACAGGTTGATGGCTTTTAACTTTAATGGAAGTCCGCATACACCGATTCATTTCTATGGTGCAACACCATTGCATCACATACAACCTGCTTTACAGTTTCACGACCAAGGTGATGTTCATATATGCTATTCAAATTTAGTTGAAAAGTATAATATGTTTATACAATTCGTTACTTTGAAGTAATAAAAGTATGGTAATATATTAGTGTTGTTTGATATATAGTATTAGGAGTTAGTAAGTACAATGGTAAACGTTTTTGCAGGTGATGACAGGATGAAGCACATATGTCGTTGGCCAGCTCACATGGATCACTTTGGTGAAGCGGGAGACACATTCTATAAAAGTTTCTCTATGATTACAGTAATGAAAAGACTCGTAAGTAATTTTGTTATGTGTAAGATCTGTATTCGTGACACGTTATTAATGTTTATGAAGAGGTAGTTAATAATATATGTTATCGATGGTTTATCGCAGACAATACCTGCAGAGTTCTTGTTTTACCATCCGATGCATACGTACAGGACTGTTATGATGATACACCAAAATGTTGAAAGAAATTTTACTGTGAAGATGGAATTTCATAAAGAGGATCCCGGAAGGGTAAACCATGTGAACGTGTTTGGCGAATGGAGGGAGTTTGCAAATGATTGTAATTTTGGATACAACAAAATGATCAGGTTCAAGTTCATGCACTTGATTATTAATATGGATGGCGATGAAGTGGAGGAGTACCCTGTGTTTCACGTATGCTAAAAACACTACTGTTATTATGTCCGTGTATAAATTGATCTTTAGTATGGCCTGGGCTAAAACTATTTTGGATTTCATAGTATGTTATGAACTAATGTCTGTTTAGTCTATGTTTTGTTACGTTAACTTGGTATGGTAAGGTAAAATGTTTGGGTTGGATTATGAAATTCTGTATTTATTATCTACTAAATCAGTGGGTTGTCTTACAATTATCAGTGCAGTTTAGTCTATCCTTTTCCTTCAAAATGTGTCTTCTTCATCCTTATATGTTGGTGAGGAAGTTGAATAGCATATCCATTTGTATTGGGTAAGTAAAGGTTGAAATTTTTGTTAGTAGTAATTTTAGTATGAGATTCGAGATAATAATGTTGTCAAATTACAGTAGGATGAAATGACTAATGTGTGAGATTCGTAACTATTATAT
>BPTQ01000003.1:218434272-218540432 GCA_019973895.1 Chrysanthemum seticuspe | reverse complement strand
ATATAATGGTATGAAAATAATGAAGTTTCATTGCTTAACATATTTGTATAATATGAAAAGTTGATTTAAACGTAGATTTAAATTTAGTTGAAAAGTATAATATGTTTATACAATTCGTTACTTTGAAGTAATAAAAGTATGGTAATATATTAGTGTTGTTTGATATATAGTATTAGGAGTTAGTAAGTACAATGGTAAACGTTTTTGCAGGTGATGACAGGATGAAGCACATATGTCGTTGGCCAGCTCACATGGATCACTTTGGTGAAGCGGGAGACACATTCTATAAAAGTTTCTCTATGATTACAGTAATGAAAAGACTCGTAAGTAATTTTGTTATGTGTAAGATCTGTATTCGTGACACGTTATTAATGTTTATGAAGAGGTAGTTAATAATATATGTTATCGATGGTTTATCGCAGACAATACCTGCAGAGTTCTTGTTTTACCATCCGATGCATACGTACAGGACTGTTATGATGATACACCAAAATGTTGAAAGAAATTTTACTGTGAAGATGGAATTTCATAAAGAGGATCCCGGAAGGGTAAACCATGTGAACGTGTTTGGCGAATGGAGGGAGTTTGCAAATGATTGTAATTTTGGATACAACAAAATGATCAGGTTCAAGTTCATGCACTTGATTATTAATATGGATGGCGATGAAGTGGAGGAGTACCCTGTGTTTCACGTATGCTAAAAACACTACTGTTATTATGTCCGTGTATAAATTGATCTTTAGTATGGCCTGGGCTAAAACTATTTTGGATTTCATAGTATGTTATGAACTAATGTCTGTTTAGTCTATGTTTTGTTACGTTAACTTGGTATGGTAAGGTAAAATGTTTGGGTTGGATTATGAAATTCTGTATTTATTATCTACTAAATCAGTGGGTTGTCTTACAATTATCAGTGCAGTTTAGTCTATCCTTTTCCTTCAAAATGTGTCTTCTTCATCCTTATATGTTGGTGAGGAAGTTGAATAGCATATCCATTTGTATTGGGTAAGTAAAGGTTGAAATTTTTGTTAGTAGTAATTTTAGTATGAGATTCGAGATAATAATGTTGTCAAATTACAGTAGGATGAAATGACTAATGTGTGAGATTCGTAACTATTATATCAGATATATCTTCTCAGTGTTGTCCCATATGTGATAGGCTGGAAGTATTGTTTATCACTTTGCTTGTGTAGTTCTTATTTGATAAGGAGTAAGGCTTCACATCCGTAAAAGTGCTTGAAAATATTATATGTAATGAAAATGAGATAACAATCACACTTTTTATAATAAACGTTCAAGACAATTTGTTTAAAGACATATGAATAAACTTATTAATAATAATGTTAACTTAAGAGCCTACTATTTGAGAGGAAAAATCTTCAACACAAACATTTGATGCAATGGATTCCTCGTTGTCATCATGATACTCCAAAATACGATTGTGATATTTGCATTCTTTCTTAATGCAAATCCATTCATCTTTGTCCTCATCAACACAATATTGAAGATCAATAACCTTACCCAATCCAAAATTGTCTTCCTTCTTAGCATGGTGTAAGCATTCTTTATTGACATTGATCCATTTCCATTTGTCATAGTGAACATCTACAGCATCAGCACCATTGACTTTCACACCTGAATACATTTTGGTGACTTTTTGACATGCCATGTTCTCGGATACATCCTGCAAGTAGTCGGATATAAATATGTCTGAAATATGCAGTTAAAAAATTTATTATGTTTAGTAATGTATATAATACCATTTCATCATCTGAAATTATGATAACAGGTGGATCTTGAATCCAAAATTCATCAGGTGACCTTGAGATACCTTGTTGCTGTATTGTGATCAAAAAACATATTATGAGTTCATGTTACATATATCCAAAAATGCAGTTATGAGTTCATGTTACAAACTTTAAAAAAATTGTTTTACCTTGGGTGACTTGTCATGATCCATATGATACTTTCTAATGGAGGTTTAGAAAAAAGCATGGATGGTTGGTCAGCTTGTGTTGATGATCCTGTTTATATAAGGTTTCAAATTTTTGTTATAACTGGAAATGATACTCTTGTATATATATTTGTAAATAGAGATTAAAACATACAATTTGAAATTTATTAGTATAATTGCGGTTGTTAGAATGCATATATATACTATGACTTCCCAAAAAGTTGTAAAGATATCTTTCTATAAAATATGCAAATATATATTTCTATTATGAGATTTTGCCCAAATAATTGTATAATTTTCATTTTAGGAAATGATATGTTTTATAATGTTGTTTTTTAATGCAGTAGGATATTAAAAACAAAAGTTGAAGTGTATAAGTTGTATTTTAAAGGAAGTTTGTATGAAATCAAGTTAAAAAAAACTCGTGTATTGTAAGAAGATTAAGATTTTTTTTCTCTAAATATTGAAATGTTAATGTCAGATATTTATGTACGTATGTAAGAAAGTTAACAAACTTTTGTAAAAAAAGAAGTCGTATTTTAAAGCGACATCTATCTTTACAATACCTCTGCCTGAAGTGTTAATCACAAAAAGTATTATACTGCATATAGGAACTTTAAAAAACATGCCTTAACTGCATAAAAGAAAGGGTCTAATAACATATATCTTCTCCAAGTAAACCATTACAGCAAATGGTATACTATAAATTGGCAAATTAAACAGCCAAATGTCAAATCCCAAAAAGCAATAAGAAAACACAAAATGTCTGGAAACCAAATAACTGAAATAAAACAAAGTAGCCTTATTTGTGAAGAAGATATATGATGCTGTAATTTCGTTACTCCTTCTCTATCTTGACTTGAAGAAGAGGCCTTTTAGACATCCTCGTTTCATACTCCACTTCATCGAAATCATCAAGGTCAATGACTGCACGCTTGCCAGAGCTTCCTGAACCATCTTCTGAACTGAGGACTGCATCTTTTGCTTTCGGTGTTTCTTCTAGGTTAAAAGGAACAGTTTCAGAAATTCTTGCGAAGTTGGTGGATGTAACATTTGCAACAGGAGTTTGAAGTACATCATCATCATCCTGTAAAAGGTATTTATTTAGACAAAAAGAAACAGGAGGGCATAACATGTATGTATTTGATATTTAAAAAATGCAGTTAAGGCAAACCTCTGTGATGAAGTCTTTTTTAAAGAACTTGATCATTTCAGCATCATTGACATCTTCGTCACCTGATAAACATGATGATTGTTGCTTATGTTCCACTCTGTATAAGTAAACCGAAAGAGTAACTTTTTTCCAACAATTCCATTTATGAGCTCTTCAGGGAAAATGTCTTCCGCACCAGGTCCATACTTCTCTTTCAATTTGTAGCATGGGACACCAACCAAAGTATGATCATATCATCAAATAAAAGTAGAGGAAGGCGAATAAAATGTTAAATCTTTTGATGGTAAATATTGTAAGGTAATGTGTTAGTTCATACTTTGGTCCTACGTGGGTCATATTTTTATGGTCCTTGCAACTCCAAAGCTGTATCTTTGCCTTTCCTGCTTTGGATGACGACTGACCGTATTTTTTGGATGCAGATCCCTCCTCAGCATCGTCAACTGGTTTTGCTATCCTACCACACCGTTTGCAACCAATATACGTCCAACCAAACTCTTGGTGTATTTTGTGAACCTTTCCATAAACTAAGCATTCATATTCCTAACCAAAATATTATAGGATAAATATTAATTTAAAATGCATACAATTAAGTCGTTGATATATGTTATGCAATGTCATAACCATAATGTGACGTGTTTTTTTGTTTTGTATGTAATTCTTATCGTATGTACTGACACACAAACCTTATACGAACCTTATAGGAACTACGTTATACATCAGAAATCCGTGTTTCGTTGTAATATATTCCAAATACAGTATTTATTTAGACAAAAAGAAAACAGGAGGGCAAAAATGTATGTATTGATATTTTAAAAAATGCAGTTAAGGCAAAACCTCTGTGATGACGTCTTTTTTAAAGACACTGATGATCAGTTTCAGCATCATTGGACATCTTCGTCACCTGATAAACATGATGATTGTTGCTTATGTTCCACTCTGTATAAGTAAACCGAAAGAGTAACTTTTTTCCAACAATTCCATTTATGAGCTCTTCAGGGAAAATGTCTTCCGCACCAGGTCCATACTTCTCTTTCAATTTGTAGCATGGGACACCAACCAAAGTATTGATCATATCATCAAATAAAAGTAGAGAAGCAGAGCCAGTATCATCAATTACTCGTACGATAACTTTGTACCTAAAATCATAAGCACCAAATATATGAATTAGTTTTTTCGCTCAAATGGATTATGGGCGAATAAAATGTTAAATCTTTTGATGGTAAATATTGTAAGGTAATGTGTTAGTTCATACTTTGGTCCTACGTGGGTCATTTTTTTATGGTCCTTGCAACTCCAAAGCTGTATCTTTGCCTTTCCTGCTTTGGATGACGACTGACCGTATTTTTTGGATGCAGATCCCTCCTCATCATCGTCCACTGGTTTTGCTATCCTACCACACCGTTTGCAACCAATATACGTCCAACCAAACTCTTGGTGTATTTTGTGAACCTTTCCATAAACTAAGCATTCATATTCCTAACCAAAATATTATAGGATAAATATTAATTTAAAATGCATACAATTAAGTCGTTGATATATGTTATGCAATGTCATAACCATAATGTGACGTGTTTTTTTGGATGATATCTGAATGTTTAACAAAACACATGAAATATTTAAGGGAAATAACTGATGCATGTAACATAAACCTTATATAATGTTGCTTTGTGCCTAAAGACTACATATTGCATCAAGGATATTCCAAGCATATTCCAAACACACAGTCATGTATGCTATTCTTAATGTATGTTTTTAAAGATAAAGTAGCATTGTCTGCACTACAATATGCTAAACGAATTCAATCAGAATTTTGAGTACCATATGCTAAAACATTGATTTTTATGCAACCTAATCATATATAAGCAAACTCTAAGTAGTTGTTCTGCTACAAAACAAACAATTTCTACCGTAAAATCCTACTCCTTATAATTAAACTTAAATAACTGTAATCCATTAATATCTTACCCAAGCAGATTCACGAATAGAGCCAACCATTTTTTTGATTGCACCGCCAAACAACTCATCCTGTGTAAGTTCTTTCTTGACTGGACTATAGACAGTTATAGCATGCTTGCTGGAATCATAACCATCCACTTCCTGATATCTGTTATCAACAATTGTGAAATATAAGCATTGAGATTTTAAGGCTATAACATTGAAATACAAAGAATATTATACCTCTTCCTGAAGGCATGGATTTCTGGCAAATCAGCATCAATATGCAGCTTAGTAGAAAAAACAGCATTGCTGACAGAAGGTTTTTCTGAAACATGAATAATACGATTGAATTAGTAAGGCAGTTATAACAAATATACATCCAAGAACAATATGTACTTACTATTGAAATATTTGACTCTTGCAAGTTGAAGGATCATGACCACAGGTTTAGATGTTTCAGATTTATCAGCATACGGCTTGAATTTATCCGCCCATTCATCAAAGAAACAACACTCTAATTGACCACCACTGGTTATCAATAATTTAATGAGAATATGGTTGGAAAAGATACAGATATACTTAAAAACAGGTAATATGTTTTTAAAATATAGCTTAAAAGGAGTTAAATAGAAAGCATACTCCACATCTTGTAGCAGGACAGTTCTCCTGATTTTCTCTTTTCCATACGACTCGAAAGGGAGTGGTTCAGAAATCGATACTACAGTACCAATGACATCTGTAATTGAAAGGATAAAAAATGAGTATGATATATAAGTCTATGTATAGTTTAACGATAACTTAAAAACTATGCTACTAAGATTTACTTACCAACCATATCCCTTTCACCAAATGCTTTGAGGTGAAAGTTCTGAAATGGTTCAAAGCAAAAACCACGAACATTATTGTTAAATGAGTTGAGTCTAGTAACTGACGTGTTTTTCAAAAAGCTAATTTTGAATCTGTGGTTAAGCAACGGGAATTTGCCACCGTTCTCGCCAACCCCAAAATTTGAAATCTTATAGCAAGAGCCTTCATCAAGAATAGCTATGAACTTTTTCATTTCAGATGTTCTAATACTCGCTTGGATCCTGTTACCCTGCAATAATGGATATAACATTGTGTGACTGATATAATCCACTGAATTAACTAAAGTTAACAGTTAAAAGCATATTCTAAATAGAATACATCATTCATTACAAACACAAATTCAAACATAAGCAACATATATTAAAAACAGTAAAGGAACCTGTGGATCTTGCAGAACAGTTTCTAAACCCCAAGTTTCATTGGGTTTTCCCTTTGGATGACTTTTCCAGATACTAATGCATCTGGCAATAATGTTAACATCATCCATCATAGGGTCGATATCCGCAAGCAATGTGATATTTTGGTCCATTGTTTGAACTGCACAAAAACATAATATTATATTAGAATACTTATTACAACAGCAATGACTAAAATTTTAACAAACAAACATATGCAATGATTCAAACAACAATGACTACATATGCAATGACTTGATATCTTCAATAAATTATTGAATGATAACTTCAAACAGCAATGACTACATATGCAATGACTACAAAAATAAAATAATCAATGATAACTTCAAACAGCAATGACTATAAACATAAGATTCAATGTGTACAATTACTGCAGATGTTCACATACATGTTATTACAGGATTCTAAGATGGTGATTTGTTTAGCTACACATCTACTGAGTATTTATAAACTGAATATTAGGGTAAATGACACATTTAGGTTTACAACAAAGGCAAGGATTTCAACTATAAAAATTTTCCCTATAATCATGGATGATATGGTTCATTTAATTAATTAGGCTATATTTAAAAAAAAAAAAAATCAAACTTTCCAACATTAAGGCCCATAATTTATACAATTAAAATAGTTGTCAATCATACAATATTTCAACCATAAAAATTTATAACACCAATAGCAAACTGATTAAATTAACAATTAAAAAAATGCATTATAATTAAAAAAAAAAAAAAAAAACATACGGATTGTAACTCACCCCCAAATTGAACGAATACGGATTCCAGGCATTATGTTCGGCGATTTGCACAACATTAGGGTTCCAACACATCCAACTATTGGGAGATTTGATTTTGGGGGAATTGTAAATAATTTGGTTGGGATATGATTGTGATTTGATACGCACAAATTTTGGTAAGAGATTTGCATTGGTCAAAATCATTTAATGTGATTGATTTCGGCATAATGAATATTATGAGTGATTTGTGGATTTGGGGGAAACGAATACTTGGAAAGAGTATGGGCGGGACTTTGTTTTGATCGGACGGTTCTAATAATTTAGGGGAGATTAAATGCCACGTGGAGTTTTTTTAGATTTTTGGGGAGGAGTGATTTGAACAAACCCTCCTTTATATGGAGGGGTGATAGATTCGAACCATTCAAGATAGATGCTATTCTTAATTAAGGACATCAAGATGCTTTCACATCCTAATACGAACGCATATCCCATTTTGGTTATAGATTGGATCCATGACGATATTATTAATTATTGTATGAACTATTTCCAACTATGTTTTTGTAATAAGCGTTTTTTGATGCGTTTAAGACTCAAAAACGAGGCGTCCTATTTGTTACCCCAACATCATACGACGCGTCTCTGAGGAGGAAAATGCTAGACTCGATTTTGCACACAACCGAATGGGGAGCGTCTTTGATAAAAAAAAAAATAAATAAAAAATGCCAACAGTCAAAAAAATGAACCATCGCCATTTATTAAAAAAGAAATGTAAACATTTAAATAATTTATCACTATAAATAGGTTAATACTCTTTTATTTTTATTCACACTTTCAAATATATTCTTTCTCTCTAACACTCTAATCTTTTCATCTAAAAAGAATGTCTCAAAAACGTTCTAAACCAAAACAACAAAAAAAAAATCGCCAACAGAACGTTCCAACACCCACTTCCAGTATTCGTTTAGGCCACTCACCAATCGTTAATTTTCAACCTACGAGTTTTGTATACGAACCACAACTATAACCTATTTAACCAAGCAATCTATTCGTACCTCCGTTTAACTAACAAATGTATCAACAACAACAACAATACAATTTGTATCGTCCACAAATGTTTCGCTATTCATCGTCACCAGCAACGTACCAATCTTACAGTTCTCAACATTATTCTCCGGTTCACTCTTATAATGTTGATGACGCAGAAGATTTGGATTCGTTCTTTTGTAGTCAACAATATTCTCTGGATCAAGCTTCGGGTGGTCCATTCGAGTCCGTTCAAGAAGACTCTACCGTCAAAGAGGTGGCGGTAGTTAAAAAAAAGGTGTCAAAAATGCAAGACAAAAGAATACAGTAAAGGTCTATGGACCCAAGCGAAAGAGTTGGTATTGTGTAAAGCTTATATCAACACGTCCGAAAATAGAGCCAAAGGGAATGTTCGAACCCTAAATCGATCGCACCATATCCCTTAATCGACTTCTAGTCGATTTAGGGTTTTACCCGGCTTTGTACTCGCCTAACTTGCGATAGGTTCGAATCCCTAGTTTTACCTGTGCAATACAGGTGGATACCTGACGCAACCCTCAAGGTGGTAATCTCCAATAAACCCTAGAAGTGTATGTGAGGCAGCAAGAAGTTCAATAAGGTGTTCCGTGCAGCAGATAAGGTCATAAAAGCTTACTAGCAGCAAGATAATCAAGAAAATTTTTTCTTAACACCCTTTATACGTGTTAGGTTTAGGTTATATCGTTGTTTAGTAGATCTGTAACTAGGGTTTTGGTCCGCACAATTTTATGTGTTTATTTTTTCGTTGTGCATGTCTGATAACGGTGTGGATGACCACTAGAACCCTACAATATATGGATCATTGTGAATTGCGTACTAGGAGACCATCAACCTAGCTAACGCTTTGTCATTTATAGTTGCTGATGATGCCGATGATCCCACCCCTTTCTTCTTCACTTTGTCCCTGCCCATTGGTGGTCGTTGAACTCCCTGCCCTTCCTCTTCCTCGTCGTCTTTAGCATCCACATTCAGATTAAAACCACCCTCCCTAGATTGTGTTATGTTGAACGAACTAGACCTTGGTGACTTGTATCTACCGGTCTTTTCCTTTTTCTTTTCTTTTAAGTTTGGAACTTCAATCTTCATCAATTTCAGAGATTTTTTAAAACCTACAACACATGAAGAAGTGTAAACGGTACTCCGTATTCAGCTTGATATTCCATAAGTGCCCTTTGGGTGTAATCCTCGTCTTCGGCTCCATTCTTCGGCGCCGTACGCATGAGGTTAGCGTACACTCCACAAAATTATGCTACTTTAGGACGCACTCTCTTCCATTTCTTGTTTACCATGAGAACCTGTTACCTTCAATTTTCTCTCCACGTATTTTTAAATCGCAATCCAAAACCCCTTCTCCCTCCTCATGTTACCAAGGATGCTATTTTCAGATATATTATCCCTCCTCATGCGTCTTTTGACGTCTTTTTTTGGGTCGGGGCTAGGGCCGTGACTTCAACCGGAGAGTCCTTATGAACGGTGTTTTGCATTGAGTCCGAAAATTGATGTTCGTACATTTCTTCAAATAGAAATTGATAAATGGAAGACATATGTTGGTTCGTATTTGTTTGTAATGACGAAGTACCAATATTAGGTTGTGATGACGAACCGCCATAGGTGATGTCATATGGGTTAAACATGTTCTGTTGTGGGTATTGGTTAAACACGTTTTGTTGTGAGTATGAGTTTTGGTATGGTTATTTTTTGTAAGGCTGGTTTCCGTAAAAAACGATGGTGGTCGGAAGTTGATTTGTTAGTTTGACAGTGGAGTATTTTCGAGATGGGATGTTTCTTCGGGTGTTGGGGGAGTGTTTCGGGTAGTGTTTTGTTGTCGATGTTTTGAGTGTCGAGGAGTGTTTTGTTAACACGTTTTGTCAGTAAAATGATATTAAGAGTATGTGAGTATATAAAATAAGAAATATGTGTTTTAAAATGTTGAAGTCAGGGGTATTTAAAAGTAAAAAATAAGGTAAAATATTTAAAAAAAAAATGATTGCAACGTATTTTTGCAGGCCCGTTTTTTTCATGTGAACCAAGAGGCAACGAGCCTCACTTATATATCTTTTTTTACTCCTCGTCACGGGTGAACATGCATCAAGGTAACAAAGGTGACGTGTGAGGGGTGATTTTAGTACAAGGGCTCACACCCATTACCTTCGGTCTAACCATTAGTGGCAACTGGCAAACTCAGATATTTTATGTAACCATTTTTTAAGTATCATTTTAAATTGAGTCAGTTATTTATGTTTTGGAAAGAATTGAGTTAGTAAAAGAAATCATATTTCTACTTAAGTCGGTAATTGACAAATATATTTCAAAAAAAAAAGTAATTGACAAACTGTAGTTAATCTGTTTTTGCTGATCGTGTTGAACTTGCCTTTACGATTCTCTGAACTATCATTTATTTTCTTGTCACAAAATCATTTTAAGTGGTAAATGATTTACATAATAATGTTACGCAACCTCGTCTAATTTACGTCGTTGAACCTTTGTCTCGCTTATTCTCCTAATCCAATGTTCGTAAATACGTGGAATAGACGCTATGTTTTTTGGTTGGATTCAACTTTCATGACAATAAAGATGACGATTTGTGGGCCGTGTTGATTTTGTGGATGACAATAAAAATAGTCACCGTGTTACATTTTGGAATGAATCATGCATTTCAAACTCTATAAAACTTTTAATAACTATTTGGTTATCATCTAAAATAGATTTTACATATATTAAAGCACGCTTCTGTTAACGTTATGACAAAGTGTTTAAACCAAATGATAATTAATTATTTTCATCTATGATGACGTATATTCACATGAAAATAAATGTAATTAGCTACGTACACATTAATAGACCTTTGAAAAAAATGAACGCTAAAAACAATTTGTGGTTACTATTTTAAGAAACGTATGCTTCCAATTCATGACTACACATACTGATCTAAAAATTTTTTTTTAAAAGGAATAGATTTGCCAAATGCCAACCTCTCACATGACCCATCATTGAAACAAAATTACAAGTAACGTCTATGTCTTGCATTTATGTAAATGTTCGCGAATACTATACATTCACCTTTAAACAACGTTTTATCTGTAACTAATTTTGTCAATATGCAAATTTGATACGTTGTATAGAAAGTATAACCTGAAAAATATACATGTATGTTCGATGTTAACTAACATAAGTTCTTACATGCAATCATGCATGCTGACACTTCTGCATGAACATGAACAACTAATTTATTAATCGGCCCATATGTTTTGATACGTCCCCCATTTAATTTTCAGGACACAAAAAAACAATTAAATTAAGACAACGACATTAGTTAAATCAAGTGAACATAGTATTAGTTTTTGGACTCTTTTGGCCTTTTAGGTGGCTTACCTTAACTTTCATGTTATTGGCCGACACGACAACAAATGAAAATCTTTATAAAGAATTCCATAAGATGAGCACAAGTGGAAGAAGTTAATTAGCTTTACGTTACATGTCATCGGACCCATATCTGATTTTCGAATGACACGGAACAACCAACATGCCCCACCTAGACAACATCCCACGCGTTTTGGACACCTTGAGATGTCGACTAAATGTAACCAAACATGATCAGATGTCTTAGCAAGCAAGTTATACAATCGAATTCGCCAAACAATGTTTTGAAAGAAGACGTGTCAACCCTCAACCCTGATATTTACAAACGCTACTTATGATTATTACTAGCATTTTTCCAAGAAGAACACAAAAAATAGTCATGTTTGATTTTCAAAGATAGTATTTGAGTATTCTACTAGGTTTGAACATGCGCTACACAAATTTATACTAAATAAAATTCATTCATTTTTTGTAAAGTTGCTTCAAATACATCAAAACTATATACTTCTAGCACTCACAAGAACTAATTACGTCTTTGTGGTTTTCAATTTTCGTCTTTGTGATTTTCAATTTTTGTGGTTTTCAATTTTCGTCTTTGTGATTTTCAGTTTTCGTGGTTTTCAATTTTCGTCTTTGTGGTTTTCAATTTACGTTTCAATTTTCGTCTTTTCAGTTTTCGTGGTTTTCAATTTTCGTCTTTGGGTTTTCAATTTCTGTTTCTGGGTACTTTCTGGACAGGTCGGGAAAGATGATTTTCCAATCCATACTTAAGCTCAGTAATAAAATCCCCAAAAATTCATGAAGTAACTAACTAATAAGGGAACACCTGAGAATTTTCCTAATTTTATTTGAGTTCAGTTAATAGTCATGAAAATTCGTCCAATACAGGTCCAGAATTGATGTTTAAAACCTAATATGTAATA
Organism: Chrysanthemum seticuspe; assembly: GCA_019973895.1. Taxonomy (NCBI): domain Eukaryota; kingdom Viridiplantae; phylum Streptophyta; class Magnoliopsida; order Asterales; family Asteraceae; genus Chrysanthemum; species Chrysanthemum seticuspe. The sequence continues at coordinate 218,528,005 of BPTQ01000003.1, read as the reverse complement.
CAAGCATAACAATAAGTATATGACCAATAAATCTAAGAATAACTTTCGGTATGAATATATAAATGATATGCGAACCATAATCCTTGTAGATTCATTGAAGAAGACGTGACATTGTATCCTTGTGTTCATTCATTCGTTTTCTTTCCTCTCATTGGCGTTAAGGTACATATATTCTTTCCTTTTTCAGTAGGGATACTTTTGTACGTTCTGATCCTTTGATATGATCCGTTGCTATGATTCTCCTCTGATGATCCTTTGTTTGCTTTATGGATTGATTCGTATGCTATGATTCTTCGATATGATTTGTTTCATTATGACTTCGGTATGATATGTTATGATTTGATTCAGTTGCCATGATTCGTATGATTAGGATTCGGTATGATTTGGATATGATTATGATTTGTATGTTCTGTCCCTTTTGTTACGAGCCAACTAGTCATGGAGGTACCATGACCATGTCATTGATGGCACCAATGGCATGACACCATCTGGGGCGGTGTGATTAGTCCCCGGCGTCCCCATTATGATATGTATGATACGTATGATTATGTGATCACTTGGCCATTATGATGTATGTGTATACCTGTCATGTGAGCAGGGTACATATATGATTTATGTTATGTGGGGGGGGGGGGGGGGGGGAGGGGGCGTATGGATGCATCCTAGGCTTATGATATTATGATATGTTTATGGCATTTGGCTGTGTTTGCCTTGCACCCCTCTCGCACTTATGGTACTCGTGAGGTCTCCCCTCCTTGTACACTTATGAATTGACGGTTATATATGTATGTAGTGTCCTTCATGTGTCATGTTGGACGTTAGGTTATGCGCTCGTGGGCATCCTTTCATTATGTTTCACTTTGATTATGCTATTCGTATGAATGTATGCTATGTCCTTCATGTACCATGTTGGACGTCACTTTTCGTATGATTCGTATCTGGTTACTATGCTATATCCTGATTCAGTTACTCGTTTGACTATTCATTCACTCAGACTCCTTGTCTAGTCCATCCAACAACTATGTGGTGTTATCGTTATTTGATTTTATGATGCTTTCATTCCATATTTTGAATACCAAACTTATGTTATCAGACTTTTATTTCATATGTTTGTAATGCTATGACATGAGTATGTGATTCTCTTGTTTATTATGTTGATGTATGACTACGTGATTTGCCTACTCTCCATGCTGATATGTGATTACCTGAATTATTTGTTGCCATGCTAGTATGAAATTATCCGGTTACCATGTTAAGATGTGCTTATGTGATTTGTCTAGATGCCATGCTTGTATGTAAATCTGTGACTTAGCGGCTTTTGGTGATGTCCTTAAATAATTACTTCTTAAGTTATAATCATCATTTAATGTGCTATCTGCTAATTATTGATCTGCCATGATTACATTTATACACATGATACCCTACTGATAGAAATTGATCTAACTTATGTTGTGTGGTTGCCATGCTATATTCTTGTCTAGTACTGCTACAGATGTTACTGCCTGTTTTGATGGATGTCAACTTGTCTATTGTCGATTATCTAAATTTAATGATTGTTATACTTGAGTAATATCATGTTGTGCTAATTTTCTTATATAATTCAACTTAGGATGTATGTATTTTATTATATGATTTGCTTATTATGTTTCCACAAGATTTGGGTGTTGCTGGATTAAGATGCTGCTTGTGGAAAACTAGAAGGGGGGGGGGGGGGTTGAATAGTTTTGCTAATTAAAACTTCCTTTTAAACTATTTAGATCGACTTATGTCAATCTATTTGAATGTATGTGTTGGAAGTTGATAAACAAGCATATAAAGGTATGTAATGAAAATATAAGAGTAAGAATCACAAAACCACAACGCGAGTATTTATAGTGGTTCGGCTACAAGGACACCTTCCTTACCCTACTCCACTCCCCGAGTCACCTACTCGAGAGTTCGTAATCACTACACCAATCTCCTTATGGCGGAGAAGCCTTCACAATGTCGCCTACCCTTTTTCCGGTGCTAGGCTAACCACCGGGTTCTTTCACTCCAAGGTGAACCACACCTTCACAACGTCGCCTACCCTTTATCAGGTACTAGGCTAAGTACCTAGTTCTTTCACACCAAGGTGAACCACACCTATGCAACGTCGCCTACCCTTTATTAGGTACTAGGCTAAGCACCTAGTTCCGTTGCAATGGAGGAACTACTACCCATCACTACACCAACGACTAATCCCAAAGGAGATCAACTCCTTTTTACAACATCATCAAGGATATCAATATCCTTGGATCTAGTACTAATCTATCTTGTACATCGAAACACACCATATCGAATGTATATCTAAGGCACCTTTCACTAATGCCTTTAACTAGATCTTCAAGACACCCTTCACTAATGTCTTGTGTCTTGACTTCTAAGCACCCTTCAATAATGTTTCTCGTCTTGACTTCTAAGCACCTACCACAAGTGCTTATGATATGGACGATAGATACCTTTCACTAATATCTTCTTCTTGACACTTGAGACACCTTTCACAAATGTCTTCACCACTTCTTAGGAAAAGAAAAACAATCACCAACAAGAAGACTTCAGTAGTCTTGATGATGAGGAAGCATGGCAACTCATGGACTTGAGCTTGCTCGACTTCAAAGGTGGTGATCTTGCCTTTAAGAGTAACCTAGAAGATCACACAAAAACAAAACTACAAACATAGATCTCTTGGATCTGAGGTTAGAGAGTTTTTAACTCTAGGGGAAAGTATGTTAGAAAGGGGTGAGCAACAATGAAGAAATGGCTCACTATTTATAGAGGAAAAATTCTACTGTTCCCCGGATCCCACGGATCCCTTCCACAAGGGATCTGTCTAGCATAATGCTAGGGATCCGTGGGACGCTCCTCTTTACCCATGGGTATTTTGGTTATGGGTCATGGGTCATGGGTTGATCCATGGGTCTTTAGCTAGATACAATGTATCTCTTGAGTGCAATGCACCTAGTCACATGGGTATGGGTCAAAACCATGGGTTATGGATATTATCCATATATGATATAAGCATGATGTCATACAATGGGTTATGGGTCAAGCTCCATGGGTCATGGGCTTTGGGTTGTACCCAACTACATTCAATGTATTTGCCCAATGGGTTATGATACTTAAGTTTCTACCAATTTATATTACCCAATATACTACATACTAGTTATGTGTATATTTTACCCAAATATGTAAACACTAGTTATTGTACATATGTAATATTAAATCATAAAATCACTTATACGTGTTTTAGTGTTTTATGTGAAAATGTGAATATGTTAGAAACTATTAGTTCAAACCATTTACGTATTTTATTTGTTTCGTTAAAATGATTTTACGTTTGTTATCGACAAAACATTAGAAGATCGTAAAATATAAATAAACGTTTTTACGGCTTATTTGTATTAACAATCTCCCCCTTTTTGTTGATGACAAAACATAAAATTATTTTAAGGAAAAGCTAAAATTCGTAAAAGTTTTGAATTTGTAGTTTTTACTTTCTTCTCCCCTTTTTTGTCGAAACAAAAAGAGCAAGTAACGGGAAAGGATCTCGTCTTTACTCCCCCTTGACGAGTCCATCCCTATGTAAGGGCGTCAAGAAAATAATACTAATCTAGTTTGTTTGCAACTAAGTTTGCAAAAGATTTCGTCTAAGTGAGAATGTGCTCCCCTTTGATGATTGCAATTTTGCAAAGGGATGTCAAGAAATGTAATCCTAATTTTGCAAGTAATTTGCAATGTATTGCTTTGACACAAAGCTCCCCCTAGCTTTAGGGTGTCAAAGTCTTCAAGTGTAGATTGAATAACTACAAAACAAAGGTTCGAAAGCAAGTATAATTCACAATTTCCTGCAAATGTGGTCCAAGTTAGTAAAAAAATAGTTTACTGTATCACGGATTCCACAATTCCCTCCTAGTAGGGATCCGTCTAGGCAATTTAGAGGGATCCATCTGGCTGATGAATAAATTCAGCAAATGGTGGTATAACAAATAATGTTATCACAAAAGTGAGATATGAATACAACGTAATCATATACTCAGAATTATAGCAAGTAGCATGTAATTTCATTTAATAAAACTAGAGTTATGATATACATGACTCTAAAAACTAAGAAAATAAAAAATACATGACTAGGAATTTTTAGACCAACTATCGCTTGATGCTAGGACACCACTAAAATCTTCTAGCTCAAGTTTTGTTTAGGTTTAATCTCGTCGAAACGTTCGAGGAGATGATAGAACATGAAACGTTGGTCTTCTCGTACTTCATGTATCAAAATTTCAACATGTTGACAATGATAACAATCTTTGTCATGGCTAGGTAGTGGCGGTGGAAGAAATGAAATGGCTTGATGCGAAGGATCAAATGAAGCGGTTTGTGGAGCTTCAAACGATGGAGGGATTGGTGGAGGCGCATTTGAGAATGGCTCGACCAAGAATGATGGTGGTGGTAGAGAAGTGTCAACTTCCATATGGTTGGGTGGTTGACTTTGATGATTTCTCATAATACAAATGGGATTATATGATGGAAACAGTGAAAAGGAAGCCGGAACTAATGTTGACTCAACACCTTGATTTTGTACCATTATTCCTCCTAATGAGGAGAATGTTGTCGGCGGAGGAGGATGAGACGGCCTAGGAGGTAAATCCTCTAAATTGTAGAGGTGTGGTGATGATAGTGGAGATGTAAAAGAAATAGCTCTAGGAACCAATGGTGATGGTTTAGTGGAGATGATATTGTTTAGCCTAGGAGGTATGGTGGTGTTTGGCATAGGTAGTTTTGTGGGTACTATCCATTTAGGAATTGGTTTGATTGGTTGAGAAGAGATCCTTGCATTTGTTGGCTTGACCGGAGATGATTCGGTTGAAGAAATTTTGTGTACAACACGAGCAATTTTCTTGGGTGGTTCTTTGGTGGATAAGTTACTACTTATAGTTTTCCTCATGATGAGATGATTTCAAGAAGTTTGTAAGGGTTTCTTAAGTGCTGAAAATTAAGATGAAGGTGATGACTATGGAAGTCCTAACAATGTGGTTTATAAAGCAAGAGATTTGGCAAGTGCATTTAAGCCTTAAGCCACTAAAATTCATTGGAATGTGATGATTAACATGCACAAGAGTCAACTTCAGAGTTTGTACTGATCTAGAAACTCATTTAAGATGAGATGGAGTGTTTGAGTTAGAAAGATGAGTTGAAATGATTGTTTTAGCAAGGTTTGACATAATCTGTCATCCGGATCCTACGGTTCCCTCCTCAGAGGAATCCGTCTAGGCTAATCCTAGGGATCCGGCTCTCAGCAGCTATGAAAGAGTAGAAATGATGTCTCTAAGGTCTAAGATTTATATCATCTTGAGTGTTTCAGTCCTCCTAAGTGTCTTAAATGAAGGGGTGCTTAAGTACTTGAAGGTAATGAGTGGTGTAGCTAATGATTGCCTTTTATGGAAGGAATGGGAACTTTCATAAGTACCAATGAATGAACAAGGATGACACTAAGGATGAGAGTGTCAATTGAAGCTAAATGATCCTAGAGATCAGATAGTGACTTAGATTAATCCTTTTGGAGAATGTCCTAAAGGCTTAAGATGGAAGAACTAGAATTTGATCAATTTCGACCAATTTTGACGTAAGGATGATTATGATCAATTTTGCTATAAGAGGTTTCCAACGTTTAGATATGAGGGATCATGTGAAAAATGATGTGTGAGCTTGAGAGCGGAAGAGTAATGGATTAAAATGAAACGATAGATCTACAAACGTCTTTGAGTGTGATCTAGGTGAGTTATGTGTGAGTAGGAAGGATCTACTTAACTTAATAAGGACTTAATTTGCCTTAAGACACTATGTCAAGTTTAGTGTGAGGTGTTCTAAGGATATCTTTGAAATTCAATGCTTGCAATTGCATTTCCTGTTTGCCGGATCCTACGGTTCCCTAAATGTAGGGATCCGTCTAGCACAAACTTTGGGATCCGTCCATCTGCTAAGCAGAACCTTTACTAAAGGTATGCAATGATCTTGACAATGCATTATATTCCAAGGTTAGTTTAAAGAGGTTCTAACACTAAGATATCAAATGTAAGATGTTTTATTTCATGAGAGAAATTGGATTACATTGATAAAGCACGAGTACAAAAGGATTGATCCTATTTGAAAGACTACTAAGTTCCTTGAGCGTTTTCGCTAGAAGGATCATCACGTGGTTGATGAGTGTTGGTGGAATCAAGAATGAAGAAAGTATTCATGAGAGATATGTTTAGCGGTTTCATCATCTTGTTCACAAGTACGTACAACGAACTTTGAAATTGAGGATGAAAGTGCATAACGTTATGATTGAGGCGAGTCAAGAACATTCCATAAGGGATGAGTTTATTCTTGGGGCTTTGAAGATTTACAATTCGCCTTGCGAAGAAGTAGGCGAGATTGTATGGCTGTTATGTTAGAAAACAATACATTATGTGAGCACAACAAGCGGGAAGGATTTCTCGATTTCCCCTAAGACTCCAAACATTTTCACGTAGGATGAGTGCAAGGGGCTTGTACTCTTCTCGGATATCCCGTGTGAAGATAACGTTTGGATCGGAGTAATATGGTCGAGGTTTGCATATTATGCGATGTAAATCTTCCGGGGAGGGTATGTGTGAACAATATGGACTATTTTCTTCACGAAAGTTAGTTGAAGAGAGAATCAAGAGACCAATCTTCGGTGAAGGTACATTGTCCATGATTTGGAATTCGGAGGATGTGAGCAAAACGCCTAAGGGTTAAAGTAAACTTTTGGTTTTTGATAAAAAACCAAAGAGATAGAGAGCGATCCTCGTTACGAACGAGTTCAGCTTGACAGAAGAATTCCATTATAAACCTTGGACATATCTTCTCGTTGATTTCAAGAAGACATTCTAGTCCTATGGCTCGGAAGGAGGTATTGATTCCTTCTTCGAATTGTAGAGAGGTGTCTACAATACGTCCTTCGTGGAAGTGACGGTTTTTGAGATTATTGAACCCACAGACATGATTGCAAGGTGTGTTGGGCTCAAAGGAGATGTTCGGAGTGTAGACGATAGTGAGTGAAAAATCAAACTCATATTCATGCGTCATAGTCGAACCTATAGAAATGATGAGTTAATAGAAAGTGATGTTTGTGGTCAACTAATGATTATCTAACGTTTTTACTAGATTTTTATTAACAATGGTTTTTTTAACAACAATGACACTTAACTCACTTATGGTTTTGACATTCTAGTGGAGTATTACTTTTTAAAAGAAAATTGGTTTTTAATTTGCATGAAAACTGTTCTCCAGTAGGACGGATCCCACGGTTCCCTTTGAAAAGGGATCTGGCTAGTACATTTGCCGGGATCCGTGGATCTGTAGTTACAGAAACATATTTTATGATGAAAAACATAGGTTTTTAGATCTCATAGTTTTATACCAAGATAAGTGTTTTAGCCTACATTTTTCTTTTAGCATGCATACATGACTTCTAATGTATCACGAAAAAATAAAAGGAAATGATAAACACATTATGACAACCTAGATAAACTAGATTATTAGTAATGTTTCATTTCAATGCTAAGGATGATACAAAGGATTGGGTATATAACCCCAATGTAGATTAACAACACAAAGTATATGTCTCCGTATGTAAGCTTCATCATAGGAAACACAAGTGCGATGAGTGTTAAGGCGATGAGCACGAGGGCGATGTAAACCATGTTGAAGACGATTCTTCTTGGTTTCGGTTGAGATGAAATGGAGAGGAGGATGAAGTTTTGAGTGAGAGGAAATTTTTGAAATTGGAAGATTTGAAAAAGTAGGGATTTGATAAAGTGGGCGTCGAGTGGTTTATTTATGGGGAAGGAGAATTTTTGAAATTTGTGTTTTGTTTTATTATTGGATTAAAAGAAATAGAACACAAGTTTTATATGCCACGACTTTAGACGAGAAAACTAACACGTATGTGAGAAAGAGGCTTCCTAATGAAGCTTCATGTATATACACGAGAGCTACTCAAATAAATGCCTAAGTAATCAAACTTATTGATTAAACTAATATCATTTAGAGATAAGTGGAAATTCATACCTCAAATGCACTTTAGGATTGTCTTTACAAATGACACAGCAAATGTCAGAAGAAAATTCCAGCTCCTTTATGCTTAAGATACCTTCTTAGGGAAGGTAATCTTTATTATCAAGCAAATCCTATGGCTTGATAGATGTGAGCTTTGACTAATAAACATGACAAAGAGGATTAGTGCAATTAAATGAAAAAAATGAATAAGAAAAAATGTTGTTATCAAATCAACATCCAAACATATAGTTTTAAAAGACATGCTGTTTGTTTTTATGAAAAACTTTCTTTGTAGTTTTCAATTAACCATGGATCGTATCAAGTTTTTAAAGTACAATATACTTTAAGAAACTTGGTAACGAAGCTCTGATACCAATTGTGGAAAATTAAAAGGGGGGGTTGAATAGTTTTGCCAATTAAAACTTCCTTTTAAACTATTTAGATCAACTTATGTCAATCTATTTGGATGCGTGTGTTGGATGTTGATAAACAAGCATATAAAGGTATGTAATGAAAAGCTAAGAGTAAGAAGCACAAAACCACAACGCGAGTATTTATAGTGGATCGGCTACAAGGACACCTTCCTTACCCTACTCCACTCCCCGAGTCACCTACTCGAGAGTTCGTAATCACTACACCAATCTCCTTATGGCGGAAAAGCCTTCGCAACGTCGCCTACCCTTTTTCCGGTGCTAGGCTAACCACCGGGTTCTTTCACTCCAAGGTGAACCACACCTTCACAACGTCGCCTACCCTTTATCAGGTACTAGGTTAAGTACCTAGTTCTTTCACACCAAGGTGAACCACACCTACGCAACGTCGCCTACCCTTTATTAGGTACTAGGCTAAGCACCTAGTTCCGTTGCAATGGAGGAACTACTACCCATCACTACACCAACGACTAATCCCAAAGGAGATCAACTCCTTTTTACAACATCATCAAGGATATCAATATCCTTGGATCTAGTACTAATCTATCTTGTACATCGAAACACACCATATCGAATGTATATCTAAGGCACCTTTCACTAATGCCTTTAACTAGATCTTCAAGACACCCTTCACTAATGTCTTGTGTCTTGACTTCTAAGCACCCTTCAATAATGCTTCTCGTCTTGACTTCTAAGCACCTACCATAAGTGCTTATGATATGGACGATAGATACCCTTCACTAATATCTTCGTCTTGACACTTGAGACACCTTTCACAAATGTCTTCAACACTTCTTAGGAAAAGAAAACAATCACCAACAAGAAGACTTCAGTAGTCTTGATGATGAGGAAGCATGGCAACTCATGGACTTGAGCTTGCTCGACTTCAAAGGTGGTGATCTTGCCTTTAAGAGGAACCTAGAAGATCACACAAAAACAAAACTACAAACATAGATCTCTTGGATCTGAGGTTAGAGAGTTTTTAACTCTAGGGGAAAGTATGTTAGAAAGGGGTGAGCAACAATGAAGAAATGACTCATTATTTATAGAGGAAAACTTCTACTGTTCCCCATATCCCACGGATCCCTTCCACAAGGTATCCGTCTAGAGTAAAGCTAGGGATCCGTGAGACGCTCCTCTTTACCCATGGGTATTTTGGTTATGGGTCATGGGTTGATCCATGGGTCTTTAGCTAGATACAATGTATCTCTTGAGTGCAAAGCACCTAGTCACATGGGTATGGGTCAAAACCATGGGTTATGGATATTATCCATATATGATATAAGCATGATGTCATGCAATGGGTTATGGGTCAAGCTCCATGGGTCATGGGCTTTGGGTTGTACCCAACTACATTCAATGTATTTGCCCAATGGGTTATGATACTTAAGTTTCTACCCATTTATATTACCCAATATACTACATACTAGTTATGTGTATATTTTACCCAAATATGTAAACACTAGTTGTTGTACACATGTAATATTAAATCATAAAAGCACTTATACTTGTTCTAGTGTTTTATGTGAAAATGTGAAAATGTTAGAAACTATTAGTTCAAACCATTTACGTATTTTATTTGTTTCGTTAAAATGATTTTACGTTTGTTATCGACAAAACATTAGAATATCGTAAAATATAAATAAGCGTTTTTACGGCTTATTTGTATTAACAATGCTTACTATCTCCTATGTGATTATGTTTAAACCTTTGAATGCTTTGAAGATTAGTATGTATGGGTATGTGTGTGAGGATGTACTGTTTTGATATGGATTTCCTTTGATTTTGTTCTTGGTGGATATATGTTATGATGTGTTTCTACAGGTTACTCATGGACTCATTCCTTTCCTTTCATTCGTTATGATTTTGTTGTCACCTTTTGATTCATTTCGTACCTTTGTTATATCTAGCTTTTGGTTTCTGTCATATCTGTTCACTAGGATTTTTAAGCTCAGCCGCATTTTTTTCTATGCGGCATGTACTAAGCGGGGAAACGGGAAAGAGTAAGAGATGGACTTAGAGACCACCCCGTGTTGATGTTTCATTATGGATTTATGTTTCAGATTTGTATTTCTTTTGGTATTTCTATTTTGGATTTGTGGTTGTATTTATCATTTTGGAGTTATGATGTTCATGACATTATTTTATTTGTATGATAAGACTTCCGCTTGCGTTACTGTATGCTTTGTATGACACCATAATGTGGCATTCTGACCCGTATTGGGTTGGGGTGTTACAACACTGTTCCCGCTTTTCCACTTGCATTTAAGTTCCCGAGAAACCCTGATTTACAAGGAAGAAATTTGCAACGAAACTTTAGCTTATATATTCCCATCCACTCATTTAGTCAAACACAAAAAACACATACTCAAGCACACACACTCAACTCAATAACACATTAAAAAACAAACACATCAAATGTAGATAATACGACATAGAAATACCAAAATTTGCCTAGCGTTGAGGCTTTTATAAGCACAATTAATAATTTAATACAACAATATCATTACAAATACAAAAGTTATGCATCATAGTACTAGGATAATCTTTTGTCGTAAGCTCCAAAGCATAATCTCTGAGCATGGCATACTGTTGATGATAATCACCCCTCATCTTCAGCTATATCTAGAAAAATAACTACTTCAGTTGCTTGGTTTAGCTCATCAAACAAGTCATCAATTTCTTGTTGTTAATCCGTCTAATGATACGGATCCTCTTCCCAATGCACAACATTATCTTACTGAAACACATGATCCTCTTCTTCCATAAAAGTCAACATCATTTCCAACAACATTCATCTCCTCTTCAACTACTTCATTAATCCCCTCTTCAACTACTTCATTATCTATCTGATCCTTTTAATTAAGTTTTTCAAGTATGTTGGCAAATGTTGTATGTACATCTTCCATTACCTCATCTTGACTAACTGTAACACCCTAAAATTTAAAGTTTAGTTATAGATACTTTAATAGTATTTATGGGATATTATAATGTTAGTCCAGTTAGTATTTAACAAAATAAGGATAAGAAATGCAAATATTTAACAGAAAAGGATATCTCATTTAACGGATTAACAAAAAGGACTAATGGTGCAAAATTTAAATTAAAGAGTAAAATTACAAAATTACCTTTGGGGCTTTATAAAGCGCATAATTTGACCTCATAGATAGATGTGTAAATCTATGTGTTTTGGGAAGGAAAACTTTGAAGGGAAGAAACATCACGTGAGGATGATTCAAGGAGGGTTTTTGTAAAAACTGTGTTAATCCTAAAGAGATTATAAGCTTTCTAATTAGTTCCCCTAATTCAACGTAAGTATATATTCATGTTATCATTAAAAGTTATGAATGATATTGGGGTTTATAGAGTTTATGCCTAATTAATGTATAAATAATGATTTTTAATCACATGTATGATGATTATGTACAAAGTTAGCATGGTCTGTGATTTAGGAATGATGATGTTATAGAATTAGTAAAGATTATGTTATGGAACTTAATAGAAATCAGGAGGATGATAACGATTATGCTTAGTTTATAGCTTAAAGGGGTGTTTGGCATAAGATCATAAAAGTAGCCATGTTAATATAAATAGATGAAGCTATGTGTAAAAGAGGTAGTAGCAGATTCTAATGATGTTAGAGTGTTATTCAGGTGTTTAAGTGATCTCGGAAGTTAAACGAATGCTCGAGGATTGCCTAAACCAAATAAGGTGAGTAACGGTTTATTAGTTTAGTTAAGTAATATGAAAGTGTTAGTTTTATGTGTTGTGCAACCATACTGTGAGGTTATGAATGTTAACTCTTGTTAGTAGAACTTCATATGATATCCATGTTATAGTAGACGTTTAGTTTTAGCCTCAAGTGTTGCGGAATGGGTCGAATTCATAACTTAGTACAGTGCAAAATTGGCTACAGCAGGTCTATATGGCTTGTAGATAGATTCTATATATAGTATATAAGAGCTTATGACAAATAAATGAGTTTAAGGGAAGATTTTAGGTCAGGAACGAACAAGTAGCTATATGATTAGTAGTAGCTCATAACATGGAAAGATATAGACGATCTATAACTTATGTATGTGCGCCAAAGAGATTCATCATTAGTTATGATTATGGGTGCGTAAGCGATGCACTATTAGCTTAGTTACGAATTCCCAAGCGATGCATCATTAGTCATGCTATTGTGCCTAAGAGATGTGTGGAAACTACGAACGTGATGAACATAGTTTCTTGATCGTTTATAAGCTCTAGGGTTTAACAATAACAAAGATATAACATTGCACAGCGGAACATATAAACAACTATGTTATTGACACAAGGTTTTTCCACATCATCCCCAATTATATTTGATCAGAATATAACGTGTTACCTAACTGTAACAGGGATCAAAGACACCTATGATCTTGGAGATAACTAAACTACTTACCTAGGCGTTTACAAGACTATACGCCTAGGACACACACACACAACTTTAATTGTATACATTATGGAAGACTTGTATATTAAAACCTACACCCTATGTCCTCTTTATATACTAGAGGATTAGGGTTTACAAGATACTACGAAGGACTAAACAATAAATCTTCTTTTGCAAGCAAGTCCTTCCATCTTTTTGTAGATTTCATCTTTGTCACTTTAAGTCCCTCTTGTTTCATTCTTCTTGTTTTGTTTCATCAAATCAATAATCCCAACATTCTTCCTCTATTTGATGAGAACAAAACAAATAAAGTCGTGTACGAACTTCCCTAGACGAAGTAGAGAAATTGAGATAATTAAATCTCGCCATGAATGAAACAATCTTGTCTTCCCCTTAAGCCATGCCATGCCACTCCAACATCTCTTCCCCTTTTTGTTATCAACAAATAGGGAACATATGCAAATAATGATCTTGACCACCACGAACAAATATCATACTTCCAATCTAAGTATTCCAATTACCCAAATTGCCCTCCATGAAGCACAATACGAATAATGAATTTGAACAGTAGAAACTCCAAATAGCAGTAGTAATAATGATCAACAGTAGTAAGAATAAAAAACTTACCCTTGAGTGGTGCATGAACATCAAATGATTAAAACACATAATAAGATACTTCCCCTGAAACCAATGTGTTAATCATCTTCATGATTCTTCAAATCTGTAGGCTCTTATGTAATGATGAAGAAAACTAACCATTACCAATTTGATGCTGAAGTAGAATAAACCAACCTTGTGTCTTATCTCTTGTAATAAAACTGACTTCAAACGTATACTTAACATATAGGGAGATCGCAATCCCTTGACAATAATCACTAAGCACAATAATGTAACTCCTTCAAGTGATTTGTCAATTTGTAGTCACCTGAACGAACGAACAAGTTGCCTCCTGCTAAAAGGTATGATAAAACACAACCTTGAAAAATTCTACTTCATCGTCAAATAAGCAACAAATAATCCTCTTCGCTAATAAGAATAAATAAATGCAACCCATTGAACCATTAAGAACATTTAAAACAAAAATCCAAACTCCATGTGTGTGTGAACCAATAACCTTCTGTGTGTGTAAAACATCCAAACTTCAGACTTTAGCCAAGAACCCAAAATCATGTAGTGTCCGATATCGATCAAAGCTATTAGTAGTAATAAGCTTTTCGGACAAGCTTAGCAGTACAAACTAAACTGAACAGTACAAACTTTTTGTGAATAGCTTTTACTAAAACCCTTTGTTCTTGTACCATTTCCTTTAAACCATACGAGCTTCCCCTCAAATCACTAAGAGTTATTATAAGATACAATAACTCACTAACCATGATGACCATACAATCATAAAAACAATCAAAGCATCACAATCCAACAAAGGTACTCTTTGCTACTAGGCCCGATCTCACTCTTGCTACAACCAGTATGTCCAATCCAATAACAGTTAACCTACCTTTTCTTTTTAGATCCCGCAACCAAATCAATCTAATTCTTTAATCATGTACGCGATCCCATGTGAACAAACTCATTTATTTGTATCTTAAGTCAGAAACCATGCAAAAACCTTTTATCATTAAACCACATGACGCATCCACCCATGATATATTCACATGTTATAAATGAATATAACTAAGAAAGCTATGACCCATGAAACGAGCAAAACGAGTCACCAATATAAACGCTTAATAGCAGCCATCACCAATCAAGATCCTTCTTTTAATCATCCATAAGACCAATCCATGACTTGCTCCAAGAACCAGTAACTATTCACAAAGAATAGTAGCAACATAAACGTTCAGCCAGCAGATAATCATGAACTAGCAGTACGAACTCGCTTAACTAGCAGTAGAAACTGTTTTTGAAGAGCGAGCAGTACAAATCAAGAAACAACGAGCAGTACAAATTCCGAGCAGTAGTAACATTGCAACGTAGCAGTAGTAAAACGTAAATACTCGAGCAGTACTTAACTTTCAATAAACTTATAACCTGTTTACTTCAACAAGGAGTGGGTAACTGCTGGTGTGAGAATCATCTTGTCAAAGATGACGATGATAAGTACAATAATACACCGAAACCTTAGACGCCATCAATAGTCATACTACACCCTCATTCCCAGCAAAACATAAAAAGCAATCTCAGTTGATATTGGTTCCTTTAGGAGGATGGATCTTGACAGCCAGGGTTTTGGTTTCACGAGAGTCATCAATTGTAAAGTTTAACAGTTAACTGAACATCCTTCAAACAGACATGCATCCAAACCATATCGCGATGAACATAGTTTCTTGCTCGTTTATAAGCTCTAGGGTTTAACAATAACAAAGATATAACATTGCACAGCGGAATATATAAACAACTATGTTATTGACACAAGGTTTTTCGACATCATCCCCAATTATATTTGATCAGAATATAACGCGTTACCTAACTGTAACAGGGATCAAAGACACCTCTGATCTTGGAGATAACTAAACTACTTACCTAGGCGTTTACAAGACTATACGCCTAGGACACACACACACACTTTTAATTTTCTACATTATGGAAGACTTGTATATTAAAACCTACACCCCATGTCCTCTTTATATACTAGAGGATTAGGGTTTACAAGATACTACGAAGGACTAAACAATAAATCTTCTTTTGCAAGCTAGTCCTTCCATCTTTTTGTAGATTTCATCTTTGTCACTTTAAGTCCCTCTTTTTTCATTCTTCTTGTTTTGTTTCATCAAATCAATAATCCCAACAAGATGCACAAAATGGAAACTCCCATTCACGTGAATGCTCATACAGGATTGGATTAGAAATCTCTCATATGAAGCATGTATGAAATTGAACACATATGATTTAGTTATAGCCTTATCAGTAGTCATGACCCGGATCGAATCCATGCAAGAGGGTAAGAGGCGCACATGAGTACTTGTAACCTAGGGAATTCCATGCAAGTAACAAGGCGATTAGACGTCACATTATTAATAGCAAGGCGAATAGACATCGCATTATTAATAACAAGGCGACTAGAAATCCCATTATTAGTAGCAAGTTGATTAGATATCGAACCAATAGTAGCAAGTCTATTAGATATCGCACCAATAGTAGCAAGTCGATTAGATATCGCACCAATAATACCAAGTCGATTAGATATCCCGCCAATAGTAGCAAGCAGATTAGAATGACAAATTTAGTAGTGATCCAATTAGATATTGGATATGTTTTAGTAGTAATAATCTCATAGCTATAATTCATTAGGACTTACCATTCTTGGTTATGTTTTTATGTAGGTAAGTAGAAGAAGAATTTGAGGCTTGTAGAGAGAAGATGGTGAATTAAGGGAACGGTAATGCTCGTGCTCATAGGTGACGGGCATCTCATCCCTACTTCTTTGTTATCAGCTTTTTTACACCTCAACAAACTATTGTATTTAATGTGTTATAAGTCCAGAACATTTTGTAGTCAGATTACGAGCCAAGAAATACATTTATAAACTAGTAAAGTGTTTATGGGTCAAAAAAGGGTGTATGGGTTAACACCCGCACTCCATGTAGTAAACGCTTCCGCGCATTGTTTTTTACAACATTTATGTACATGAATGATATTTAAATTTTATGAAATGTATTCCAGATTTTATGTTTTAAGGAAACAGTTAACTTCAGATTTTATAAAGTGCATAAATTAGTTAAGGCTTCCATACAACTTATGGAGCTAAGTCCATACGGCGTATGATTCCATACCGCGTATGGACTATACCTATACCGCGTATGATTCGGTAAAAAAATTCAGGGGTTTCACTAACTTTACTTTAACTTAGTTTTTCTTTTACAATCTCACTGTCATACTCAAGTTAAAAATCAATTTCTTCCAAAAGATTTGAAACTGAATGCATCAAAAGTCCACCTTACCATTTTTCCTTTGATGGTTTCAAAAGAGCATGGGGTACCCCATTGTCAGGGTTTGGGATGCCAACATTGTTATCAGTAATACCATGCAACTTAGGATCATCAATCCATTTAAGAATTTATACACCTTTCTTGTTGACCCTTGATTGAAAGATTGAGCAAGAGTTGGCTCATTTTCAGCTTCATTTGAACCACACCAGTCTAACAACAACACATTGATTGTGTTTAGCTGTGATGTATCATTAACTACTAGATCCTTTTCAACTGCATTTGAACCACCCTACTCTAAAACCAACACATTACTTCTCTGTAACTATGATGTGTTCTTAACTACATTTTCTTCCTCAATTTCTTCAATGACAACACCTTTCGATTGGTTCCTAACTTTTATCAAGTGTTTTTCAACTAATGGCACCCCTAATTCTATGTAGAATTCAATTTCCCTAAATCTAGGCACAAATGTTAACAAACTAACCACATCTAAATCAAACATTAAGGGAACTAAATCATCATACAATGAGTATCCAGATTTCTTAAAGTGGTAAAACAATAGCATAGCTTGATTATAACCAAGTTCCTCTAACATCCTATCCAACTCATGGATTGAAAACTGGTCACAGTCAATCAAGTCAGAATAATCAATAGTGACATAACCAAAACGTCTTTCTGGTGGGTAGCTAAACATACCTCTATGGTGGATTTTCAGAGTAAAGAAGTTATCATACAAATTTGAGTAAAAAGATCAAAAGGTTATAATAACGCAAACAAAATAAATCTTGAAAACACAAAAAATATAGAATACAATTAAGTATACGTAAGGTCGTTTCAGAGTTAGTACGCATGTTCTTAACTAACTATTCGATAAATAATTTTTCAGCGAAAGGGGAAATGAAGCTTAACGTAAACGAGGCCATGATCATGAAATCGGGGACTCTTTGCACGAATCTGCCAAAATGTGCCTGTAACCATTGAAGATCAAGTGTTATTTTAGTTTGTGATTTTCATAATGTAAAGATTCGGAATGCAAAAAGATCGGTATAAGAATAATGTTAAAGAGGGTTTTTTTATGATTGTTAAGATAGTGGGTGAGTGATATGGAGGGAAAACAGAAAACGAAAATACCCTCACGTGAAATGCACGTACAGGGTGCTAACTGCAATTTTTGACAGTCGTTAGCAAAAAAGACATAGGTTGTTACAAAGTGTAAACAACAATAACATCCAGCGTAATTACATTTTTTAGAGTGGCATAAAGTGCGAAAAATGAAAACCGAAGAGACGAAAATTGTAATTTTCCCTTTTCATTATTGTGTCACGTTTTTACATGTAAACACAACTTTACAACTTCTTCTTTTAATTGCAATGTATTAAAAAGCACTAGTTAAGTTAGAAAAACATAGTTGCAAATAATTCATACAAGAATTAATAAGAGGGGAAGGTGTGGTCTTTTCGTCGTCCAAGCTGGAGGTGAGGTGGCACCTCGCCGTTCTTAGCCACCACCACCCCTCCCCCTGTCGTTGCTCTTCATTCAAAGCTTTTCGTCTGCACGACGAGCTTATTTGCTCACATTTTGTTTATTATTATTATTTTTTTTATTGTGGTTGTGTGTGTGAATAAATGTGTATATAAGACCTAAATGAGTAAGTTGAGGTTTGTTGTGAGAGCGGGGGGGGGGGGGGGGGGGGGGGGGGGGGGTTAGTTGTGGTTAATTGTGGAGGTTTGTTATGCTAGATAGTGACACCCTTTTCATTATTGTGTCACATTTTTACATATCAACACAACTTTACAACTTCTTCTTTTAATTGCAATGTATTAAAAAGCACTAGTTAAGTTAGAAAAACATAGTTGCAAATAATTCATACAAGAATTAATAAGATCTCATGGATCCAATCTCTACCCAAAATGGGATATACGTTCCTATTAGGACGAGAAAGCATCTCGATGTCTTTAATTAAGAATAGCATCTATCTTGGATGGTTCGAATGTATACTCTACTTTATCAGCTTAATCATCCTACACACTTGAGAAAAAGCCAAATAATTTTGACTAAACCCAATCCCAAACACACCCTTACCCGAGAAAAACGCTATAAATAAGATACTCATGTCATCCTGCTTAACCTTAAAAAAAACACAAACACAAATAATCCTTTCCAACATTTCCACGCTCTAATTTCATCTTTCTAAAAATGGCAAGACCTTCTAAACCCATCACAACATCAACAACCATCAAATTCCTTTGCAGTTACGGCGGCAAAATCCTCCCACGTTATCCAGACGGCAAACTCCGTTACTACGGCGGAGAAACACGTGTCCTCGCCGTTGATCTGTCCATTTCTTTCTCAGGTCAGCCCCCATTTATTTATCTCTTTTCATATTTACTATTAACCCGACATAGTGTCCGTATCACACACACTTGACATAAGTCTTTCTGAAACAATTCCAGTACTCTGGGGTAAGGGGTGTGACCGTCTACGTTTCACCTCCTGTACCTTGCTTGAGTAATGTTGTTGTAAGTTTTAAACTTTTAATAACATATTGTTTTTGGAAAAAGGTTACTGTAGTTTTTTTTTATATATGTTGATAAGTAAAGCTCATTATATTATGTTACAGAATTGTCGGTGAAGCTTGGAGAATTATGCGGAACACCGGTAGCACTGAGGTGTCAACTACCAAGTGAGGATTTAGACGCGCTTATTTCGATAACATGCGATGAAGATTTAGTTAACCTCGTTGAGGAATATGAAAGAACACCATCAACTAGTACTAAAATTAGAGCATTTCTTACGTTTAATAAGAAATCCTCACCACCGAGATCTAATAATAATTGTGTCAAGCAGATGCCGGAAAAGAGGATGTTACGATGTGGTAAATCTGGCGGTAATTTGTTGCGTTATGCTTGTGAAAATTCAAGCCTAATGGAAACTAGTGGCAATAGATTATAGTTGTAGGTTTGTTAACAAGATATATGTATGAATCAGTTAATGAATAGATGAATCTATATATGATATGGATCGCTGTTATTAGTGGTCTGGTGGTCAGTTTTTGTAACTGCTGGTTTTTTTGATTCCGGTGACTGTTGGGTGGTGATGATAACATAAACAACCTGATGAGATCAGCGTTGATTGAAAGTAACAGAATGGCAGAGGCCATGTGTTCATTACTTTTGGGGTGGGTTCCTTTTTTCACGTACCCTTATTTCGAAAATTACCAAAAGAGCCCAAATATCCAAGGTTGGTTTATTTTTTAGACACTTTTATCATCTCTTTTCCATTAGGGCCACGCTCAACTAATCAACTGCTCGACTCCACCTAAATTTTGACACGTGTCATTCCTTTGACTGCTCAACTGCTCGACTTGACTGCTCAACTGCTCGACTTTGACTGCTCAACTGCTCGACTCCACCCAATTTTTGACACGTGTCATTCTTTTATAATTTTTTCTGAAAAAAAATACAAAAGAATGACACGTGTCAAAATTTGGGTGGAGTTGAGCAGTTGAGCGTGGCCTAAATCAGAAAGAGATGATAAAAGTGTCTAGAAAATGAACCAACCTTAGATATTTGGCCTCTTTTGGTAATTTTCTCTTTTCTTAGAGCATTGCATCGGGTGCACTTGGTGCCGCGAGTGGTGTCATAGATGATGCCGTAATAAAAATAATGCCATCTCAACACTTCTTTCTTATGGCATCATATTTTTTTTATAACACCCCTCCCTAAATCACACCACTTTTCTGATGTCGTGGGTTTTTTTATTTTCATTTTTTAACTAAAATTAAAATTCATCAATATAACATATTACTCCATCCGTCCCATTTTATAAGTCCATGTTTGAAAAGTCAAAGTCTATTTCTTCAGAGTTTGATCGTGATCATGTTTTTTCGTGTTATATAATACTTGATGAAAAGTATACCATTGAAAATACATTTAAAACTCACATCAATTTATATATTTTGTATCAAGTATTATATAACACGAAAAAAAATAATTACGGTCAAACTCTGAAAAAAAAAACTTTGACTTTTCAAAGATGAACTTATAAAATGATATGGAGGGAGTACATAGAATAAAAAGAGTACATTAAATAAAAAAGTACATAGATGACAATAAAATAGGGACTAACGATGCAAGAAAAGCATTAACAAAGCAAATAATGTAAACTTATAAAACAACAAGGTTTAAAATAAAGAAAAAAAAATGTATAAATGTCAATGGACCCGTCTTCCTCCTTCATTCTTGCCCAATAACCTGCATCTTTTTTAAAAAGAATAAAAAATATATATCAAACACAAACATAATAAATATTTTCAGACACAAACAAAAATACAAACACTAAACCTCACTCACAAACACAATATCCACTTGAAAAAAAAAGAATTCCGACCGCGTGAGCTAGTGGCCACAGCGCCACGCCGTACCAGCCCAGCTGCGGTATGGTATCTCTAGCCGTTGGCTTGCGTTTTTGACAATTGCTCAAGCCATGAGCTATTGTACCCTATGCTCTTAGAGTTATGATACATCATAAAAATACCACAAGGCCACAACGAAACATCTACAAAAATGAGATGCCATCACAAGTCCACAACAACACATTTACAAAAATAAGGTGTCATATTTTGATTGGTGTTTTTCTCAAATAGTTTATCTCTTTTCTCTTTGATTAACCAAATTAAACATGTCACCTTAGTTTTGTAGATGTTTCTTTGTGGTTCTTTGGTGCATATAGCATAACTCATTTTGTTATAGTGAAAGGTGTGGTATCCCCCCCCCACCCTTGTATGGTGTTGCTGTTGTCTGTCACAACTATTATGGTGTATGTCTTGTTTTGGCTTAACTTGTTACCTTGTGTATTTTGTTTGGCAACGTACCGATTTTGCCCATTATATATGATGTAACTTGTTGTGTTCAAATTACCTCCATTTGTGAGGTGTGAAATGAAATGTTATCTCTGTTAATACATATAAGCCGTAAAAACGTTTATTTATATTTTACGATCTTCTAATGTTTTGTCGATAACAAAAGTAAGATCATTTTAACGAAACAAATAAAATACGTAAATGGTTTGAACTAATAGTTTTCTAACACACTTACGCTTTCACATAAAACACTAAAACTAGTATAAGTGATTTTATGCTTAAGATATACATATGTACAACAACTAGTGTTTACATATTGGGATAACATATACTTAACTAAGTATATACCTAAATGGGTAAAAACAAGTATATACTAAAATGGGTAAAAACAAGTATATACTAAATAGGTAAAAACTAGCAAATGGTTTTGACCCATAACCCATGGTTTTATTTATACCACTTAACCAAGTTCATTGTATCCTTAAGATACATTGTATCTAGAAAGAAAACCATGGATCAACCCATAACCCATGACCCATAACCAAAAATACCCATGGGCAAAGAGGAGCGGACCACGGATCCCTAGCTTTGTGCTAGCCGGATCCCTTGTGGTAGGGATCCGGGGAAACAGAAGAGAATTTCCTCTATAAATAGAGAGCCATTTATTCCTCTCTAAGTGTGCTTTTTACACATACTTCCCCAAAGTATTCTAACCCTCTAACCTCAGATCTAAGTGATCTATGTAGTTTGTCTTTTGTTTTTGTGTGATATACTAGGTTCCTCTTAAAGGAGAGATCACCACCTCTTGAAGACATGCAAGCTCAAAGTCCATGAGTTGCCATGCTTCGTCATCATCAAGACTACTAAGGTTCTCTTGTTGATAGTTTTTCCTTTCTCCATAGATGTTGGGTTGAAGGCATTAGTGAAGAATGCCGAAAGTGTCAAGATGAAAGCATTAGTGAAAGGTGCTCATCATCCGTGTCAAAGCATTAGTGAAGGATGCTAAAGGTGTCAAGACGAAGGCATTAGTGAAGGGTGTCAAGCGTTGTGTCAAAGGCATTAGTGAAGGATGCCAAAGAATCAAATCAAGTAGCATTTGGGAAGAATGCCTAGGTCGTATAATCGATGAGGTGCATCGTTATACATATATGTATTTGTTTATATACAAGGATGGTGATATCCTTGATGGTGTTGTAACAAGGAGTAGATCTCCTTGAGATTAGGTGTTGTGTCGTGAAGGTGTAGTTCACCTAAGGTGTGAAAGAACTAGGTGCTTAGCCTAGTACCTAATAAAGGGTAGGCGACGTTGTGAAGGATTAGTTCTCCTAAGGTGTGAAAGAACTCGGTAGTTAGCCTAGCACCGTATAAAGGGTAGGCGACGTTGTGTTAGGTGTGGTTCGCCTTGGTGTGAAAGAACTCGGTATTTAGCTTTGTACCGGAAAAAGGTTAAGCGACGTTGTGAAGGCTTCTCCGCCATAAGGAGTTGGTGTAGTGTTTACGAACTCTCGAGTAGGTGACGCGGGGAGTGGAGTAGGGCAAGGAAGGTGTCCTTGTAGCCGAACCACTATAAATACTTGTGTCGTGGTGATGTGCTTCTTACTCTTTATCTTTCATTACACGTTTATATATCTATCTATCAACGTCCAACATAAACAATCAAATAGATTGACATAAGTCGATCTAAATATTTAAAAAGAAGTTTTAATTTGGTAAAACTATTCAACCCCCCCCCCCCTTCTAGTTTTCCACAATTGGCATCAGAGCTTCGTTACCAAGTTTCTTAAAGTATGTTGTACTTTAAAGACTCGATACGATCCGTGTATGTTTGAAAACTACAAAGAAGGATTATCTTCATCATATTTTAAAATCACTATATTTTTTATTGTTGGACAATGATAGAATGCTCTAACATTTCTTTTCTAAGGATTATCCGTACTTGAGTTTGGAGCTACCAAGAAGAGCATAAAGAACTTATCTAAATATTTCCTTTCGCAAAAAGAATATTTAGCCAAGGTATGATTACTAATCACTTGCTTTTAATTTTATTATTGAAATCATAGTTGCATGATTTATTAGTAATTGTTCTAATAGTTTTCTATATTAAAGTCAGTATCAAAAATAGTATTCTTCGACTTATTTGTAGAAACTACACTATGATTTCGTAATAATGACATTTTGGTTATTTGATAACCATTATCATCATTCATCACAAAGAATTTATTGACACTTCATCTATGTCAATAAATTTTCATGTGAAATTTCTTATGTTATAATAAAATGGGATTTTATTATAATGTTTGAAAAGTTTCCCAAGAATTATGACTAATTCTTAAAAAGGGAACCTCGTCTAATAGGAATAGTACTGAATCTTCTAGAACCTCAAATCACAAGTTTTAGAACCTTAAACACCAAAAAATTAGGTTGTTTAGAACTCCCAAAACCTTAGTTATCAAGGAATGTTTGAGCTGATCTTTGCTGTTATGCCGGATCCTTCGGTTTACACTAGCCGGATCCCAAATGAGAGGGATCCGCGGGATCCGTGCAACAGAAGACAGTATATGATCAAGAATGATCACTGTGGATGTTCCACAATAATACTCACCTCAAAGACTCACGAACAAAAACCCAGGTACTGTTCATAGGAGCAAATTGATCATTCTTCTCAAGTCTAACAATCACTTGTGTAAGTATAATCTTCACTACATTGTTATTTTAATTCCTTGATTCTTAGAATTACAATTTCTTCATCTTTAAGAGTTGGGTTCAAATGGGTTTATTATAATTTGTCACCACATTGTTTTCTAAGATAATCTAAATCAAAGAATTAACATTGTTAATACAAATTAAACACATTTCTTGAACTCAACAAAGATGATGAGAGGAAAATTGTGATCAAACCCTCTAGGCTAATATTCATCATTAACACCACATTGGATTGTATTGTTTAGGAATATCATGCCTAGCAACAAGCAACAAGATTACCAAGACACCGCCCACTACATACCCATGTATCATAGGAAAAATGGCTTAAGTCCGGATGATAGAAAAGCCTTTAAGTTGCTTGAAAGGAGACTCTTTCATGAAGGTAGAGTTGTTGATCCATCATTTCTTGCAAATACTGACATAAGGGAAGTTTTTACAACTATTGGGTTTGATTGTTTATTGGATATAAACGAACAAATTTGCCCGGTCTTTGTGCTTGAGTTTTAGAAGACAATGGGGATAATTAGAAATGATGACGGGTCCATCTCAATTGAATTCACCATCAATGAGCGAGAGTTTAGTCTTTCACTTGAGGAGTTTGGAAGAATAATAGGAGTGCCACATGATGGTGTTTGCATGTACTCTAATGAGTGGTCGTTGCAAGAAATACACTCTATGGTTGATCATCACGACATTTATCACGCAACAATCCCGGAAGCAACCACGGTAAGGGATACCGTATTTATGCCAAGAGCATCCCCATCAAGAGTTACTAGGAAGTCAAAAGTGATCTATAGAGATCCTTTCCAAATGGAACTTTTCGAAATGCATCCCATGTTTAGAAAATGGGAAGAAATCCTTAGGGAAAACATCATTAGCCTAGTTGGAAACAAAGATCATCCAAACGCATGTCTTGTGCAAATGATCTATTGTCTTACCCACCAAAGGCCATTTAATCTTGCCTACTACATGGTAAGGTGAATGGCTGGGGTATTCAAAGCTTCCAACATGGTACTCCCATATGGTATGCTCCTAACACGACTTTGTAAGTATGTTAGTGCATTGCAACCATCCCCTATCAACGATGATCATTACCTTTCTGATCATGTCATGGTACCTCTTACCAAACAACCCTCTAAACGGTTCATGGTCAATGGAGAGAAACCTGAAGCTCTCTCGGACTCCTCGGCCGGAGAAGAAGAAGAAGAAGATGAGGAAGACATCGACCCCGTATCCAACATCAAATTAGAAATCCTTGAATACCACGAACAACTTCCAACCATTCCAAATGAGACCGCGGAATTTAAACAAATAAGAGGCATCATTCAAAACCTCGCATACAACCTCACTAAGCCGTCAAAAAGGAAAATAAAGGATTGACGAAAGAGACAATAGGATTGTGCTTGTTTTCTTTATCTTATGTTTGGATGATTACATTTTATCATTTTCGGTTTATGATTATTTGGATATTGTCTTTAACTAGTGTTTTGTGATAAACATGCTTGTTTCTACTGTCTATCTGTGGATTTACTAGTGTGCATAAACTGCGCATCATTTCTGTGTAGGTTCTGTGTTGGTTCTGATCTGCAGATGCCGGATCTCTAGGATTAGCCTATCCGGATCCTTCCCTTGAGGGAACCGTGGGATCCGTGACATCAGATCAGCAATACAACATTCAGTACATCAAAACTGCTTTCTAGATAACATCACATTAGCTTAGCATATGATTTTAGAACCCAACTAAGTCCACTTCAAGGATGAGAAAGGCTTTGACTCACTAAAGGCTTACTTAAGATCTTAGTCTGATTTTATCAACACATCTAAACTCACCATATTTTCGCTTCAACTACTCACAAACTATTTCTCACCTCTCAAAACACTTTAAGAGACAAACTAAGCAATTTTAGGAAATTGCTTCTAGTCATTTATATCTCAAGGTAAGACAAAAATTAGTTTTTCAATTCTTGAAAATTTTTAATTTTTCTTAATATCACCTCAAGCTAAAATCTGATCACTATGATCATTTATTATGACTTGACACCTTCATAACTCTTAGTGTTATCCTTGGACATCCATTGGTAGTCATATTGTCCCATGATCCTTCCATAAGAAGCAATCATTTGCTATAACACTTATTACCTCTAATCATTCAAGTACCCTTTCATCCCAAACACTTAGGAGAACCGAAACATTTAAAATGAGATAGGCTTTCGCTCCTAGAAACCTCATTTCAAACCTGTCATAACTGCTGAGAGCCGGATCCCTAGGATTAGCCTAGCCGGATCCCTTCAAGGAGGGAACCGTGGGATCCGGGTGACAGTTTATGTCAAACATAGCTAAAACAATCATTTCAACTCATCTTCCTAACTCAAACACTTCATCTCATCTTAAATGAGTTCCTAGATCAGTGAAACTCTGAATCTCAACCTTGTGCATGTCAATCATCACATTTCCAAGAACATTAGTGGATTAAGTCTTAAATGCAATTACAAAGTTCTTCCCTTTATAACCCACATTGCCAAGAACACTTTAGTCATCAAACACAAACATAATTATCAGCAATTGCAACCATCCTCCTTAGTCATCTTATCATGAGAAAAGCTCCTAGTGCTTACTCATCCACTCAAGAACCACCTAAGAAACTTGCTAGAATCATACACGAAGTTTCCTCAACCGAATCATCTCCGGTTAAGTCCACCTATGCTAGGATTTCTCCTACACCAAGGAAACCAATCAAACTAATCCCCAAGAAGAGTGTTCTCACTAAGATTTCATCACCAAATTCTACTATACCAAACATACCCTCCACAACTCAACCTATTTCATTAGTACCTAGAGCCACCTCCCAATCATCTCCACACTCTCACAATGTAGAAGATTTACCTTCTTGGCCATCTCATCTTTCACCATTACCAACTAATTCACTTGAAAAGATTGAGCAACAAAATCAAAGTGTTGAATCAACACTTGATCCAAAAGCAAACTCTATTATTCCTCCCAATAGTCCATTTTGGATTATGAGAAGACATCAAAAGCAACCACCCGATCAAATGGAAGTTGATGCTTCTTTACCTCTACCCTCAAACATTGTAGAGCCACCACTTAACGAGCCTCCACCAAATCCTCCTTCATGTGAAGATCCTCAACCCACTTCACTTGAACTTTCACTTCAAGAAACCCAAAACTATGACAAGGATTGCTATCATTGTAAACATGTTGAAAAGTTGATACATGAACTACGTGAAGAGCAACGTTTCATGTTTTATCACCTCCTCGAATGTTTCGAAGAGGTTAACAAGCCTAAACTACAATGAGCATCATATTCAAAAGCTCAAACTTAGAACATTTAGGAAACCTTTCTCATCCTTGATCATCATTGAGTTTTAGTTGAACCTCATATTTGGGTAACTCTTTAGCATTAGTAGCACTTGTTTGGCTAGTTCATTCTCTTAGTTTTAGAGAGTTGGTTGTGTATCTCTTGTTTTATTGAATGAATACTTATATGCTATGATTATCTTTGTTATGCTTGATATATGGTACATATATCTCATTTTCTCAAAATAGCATTCCTTGACATTTCTTCACTGCTGAAGATACTGTCAACAGATAGCCGGATCCCTTCCAGATAACTAGACGGATCCCTCCTTAAAGGGAACCGTGGGATCCGTGGTACAGGAGCACAAATTTATACTAACTTGAGTCTCTTTTGCAGGAAATTATGCACTATACTCTTGTTTTTCTAACCTTTGTTTTGTAGTTATTCAAAATACACATGAAGATATTGACACCATAAAGCTAGGGGAGCTTTGTGTCAAACGACATTGCAAAATCATTTGCAAACTTAATCCAATTTTGGGTTACACTTCATGACACCTCACTGCAACATTGCAATATTCAAAGGGGAGCACGCTTTCGTCACTTAGACGAATAATTTGCAAACTTAATTAAACACAATTAGCTCATTTTACGTTATGTCCTTGACGCCCTTTCAAAGGGATGGACTCGTCAAGGGGGAGTTAAGACGAGTACCATTCCCGTCACTTGTTCTCTTTACATTTTTACATTTTTTTCTTATAAAAATTGTGTTAGTTTCCTTCAAACACTTTTTGATTCGACAAAAAAGGGGAGAAGAAAGTAAAAACTACAAATTCAAACTTTTACGAATTTTAGCTTTTCCTTAAAATAATCTTATGTTTTGTCATCAACAAAAAGGGGTGAACAGTTTAAATAATTTAAAATGATAAGGAAAAGGGTGAACAGTTTAAATATAAGTTTCAATACCTTGGATTATTTTTAAAAATATTTAACGGCTCATACGATATCACCAAAATAGTTAGTCATAAAACATGCTTTAGCAACATCACGTTCACGGTAGATCGGAATACGGTGGTGTGAACTTTGAACTTTTTGTTGTTCCAACGATTGATCATACTGAATAGCTTGCATAATCATCTCGATGTCATTTGGATCATCAAGATTGGACATACCGGAATAGGATGAATCACTCATGTTTTTTTTGTTGTAAAGATGAAGTGTTTTGATAGAGTAAACTGTATAAAAATTAGTTAAAATAGGGTAATATTTATTGTGTTTAAATGGGTTTATTTGAAAAAATAAATAAATAAATATATGAATAATAATAATAATAATAATAATAATAATAATAATAATAATAATAATAATAATCAAATTCAAAAACATCCATTATACAACAGCTACTCAGCTTAAATTTTTGCCATTTTCACGCCGAGGATTCGGCAAGTGTGCTTGCGGCTAGCACCAAGGGTGTCACGGCCTGGTTCGGCGACGCTAAAAGCCCAACCACATCATATTCGGCGAGTATTTTCACTGACACACCTTTCAATCTTAGTGGTAATAACAACCCACACCCTTAATAAATTGGGTATTGCATAACATTAACTTTAATAAATGGTAAAATGACAAAAATAAGTAATTTAATATAGACTAAAATACACCGTTGGTCCCTAAACTTGTCACTGCGCATCGTAATGGGACAAACCTTGCATTTATCATCGTGGGGAGTCCAAAACTTGGGTTTTTAATGCCAAACTAGTCCCTTGACCACTAATGCCAAAGTCAATGTCTGATTTTTGTCATGTAGTCGAGGGTATTTTAGTCCATACACATTTACACATTTGTACTCATCATCTTTCATCTCAAGTTTGATTGGATTGATAGACACTTAGGTTATAGGTATTTGAGCATACTGCATCAAGTCACACAGGAAGAATGAGAATACTTTCACATTACACATCCATTCCTGGATAAAACATTACATTGCATCACAATAAGTGATCTTGATATAACATAGTATGAAGTCTAAACATGTGAATTTTGAAACCCCAAAGAGTGAATAGATGAATATATTATTCTTTTCAAGAAACAAAAATTTCTTCTAAAACTAATGAAATCCTGATGATGAAGGGATTTATTTTTCTGGAACATATTCCAGAATCCCACTTCATATGTGCCAATAGTAAACTCTAAGCTCTCATATAATTAATCCAAAAATAAGAAAATCCACTACACATGACTAACAACATACACATATGCATACATCCTATACTTTCAGCTATACCTATGAGTAGAAAACCATTTGATCTCTCGAGCTTTACACGTTTCCGGATCAAAAGACTTGTTACCATGAAAGTAGGTCTTTGCCTCAAATCTTGATTTGTAACAATGTGTAGCAACTAACTGCAGAGACCTACACGGTCAAACATCGCAAAAACTTTGAACTTTTGGGCGAATCCCATTTTAAATATTATGCACGAGACATTGGAAAAAATGGTGGATTGACGTGGAATGAGGGTGGGATATCGTTCTTGCTTGGTTTTCTTTTGTCCTCCTCTGCCATAACCTCAATCAAATGTTTGACTTTGTCCTCAGCAAATACTCTCATAGAATCACATTGCAACCTTTCTCTATCGTTATTTTGATCAACAATATCCGATGATTCTGTACTATGCAAGAGAGCAACACAAATGGAGAACGCTTGTAGTGAGGTCAATTGTTCATGAAAATCAACGGCATATTGCCCCTCTGCGGTCATTTCCATGGTTATTGCATGTGTATCCTCTTTAGATCCCTGTGTCACAATAAGATCATTTCACCAAAATGAGAAACAGAATAGAAATATATAAACATCATATTTTCAATCAAGAAAAGTTCTATATCCTACATGTTGACTGTTCACTGTTAGACTTTTGAAGTCAAAGTTATTCAGTTATTCCTATTGAGAATCAACATTGACATTTTTTTCAAACTCTGGCATCCTTATAACACTTTAAATAAACACCTCTCCGTGTGCTTATTTAAAAGTAGTTATTTTCTCAAAATCTAAGCAAAGAAGCCAATAAGCACTTGGCAAGCCCAAACGCGTCAAAAGTGCATATTTCTCTAGAAAAATGGAAGTATGTCAACAACGCGCACTTTTGCTGGTTCACTTTTCTCTAGCTTCATTTGAGAAAATTTAAACAAGTCATCACTTTTCATATCCCTTTGGTTGCATTTGAAGCTTTCTCTTTTCTCAGATGGAAACTGTATAACAATAGCCGCAGTTTTATGGTCCGAATGCAAATCTGATACAAATTTATGCTCAACATGGACCTTTGATTGACATGTTGACTCTTTTGACTCGCAAATTTTTTGTGGTATTGGAGAACCACATTTTCTTGAGTGTGCAAGATCATATAATACAAACTCGGTGACCATGGAGTTGTCCGCATTAACTAATTCTGTACATAAATAACATGAAACTCGCATTTGACAAACATCTTTCAAGCGTTGTCCACTAGCATTAATCTTTTGTTTATTCACAGCTGTGTGAAATGTATAGACCCAGTTGCAATCGTTTTCCAATTTATGTGTCTTCGCCTCCAAAACGTCATTTGGATTCTTTACTAAGAACTCAAAATAAGGCAGCCTGTTCTTGTTCCTTAACTTCAAAACACCATTCAAGTGAGCGGGTGAATAACAACAAGAAGATGGTGACGATGAAACAATCGAGATGCAAGATCTTTCTTGATAAAGTTAGCATCTTTTTTGGCATTTGAGGAATTGTGTATAAGGGGTTTCCTCACAACTGTGTTCTTGCTCAAGCTAATTGCGCTTTTCTGAGGTTTTGACTTCATGAACGGGTCAAATATTTTTTTGAAATGAGTCAAATGAGACTTGGGACAATTAGCTTTCGACGAATCATTTTCTGATTTGGTAGGAGAATGTGGTTGTTCTAATCTAGAAGACAAAGACTTGAGCACATGGATTGATGAATGTGGAAAACTAGAAGGGGGGGTTGAATAGTTTTACCAATTTAAAACTTCCTTTTAAATATTTAGATCGACTTATGTCAATCTATTTGGTTGTTTATGTTGGACATTGATAGATAGATATATAAACGTGTAATGAAAGATAAAGAGTAAGAAGCACATCACCACGACACAAGTATTTATAGTGGTTCGGATACAAGGACACCTTCCTTGCCCTACTCCACTCCCCGAGTCACCTACTCGAGAGTTCGTAAACACTACACCAACTCCTTATGGCGGAGAAGCCTTCACAACGTCGCTTAACCTTTTTCCGGTACAAATCTAAATACCGAGTTCCTTCACACCAAGGCGAACCACACCTAACACAACGTCGCCTACCCTTTATACGGTGCTAGGCTAACCACCGAGTTCATTCACACCAAGGAGAACTAATCCTATCACAACGTCGCCTACCCTTTATTAGGTGCTAGGCTAAGCACCTAGTTCCATTACTATGGAGGAACTACTACCCTTCACAACACAACACCTAATATCGAGGAGATCCACTCCTTGTTACAACACCATCAAGGATATCACCATCCTTGGAAATAAACAAATACTTATATATATGTATAACGATGCACCTCGTCGATTATACGACCTAGGCATTCTTCCCAAATGCTACTTGATTTGATTCTTCGGCATCCTTCACTAATGCCTTTGACACAACGCTTGTCACCCTTCACTAATGCCTTCGTCTTGACACCTTTAGCATTCTTCTCTAATGCTTTGACACGGACGATAAGCACCTTTCACTAATGCTTTCATCTTGACACTTTCGGCATCCTTCACTAATGCCTTCAACCCAACATCTATGGAGGAAGAAAGAACTATCAACAAGAGAACCTCAGTTGTCTTGATGATGACGAAGCATGGCAACTCATGGACTTGAGCTTGCTTGACTTCAAGAAGTGGTGATCTCGCCTTTAAGAGGAACCTAGAGAATCACACAAAAACAAAAGACAAACTACATAGATCTCTTGGATCTGAGGTTAGAGAGGTATAATACTTGGGGGAAGTATGTGTGTAAAGTAGTGAGTAGAAAGGAAGAAATTGTTCTCTATTTATAGAGGAAATTCACTATTGTTCCCCGGATCCCGCGGATCCCTCCCACAAGGGATCCGGCTAGCACAAAGCTAGGGATCCGTGGGACGCTCCCTTTTACCCATGGGTATTTTGGTTATGGGTCATGGGTTGAACCATGGATCTTTAGCTAGATACAATGTATCTTTGAGTGTAATGCACTTGGTCACTTGGGTATGGGTTGATCCATGGGTTATGGATATTATCCATGTATGATATAAGCATGATGTCATGCAATGGGTTATGGGTCAAGCTCCATGGGTCATGGGATTTGGGTTGTACCCAACTACATTCAATGTATTTGCCCAATGGGTTATGATACTTAAGTTTCTACCCATTTATATTACCCAATATACTACATACTAGTTATGTGTATATTTTACCCAAATATGTAAACACTAGTTGTTGTACATATGTAATATTAAATCATAAAATCACTTATACTTGTTTTAGTGTTTTATGTGAATATGTTAGAAACTATTAGTTCAAACCATTTACGTATTTTATTTGTTTCGTTAAAATGTGTTAGGAATTAGAAATTCCAGGTATTAAAGAGTCGGTCACCTCAAGTATTTGTAATCGTTAGAAAGCTCGTAGTCGTAGCTCTTTTAAGTTAAGTAGTATTTAGTTAAGTAACACCGTGGAGGACGGACGGGTCTTTACCCACTGTATGCCTGATCCACAGCCCGATGTGTGGCGATTTATGTAAGACTATAAATACTCTCTACCTTCCAAGGTAGAGAGTTGGAGCTCATAATAATATCTTTCACTTTCTCTTACTAAGTTCCCTAAACCTCTAACTTTCTCTCTCTAGAATTCCACTTATACGCCACCTTGTTGTTATGGTTTGATGTGTATGTGAAAACTAATATCCTACAATTGGTATCAAGAGCCATGGTTAGATCATATCTTGCACATCTTTGGATTTCTAGTGGTTTTTAGGTGGTTTTTGAGTTTGAAAAAGTTTAGTGGTTTTTGCATCATTTGGTTGATTTCTTGTGTTAAAGCTTGGATTTTGTTTGTACTTTTATGTTTAGAATCATCACAAGTGTTTAGGTTTTCATTTGGTAAGCTTGAATCATCTTGGTTGGGTTGTTTTTGGATTAAAAAGTGATGTTTATGTGGTTTCTCTTGCTAGCGACTTGATATACGGATTTATTTCTTCGTAGCGACTTGCTTCACAATTTTGTAGCGAGTTACAGTTTTGGAGCTAGCGACTTAGACCTAGCGATTAACAGTACAAGTAGTGGACTCTCCACTACGGGTAGCGACTTGGTCTGTAGCGACTTGCTCTTTAGCGACTTGTATCTCTAGCGACTTGAGTAGCGAATTGCTGCCAAAATTTTGCTAGCGACTTGAGGCTTAGCGAGTTACTACTTAGCGACTTGCTTTTGTCTAGCGACTTGGGACTCTAGCGACTTAGTGGTGTAGCGAATTAGTTGTTAGCGACTTGGTTCAAGAATTCGTAGCGACTTGGTTGATTTTTTCCCGTCAAAACTTCAAACGGCCATAACTTTTGAACCGTAACTCCGTTTTCAGCGTTCTACCCATCAAAACGACCGTGAGAACGAGGAGAATGGCATGCCGAATGAACTAAAATCTTCGAGGTCTAAATCCGCTCCGAACAGAAGTTATTGAGGTTTTTAAGTTGTTAGACCTAAATTTCTCAAGAAAAACGGGCATAAACCAATCCGAATCACAACCAAACAACATCTCTGCTTATCCCACAAACAATCATAAGACCTAACACACAATTGTCTATCATTGTGTCGATCCATTAGTCGTCTTAACACATTCCATTGGTCATTGCTTAACGGTTTAGTCTTGATTTTAGTAAAATCCCGCGAAAGATTCTATTTCTCGGTTTAAATCATAGACTTGTAAAATCCCG
This sequence comes from Chrysanthemum seticuspe, assembly GCA_019973895.1. Classification (NCBI taxonomy): domain Eukaryota; kingdom Viridiplantae; phylum Streptophyta; class Magnoliopsida; order Asterales; family Asteraceae; genus Chrysanthemum; species Chrysanthemum seticuspe. The sequence continues at coordinate 218,493,283 of BPTQ01000003.1, read as the reverse complement.
TGCATTCTACCACATCATGTCTCACTCTACTGACCCAGTGATTTCAGAAGTGCTTAAATTTTATGATGCTGTGGATAATAATGATAATGGATGCTACACTGAACGATTAAAGATGTTTGAATTAAACAACGAGGATGTGAGATCTTCATGTTCTGAGTACAATGAGAATGAATTGCACCTGCTACAGAATGCCATGCAAATGGAATGCAGCATTGAGCCCTATCAACTACTTCATCTGCACCTCATACAGTTGTTATCCATAGCTGGGGATCGAACATGTAGTGCTCTTTTCCGCCAGGACTTACCCACATTGACAAGAAGCTTGCTGTTGAACTTAGAGCATTTAAAGCTGCAACTTACCAATGAAGAAGTTCAAAAAGATGGTTCCAGTGCAGCTCTTCAAGTAATCTACAAACAATTTCAGCCATTCATCAGTGGGGAATATTCAGCAGATTACGATCAACACTTGACTGGAATTTCCTTCAAAAAACATACTGGAATGGAAATTCAGGAATTCATTGAGACATTTATCCAACTCATGGATAATGTGAAAAAGTACATTGAAGATTCTACACAAAAGAATGAAGACTTGAATGAGTGTCAGGTGCAGTTGAAAGATTGTTGTGATAAGTTGGGTAATGTATCTGTTGAGGAATCGGGTGTTGCTGAATGCAGAATGTCAGTGACAACAAAAAATGATGAGTCGAAAAATGCAAAAATGGAATCTTCGTGCTCAAATTCACAAGAGAGAGAGGTGCACCAGACACAACCTGTGCAAGTTAATGCAAAGGAACGCTCCATGGAAGCTTCACAGCCTGTGCATGTCAATGCTGAGGTAAGTTGCATGGAAGTTTCTGCTGTACCTAGTTGTGCATCTTCTACTCAAAATGATGATTATGTACTGCATGAGTACGCTGCATTTGTGCCTGATGATTCCCTTACCACTGAGCTTAACATATATAAGGATCAAGTTGCTATTTATGAACAGCGTACTAAGTTTGAGTTGACAACCCGTGAGCAGGAAATGGATGTCCAAATACGTACAATCATTAGAAAAAGTAATTTTAGAGAAGAAGTATTAAAACAAGAGTTAAACTCCTTACAAGAAAAGCTTTCTAAAACTGCTAAGCAAAAACACGAACTTCAAGAAAATGTTAAAATGCTTAAGCAAGAATTCAAGGCTAAGGAATCAAAACTTTTGAATGATTTTTCCAATCTAAAAACTTTGAAAAACAAGCTTGAAAATAAGTTGTACGTACAAGGGAATACCATTCAGACTGCTCACATGATCACTAAGCACAGAGTCTTAAGCGATAAGCACAGTGTTCCCATTATAGATAAACCCAATCCTGAGTATGGTAAGAAAGCAAAAGCAGCTCAAAATGTAATCTATGATGGAAATGAGATTCTTAAACCTAGACAGACACCTAGTTGCATTGAGTGCACTGAGGAAGATAGAAAACTAGATATTGCATCTAGGGAGAAAATGGATAAGAAGCTAAATGATCCTGAGTGTAAAAAGAATAACATAACGATCAAACCCCATAATTACACTAAAGAAAATTGGATCTCCTTGAACAAGTTTAAGCCTCAGACTCTATTAACCCCTGAACAAGTGTTCTGGAAAAAGGATATGGAAATGCAAAAAGCTGAAAATCTTGTTGAAAAGAATCCCCCTTGTAGGAAACTGCCTAAATCAACTGTGTATCCTCCTAATACACCAATGCACTTAGTTCCTAGATCTATTGCCACTAAAAGCAAGACCTTAATCAGTGAATATGTTATCTTTCAACTATTTGTTGATTTTGAGAAAACTTGTAAGAAAAGGATCACACCCACTGGTATAACTGAAGGGGAAAGGGGTTTTGAGCTAACTAAAGAATGCTATTTAACTGAGGTCATGCCTTTCTTTAAACAACTAAAAGATCAATTTGAGAGTCTTAAAAAAGGGACGCATTCTGATATTAAAGAAATGGAAAAGGTATTTGATGCAATGATTGTTGAGGTTAGTGACTATGAGAGAGAATTAAAATATAGTGAGATTGAAAGGAAGAACTTGCATACACTGAATGAGAATCTGATTTCTGAATGTATTGCTCAAGATGTGTTTTTCACTGCTACAAATTGTTCCATTAATGCTTCTCAATTTCATGAATTATCTGTTGCTCTGAAAGTCTCCCATGATCGTGTCATTGAGCTTGAAACAACAAATTCAAAATTGCATGAGAAAATAGAACAGGATGATCATGATAACTTGGTCAAACATTATTCTAAATTAGAAGTTGAACATCTTGCTTTGCAATTAAAACATCAACATCTCAAAGAAAATGTTAAAACCTCAAATATCAAGACATCCTCTGATGCTCCTGAGTTTGATGCAGTTTTTGAAATTAGCAAACGTGATGAACAAATTCGAGCTCATTATAACACGATCAAAAGATTGAAAGCCCAAATTTCACAACTGAAAGGTGAAATGAAGGATGTGACTGCTTCCCATATGCCTCCACCTTTAGATTCTCAGAATTTCCAACTTCAAAACATAATTGATAACTTGCAAAAGGAAAATGATTGTTTTAAAGCTGAAATTTCAAAGGTTAATGATCAAAACAAAGAGTTATGTGATTCATTTAAAGTTAATCATGATAAACAAATTGAAAAGATAACTTCTTTACTTAACGATATTGAGAATCTGAAGCGTGAGGTGAAAGGAAAGTTGCCAATCCCCAATTGCAAATACTCTGTTCCTAAGGTTTCTGCTTGTGATAAATATGCTATCGATATGTTATATATTCCCCCGCCCATTAGGAATAATGAACTTGCACATAAAGCATATCTCTCATACCTTAAGGAAAGTTTGAAGGGTCTTCGTGAGATTGTTGAAGATGAAAGATTAGAAAAACCTTTTGATAGTACTATAGCCTATGCCTGCATGGATGCCAAACGATCTCAGGAACTCTTAGAGTATGTAATTGTCACAAGTCCGAAATCTAGCAATAGGCGAGATAGAATAGTTGTGCCTTGTTCTATGCCTAAAGCCAAGCATGTGACTCTTGATATGCCTTGTTCCATGTCGAAATTCAAGCAAGCAACCTTTGATGTGCCTCCTAGAATTTCAGATCCCAGCACTTCTAGACCAGGAATGCAGAAAGTAGTGAAGCCATGTAATGTTCCCATCGTTACTTCTACAGATGTTAAGATTGATACTAAAGTTAGCGGGTCAAAACCTAGAAGCAATGCAAAGAAGGATAGGATTACGCAAACTAAAAGTGATCATGATAAGGAAGTACAAGAACACCATAGGGACAAGAAGTTTGATTTGAACAAAAAGAATCGTGTTAGTTCTAGTATTAGCTCTAAGCTTACTGAAATTAATTCGAGGCCTTATGATGTCTGCAAAACATGTAAAAAATGTTTATTTTCTGGTAATCATGATAAATGTGATGTGTTATTTCTGAGATCTAAGAATCATACCCCAGTTAAGAAAGTTTGGAAAGCAAGACAGATTAAGCAATCCTGGAAACCTACAGGGAAGGTTTTTACCAATGTAGGATTTCAGTGGAAGCCAACAGGTCGAACGTTCACGAATGGCAAACCTTGCTCTTTAACTAGATCCACTATGCCGAGAATAGTGCCTGTTAAGGTTTGGAAGCCAACTGGTAGAATAATCCCATTAAGCACAAAATGTCATTTGACTAAGTCTGATGCCTCTACTAGTTCAGCTCCTAGGGATAATGCCATTGCATCTAGGGTTTCTGCTGATTCAAAGACTGTTTGTGCTAACCAAAAGGAACCCATCAGCACGTGGGGATCCAATGTTTCCAATTCTCTGTCTTCGTCTGTTGTCCAAAGCAGGTCGTACAAATCGTCCCTTGGTATTTGGATTCGGGCGGCTCTAAACATATGACTGGGCTCTTAATTATGACGTCTTTTCAAATCAGTTCAGGCCTCGTACTTCATCATAATGGTGTCTGCAGATAACACTTCAGGCCCCGTTCTTCAAAGAAAAGAAAAGTGTACGCTCTTCTGTGCGCTTTATCTTCAGCTTAAGAGAAATTCTCTCATGAATGGCCATACTCATCTACATTCTTCATCAACAAGCTTCATGTGGATCTATGTTCATTGGTGTCTACTCTTATTCACTTGTTAAATCAAAAATGGCAACTTCGGATGCAATTTTTGAGGGGGAGAAGAGTGAATATACTACATGATGATGGATGTTTTAATAATGGTTATACGACTTAATTTTTGATGATGATGAGTGTATATTCTTTTTGATGAAGAGTGAATATACTAAGGATAACTGGGATTCATTGTTTTGATTTTTGATGACTCTCCTCCAACGCCTAATGCTTCACTTACTAAGGATAATTGGGAATCAATGTTTGGAATTCATTGTTTTTCAAAGATATGTTTGATGAGTACTTTCAACCCTCGACGAATGTTGATCATCCAGCTTCTGAAGCTCATGCTCCAGTTTCTATTGATTCAACTGGTTCACCATCTAAGAAGTACTTCTTGGAATTCTCAAGAAACCTTATCTCCAGTTATTTCACAAGGCGTTTATAATGACTATCATGATATTGTAAGCTGCACTATTGAATAATGATCCGCTCTTTGGTATTCCTGTGCCAAATCTTCACGGATTGTTGTTCATGGATAATGATCCGCTCTTTGGTATTCCTTTGCCAAATCTTTACGGATTATTGTTCCTCTCATTGTGCATGCTATAAATCAACCACATGAACATTAAGGAAAATGACTACCTCATTCGCTCGAAGACATTTGTGGTGAATCTTCCAGATCAGTCTCTACATGTATACCTTTAGGAAGAATGCATTAATGTCGAGAAATCATTTGTTCCGATTCATTCAGTGGATCGACGTACATCCGATTATACGTTTATTCACGTGTTGGGCATTTGACACAAGCTGATTACTTCGGAGTTAATCAATTATCACTTATTTGAGATTGAAGTTAAAATTCACAAAGGCGAGCTTAAGATGCAAATGCATGGAATTCTTCTTCAGTTTCAAGTTTGGTATATCAGGTTTTCTTTATCAGTGGTCACTTCAAATTGTCTACATATGGGTTGATAAAGATAGTCAGAGAGAGCTTCTATCGCAGTGGTCCTATGGCTCCTGGACACTCCAGTTCAGGACTCGCACTTCAAGACAGTCCCATTAGTTCATCCCTTATACCTAATTCTTCTCCAGAAACTCCATATGTACCTCCATCTGATGTTGATTTAAAGAAATTGTTTGATCCCATGTTTGATGAACATTATGAGCCAAGTGCTAATGAACTGACAATTCCTACTTCAGAGGCTGCTCATATTCCTGTGAATGACGTCAATCCTTCAATCTCAATATCATTAAGTCAAGAAGCGCCTGCTGCTGATCACTCTGTCTCATCAACAAATCATCAAACTTCGAGGGTACATCATGGAACTATGTCTGGTATCAATGATGAAGTTAATCCCTTTGCTACTCCTGAAGATGCTCCATTTGTGTATTTGCTCCTGAATCTTCATCAGAACCATCTTCTTTAGGAGACATCAACTCTGCTACTTCAGTCCCTCAACCACTGCCACATGAACACCTCAGAAAATGGACTCACGATCATCCATTGGACAACATCATTGGCAATCCCTCTCGTCCTGTATCCACACGTACAACTTGCAACCGATTCCTTGTGGTGCTTCTTCAACTCCGTACTCTCTAAGATCGAACCAAACGATGTTAACCGCCATGAATGAAGACAGCTGGTTCAATGCCATGCAAGAAGAAATTCATGAGTTTGATCGACTTGATGTATGGGAGTTAGTACCTGCTCCAGATTGTGCAATGATTATTGCTCTAAAATGGATTTTCAAAGTGAAACTTGATGAGCATGGTGATGTGTTGAAGAACAAGGCTCGATTAGTTGCTAAAGGATACCGTCAAGAGGAGGGTATAGACTTTGAAGAATCTTTTGCTCCTGTTGCTCGAATCGAGGCAATCAGAATCTTTTTGGCTAATGCTGCTAGTAAGAACATGGTAGTCTATCAGATGGACGCGAAGACGGTATTCCTGAACGGAGATCTTAAAGAAGTCGTCTATGTCAGCCAACCTGAAGGCTTTGTAAATCCAGAGCATCCTACCCACGTTTATCGTCTGAAGAAGGCTCTGTACGGTTTAAAGCAAGCTCCAAGGGCATGGTATGATACGCTATCAAAGTTTCTTCTATCAACCGGATTCATCTTAGGAGCAGTTGATCCTACATTGTTCACCAGGAAGTCAGGCAAACATTTAATTCATGTTCAAATTTATGTTGATGATATTATTTTTGCCTCGACAGACCCAATGGAATGTGATCGTTTTTCAAATGAAATGAGTTCAAAGTTTCAAATGTCAATGATGGGACAAATGTCATTTTTCTTGGGATTACAAATTTCACAAAGTCCCGGAGGCATTTTCATAAATCAATCTAAATATGCAACAGAGATTTTAAAGAAATTTGGATTTGATTCATATGACCCTGTTGACACCCCCATGATTGACCAAACCAAACTAGATGAGGACCTCTCAGGGATCATGATTGACCAAACGAAATATCGGAGTATGATTGGATCCCTGATGTATCTCACTGCTAGTAGACCAGACATCTTGTTCGCTGTTTGCATGTGTGCTAGATACCAGGCTAAGCCTACTAAAAAGCACCTTGAAGCAGTTAAACGGGTCTTTCGGTATCTCCAAGGAACCATCAATATGGGTCTTTGGTACCCGAAGGACACCGGTATGTCACTAACGGCCTATGCAGATGCTGATCATGCAGGTTGTCAAGATACTCGTCGAAGTACGTCAGGAGGTGCTCAGTTTTTGGGTGATAAGCTTGTGAGCTGGTCTTCAAAGAAGCAAATAAGTACTTCTATTTCCTCTACAGAGGCTGAATACATAGCCATGTCATCTTGTTGTGCTCAAATCTTATGGATGAGATCTCAATTATCTGACTATGGCTTTGAATTCAACAAAATCCCTCTGTACTGTGATAATAAAAGTGCTATTGCTCTCTCATGCAACAACGTTCAACACTCAAGAGCAAAGCATATCAACATTCGACATCATTTCATCAGGGAACAAGTGGAAAAAGGTGTGGTGGAACTATATTTTGTGAGGTCTGAATATCAGTTAGCAGACATCTTCACCAAAGCTCTTCCAAGAGAACGTTTTGAGTTTATTCTTCCACGACTTGGCTTGAAAAGCCTTCAACCAGAAACTCTCAAACGTCTTCAGGAGGAAGACGAGGAGTAAAGGTCTATCTTCATCTATCTCTTGTATATATCTATTCAAAAATCAAATAGAAAAATATAAAACTTTCAAAATCCATAAAAATTTGAAAAAATTCGAAAAATCTTCAAAAAATATTGTCATTTTGTCATGTTTCTCTCGATTCAATAATATCTACGGTCTTGATGTTGTCATTCAAAGAATAACACGGGACTTTAGATGTTGTTCGAATTTATATATTAAAAAAAAAAAAAAATCAAAAAATCAAAAATTATTTTTGGGAGAAAGAGAAACTATGGTTTATTGTCATTTTCAGGCAATAACCCGGTTTAAAAGAAAGAACAGAGCCATGTTTCACCATGTTTTCAAATTCCATGCTCTGATTCTATAAACAGTTATCTGCTGAAAACTAAATGCTTTGAAAAATAACTCAGTTTCTATTTTTGATAATCATCAGGACTCATATGTCAAAATCTCTATCTCTCAATCAACAACCTATGTCATTGATTGAGGGGGAGAATGATTTCAATTAAATTAAAAAGTTATTTGGCATTAAATTATTTTCAAAAGATATACATGCATGTTTTATCAATGGAGTTTAAAGTCTTAAATCCGATCCTTATCAGTTAAAACGCTTTCATAATCAAGTCACAATTCCCCTTAAAAGCTTTCAAAATCAATTTAAATCAATAAGAGATCACAAATCTCAAATGATTTGATAATTGTGATCGGGGGAGAATGTGTGATTTAAATTGGATTTAAACTGATATTTAGGTAAATGGTTTTATAAGGATGTACACGCTATCCTGCCCTCATGTGACAAACGATTTCAAATTTTCCATGCACATGTTGAGGGGGAGCATCTATCTTAAACCTATGATTTGAAATGTGATAAACTTATCTCAATGTGCAAGGTCCCTCTAGTATGTGCAAAACTCTTTTCAAACCTCGAGGCACATATTGAGGGGGAGCGAATTTATGGAAACCTCATCCTTCCCGGAAATACTATATCTACTTGATTTGATGTGGGAAGTGATGTTGATATCTTTTAGAAAATGGTAATCAAAGAAGTTAATTCTTTCTCTTGCCTCCGTGTGCAAAACATTTTTCAAATACTTGATGCACATGTTGAGGGGGAGTTCTCGTTCTAAAAATATCAAAAACAATTCAGGTACAAAAGGTTTTGATAAATTATCACAAGTATCTGGATTGATTTTAAAATGGTTTTCAATTGGTTCCATTGGCAGGTGAACAATACCAAATAGACCGACCAACTTTACTTTATGTACGGTGATATAAGGACGATAAGGTTAGGTATTGGTTCCCATGATCCGCTAGAACCGGAGGGATCTACCCATGGACAATCCACTAGTTAGTGTAGAAGTCCTTAGGTATGATGATAAAAGGAGAAAAATGAGATATGGGAAGAGTGCCGACTAAGACTGAGCTAGCACTGGAATAAACCCAACAAGGTTCTAGCTATGAAGTCTCGGTAAGCACTGAAGGGGTTGAAGAATTAAAAAGAATTGAATGAGAAAAGGGTGAAAACAAATAGCCCTCCATTTATTCAACCTTAGGGCAGAAACCGGGTTCAATTCATATGCTACTGATGGTAACATCGGTATTAAAGACAAGACGTCATGGACCCAGTGACGCACTGCACTTCAACTTTCCAAACCACTCAAGTTCCTCTTAAAAGGACTTGTTTCATTCTCACGGGGAATCGGCATTATCTATCGACTTTCTCTTAGAGATTGTTGATATTGAAGAAGGAGACCCTCTCCCTAGTCTCCGGCACAGGATCCAAATATGCACAAATTGAGTCTAGAGCCACGAGATCATCAATAAATCTCATTAGGACACTTTCAATGAAGACTCCCTGTTTCACACAATGTGGAAAGAGAGATTATATCTTGAGTCCTTCGCATTATCCTTGTGGTATTGCCAGAACATCTGAGTGATGTGTTTACATATTCACAATGAAGATGGAAAGCCTTCTGGAGCCAACATCAAACAAGCTCCTGGTAGGTGGCATGTGAGATCTATTATATAGATCAATCATGTGACAACTGAACAGAAACAATGAGGCGATTCAATCTCATGAATCAATCCTGGTTCAGGTTATGGATTGACGGATACCTTTGAAAAACCGGTATTTGTGCTTAACAACTCTTTTCTTTAGCACATCGACCGTGTACTCATTTTTCAAACCAAAAGGTGTTTTTATGATTGATAATTGATTTTTCAATAAAACCTTCGTTGTATTGCAAAAACAATTTCTATTGAGCAATACACGATTGTTTTTCAAATCTCTTTTCATCAATCAGTGGACTTAAAATTCGCTGGTTCACTCACTCCGTGTTGTCTTCTTTGAGACGTTCCGGTTTGAGAACAGCTAGAGCAGCTGCGAAACCCTGTCAAGGAAATTCTTCGAAATTATACCTGATCACAGGCAGTACATGTACTGATCAACGGGGAACCGTGGGCCGTGTACCTCAATTCAACGAAAGTAATCAAAGACACTTTCGTGCGATTTATTGCTAACTGTTGTATGCAGGTACACCCGACGTTTGCAGCTGATCAGAATGAAGCGGTCAATCCATAGCCGCATGCTCACACTACACATTCATCTCAAAAGAAATCATGATAAGTTCATCAATGACTCTGATATTTTCACTCCATGCTTCTGCTACGCTGCTGCCAATATCATGATTCAACAAATGCTTCCGCTACTCTGATGAGAAGATATCATGATCCAGAATGTGAGCATGTCGGTCCTAACGTCACTACATCACATAATACCAACACCACAAAGGATGTGTCAGAGATTGTTGATAGCTGATGATCTCAAAAGATGGCTCAAAATTATTATCACGTGGATCAGTAAAAGACCTCCACTTGAAGTAACCAAACATGCAATGTGAAGAATCAATGACTACGAGCTTAGGAGCAAAGGACTACATCAAGAATGCAAGATCAATTGTTAATGTAGTATCTGGTTGTATTCAATGTATTTTTGTTACATGATTGAGGTGACCTCCCTTAGGGGGAGATTGTTAGGAATTAGAAATTCCAGGTATTAAAGAGTCGGTCACCTCAAGTATTTGTAATCGTTAGAAAGCTCGTAGTCGTAGCTCTTTTAAGTTAAGTAGTATTTAGTTAAGTAACACCGTGGAGGACGGACGGGTCTTTACCCACTGTATGCCTGATCCACAGCCCGATGTGTGGCGATTTATGTAAGACTATAAATACTCTCTACCTTCCAAGGTAGAGAGTTGGAGCTCATAATAATATCTTTCACTTTCTCTCACTAAGTTCCCTAAACCTCTAACTTTCTCTCTCTAAAATTCCACTTATACGCCACCTTGTTGTTATGGTTTGATGTGTATGTGAAAATTAATATCCTACAAAATGATTTTACGTTTGTTATCGACAAAACATTAGAAGATCGTAAATTATAAATAAACGTTTTTACGGCTTATTTGTATTAACAATCTCCCCATTTTTGTTGATGACAAAACATAAAATTATTTTAAGGAAAAGCTAAAATTCGTAAAAGTTTGAATTTGTAGTTTTTACTTTCTTCTCCCCCTTTTTGTCGAAACAAAAAGAGCTTCGAAAGGAAACTAACACAATGTTTTTAGGAAAAAAACATGTGAAAGAAATAAAAAGAAATATAGAGCATGTAACGGGAAAGGATCTCGTCTTTTACTCCCCCTTGACGAGTCCATCCCTATGTAAGGGCGTCAAGAAAGTAATACTATGCTAGTTTGTTTGCAACTAAGTTTGCAAAAGATTTCGTCTAAGTGACGAATGTGCTCCCCCTTGATGATTGCAATTTTGCAAAGGGATGTCACGAAATGTAAACCTAATATTGCAAGTAATTTGCAATGTATTGCTTTGACATAAAGCTCCCCCTAGCTTTAGGATGTCAAAGTCTTCATGTGTAAATTGAATAACTACAAAACAAAGGTTAGAAAGCAAGTATAATTCATAATTTCCTGCAAATGTGGTCCAAGTTAGTAGAAAATGGCATCCTGTCTCACGGATCCCACGGTTCCCTTCTATTAGGGATCCGTCTAGGCAATTCTGAGGGATCCGTATTAGCTGATTAATTTCAGCAAAGGTGATATAACAAGTAATGTTATCACAAAAATGAGATATGAACACAAAGTAATCATATGCTCAGAAAAATAGCAAGTAGCATGAAATTCCATTTAATAAAACTAGAGTTATGATATACATGACTCTAAAAACTAAAGAAAATAAGAAAATACATGACTAGGAATTTCTAGACCAACTATCGCTTGATACTAGGACACCACTAAAATCTTCTAGCTCAAGTTTTGTTTAAGTTTGATCTCGTCGAAACGTTCGAGGAGATGATAAAACATGAAACGTTGGTCTTCTCGTACTTCATGTATCAAACTTTCAACATGTTGACAATGATAGCAATCTTTGTCATGGCTAGGTAGTGGTGGTGGATGAAATGAAATGGCTTGATGCGAAGGATCAAGTGAAGCGGCTTGTGGAGCTTCAAACGATGGAGGAATTGGTGGAGGCACATTTGAGAATGGCTCGACCAAGAATGATGGTGGTGGTAGAGAAGTATCAACTTCCATGTGATCGAGTGGTTGATTTTGATGATTTCTCATAATCCAAATGGGATTATATGATGGAAACGACGAAAAGGAAGCCGGAGCAAGTGTTAACTCAACACCTTGATTTTGTACCATTATTCCTCCTTGTGAGGAAAATGTTGTCGGCGGAAGTGGATGAGACAGCCTAGGAGGCAAGTCCTCTAAATTGTAGAGGTGAGGTGATGATAGTGGGGATGTAAATGAAATAGCTCTAAGAACCAATGGTGATGGTTTAGTGGCGATGATATTGTTTGGCCTAGAAGGTATGGTGGTGTTTGGCATAGGTAGTTTTGTGGGTACTATCCTTTTAGGAATTGGTTTGATTGGATAATGAAGGATCCTATCATTTGTTGGCTTGACCGGAGATGATTCGGTTGAAGAGATTTCGTGTATAACACGAGCCCTTTTCATGGGTGGTTCTTTGGTGGATAAGTTACTACTTGGGGTTTTCCTCATGATGAGATGATTGTAAGGGTTCCTAAAGTGCTGAAAGTTAGGATGAGAGTGATGACTATGAAGGTCCTAACAAAGTGATTTATAAAACAAGAGATTTGGCAAGTGCATTTAAGCCTTAAGCCACTAGGATTCATTGGAATGTGATGATTAACATGCACAAGAGTCAACTTCAGAGGTTGCACTGATCTAGGAACTCATTTAAGATGAGATGGAGTGTTTGAGTTAGGAAGATGAGTTGAAATGATTGTTTTAGCAATATTTGACATAAACTGTCATCCGGATCCCATGGTTCCCTCCTCATAGGGATCCGTCTAGGCTAATCCTAGGGATCCGGCTCTCAGCAGCTATGAAAGGTGGAAATGATGTTTCTAAGATCTAAGACTTATAACATCTTGAGTGTTTCAGTCCTCCTAAGTTCCTAAGATGAGGGTACACTTGAATGATCAAAAGTAATGAGTGTTATAGCAAATGATTGCTTTTTATGGAAGAAATTGGAACTTTCATGAGTACCAATGAATGAGCAAGGATGACACTAAAGATGAGAGTGTCAATTGAAGCTAAATGATCCTAGAGATCAGGTTGTGACTTGGGATAGTGTTTTGGAAAATATCTTAAAGGCTTTGAGATGGGAAAACTAGAATTTGATCAATTTTGAGGTAAGGATGATTTATGATCAATTTTGCCATAATCGAAAGATTTCTAAGACTAGATGTGAATAATCATGTGAGAATGATGAGTGATCTAGAGAGCGGAAGAGTAATGGGTTTAAGTGAAAACGATAGATCTACAAGCGTCTTGAGTATGATCTAGGTGAGTTAAGTAGGAAAGGATCTACTTAACTTGATAAGGACTTAATTTGCCTTAAGACACTATGTTTAGCTTAGTGTGAGGTGTTCTAAGGACATGATTGAAATACAATGATTGCAATTGCATTTTCTGTTTGCTGGATCCCACGGTTCCCTAAGAGTAGGGATCCGTCAAGCACAAATTTTGGGACCCGTCTATCTGCTAAGCAGAACCTTTACAAAAGGTATGCAATGACTTTGACAATGCATCATATTTCAAGTTTAAGAGGTTCTAACACTAATATATCAAATGAGATCGAGCTCACAAATAACAAAGAGGTTTATCAAACTTAACAAGCACTATTCAAGAAACTCAAAACATATTTACGATCTAGATTAGTAAATCGTTTGTATTAACAATGGCGTGCAAGGTATATGTCAAGAAAGAAAAGAGTAATTGATAGTATACACTACAATAGAGTTGTGTGGTGCTAGTTCAAGAAGATCCTATACTTTATTCGGAGTTGTTGTTTTGGTCAACGGAAGCAATGAGCTATGTATAGTCATTACGGATGGTGATTAGCATACAATGAACTTCATCCGTGAAGTCATGTAGCTCTTCTCGATCAAGGCAAGATAATCGATTGATGAGGAAAGTGGTTGTGATTAACTAAAAGAAAAATCAATTTTACAGCTTGTTTGATTAGTAATCCTAAGACAACGCAAAGTATTTCCATTGTAAACTTACTTTATGAAAACATAGGAGTATAGATTTCTCAAGTGAGAGAATGAATATGAGACTATTACTAGCGGTGCTCAATTACGGTTAAACACGACCATTTTTACGGGTGATTCCACATACCCAACTTCCATCAAGGAAGCAATTCAACCGTTAGGTCAAATTGAGTTTCTAGTGCAATAAGTTCTCCAGTATTCATTCTCAAGTTAGGAAAATTTATATTCCTACAATGGCCTATCGAAGAGTAACAATGATGATACTTATGCTTCGTTTTTATTAATATTATACTTGAAACAACTAAGGTGACGAAGGTGTAAAAAGAAATAATTAAAAGTTGTCCATATGGTGAACAAAAAAAATGGTTGGATGAGCTAGTTCAACATATGTTGTTGGAAAGCTAGAGTTTGGACTTTCGGATATGAACAATTATATTTGCGTTGCAAAATAATTTAGTTGAGTATATCAGATGAAATAATCAAGTTGTCAATCCTACTATGAAGCTTGGAGAGCGATCATGAAAAGGAAAACGGGAGAGTACATCATCAACACAAGTGTAGGTTATGATCCGATGTACATTCTTGTTGTTTTTAGAAAACGATACAAGAAAATATGAAATCAAGAAATCATATAAGCACATAAAACATTTATGTTGCACACATGACAAACTCAATCAAAAAGCCATTTGGTGTGTTATATGTTTTAAACATTTTTCAACTTATAAAACTAACATTTTTGACACAACTAGATGTTATCCCAAACACTACTTCAAGTAGCACATTGATTAGTAGAAAATTACTAAATCGACAAGCCAGAGAATGAATAGCAAGGTAAGAAAACCACATGTGTTATTCAATCAAACAAGCACAAAAACTATTTGGGATAAGCAAATAATCAAGTAATGAAAGGAAGACAATTTATCATTTAGCATAGCATACGAAAGTTCTTTTCATCGCTTTGTGTTAAATATAAACATGTATACCAAGCTTGATTAGTTTCTTTTATAAATATGATCAAAACCTTAATTTCAAAAGAGGACACATTGTTATTCAAGGACGAAAACATCTGTCTCCAATTAGATCAAAAGTTTGTGCAAAAGTTATGACCGAAAAATGACTTTCTATTATAAATCAATGATTCTGTAAATTATTGTTTTGAATCAGTTTATGAAATCATTTTTAAATGAAAGTAGACTCAAATACCTTTAAAACGATAGGTGGCACGACTTCTAACGACTTACGGTTACTTAGTTATGAATTTTTGAAATTTAGAAAAAAAAAAAAAAAAAAACTGTCTTCTGTACCACGGATCCCTTGCTTGAGGGATCCGTCCAGTGTAAACTGAGGGATCCGCGGATCTGACACAGAAATACAAAAATGTATATTTTGACCCGACGAAAAGGTTTAACCTTTGTAGAATTTTTAGTGAAGTTATATTACCCATTTTTACCTTTATTCAAGCTTGATTAACAAGATATCTAACAACAAAACTTTAAAGAAAAAAATAAATAAAGTACTTTACATATTATGCTTATTATAAGATATAAGCATATATCACCATTTTATCCACAAGCAATTAGCACGTTTTTGACCAACTAATTGTAACTAAGAGAACATACATTTGCCATATTCCCTTTGTATGGTTTTAGAAACCATGGACGCGAAAAACTTCATAAGCTTTAAAAATACTTAATCGTATTTTGAAAAAGCAAGTTGTGGTCAATTTGTATTCTTCTTTGGGTGTTGACTTCTTTTTCTTCGGATAGAACGAAGTCATTGGAAGAAATTCTACTATGAAGATTTCTCAAAAGAAAATGTTAGAATAATTTACAGTTTCTAAAAAACGATAATTTCTAAAAACATGACTTTTTGTTTTAAGAAATTTCCTTCTTTGTAGTTTTCAAACATACACGGATCGTATCAAGTTTTCAAAGTACAATATACTTTTAAAAGACTTGGTAACGAAGCTCTGATGCCAATTGTGGAAAACTAGAAGGGGGGGAGGGTTGAATAGTTTTACCAATTTAAAACTTCCTTTTAAATATTTAGATCGACTTATGTCAATCTATTTGGTTGTTTATGTTGTACATTGATAGATAGATATATAAACGTGTAATGAAAGATAAAGAGTAAGAAGCACATTACCACGACACAAGTATTTATAGTGGTTCGGCTACAAGGACACCTTCCTTGCCCTACTCCACTCCCCGAGTCACCTACTCGAGAGTTCGTAAACACTACACCAACTCCTTATGGCGGAGAAGCCTTCACAACGTCGCTTAACCTTTTTCCGGTACAAAGCTAAATACCGAGTTCCTTCACACCAAGGCAAACCACACCTAACACAACGTCGCCTACCCTTTATACGGTGCTAGGCTAACCACCGAGTTCTTTCACACCAAGGAGAACTAATCCTATCACAACGTCGCCTACCCTTTATTAGGTGCTAGGCTAAGCACCTAGTTCCATTACTATGGAGGAACTACTACCCTTCACAACACAACACCTAATATCGAGGAGATCCACTCCTTGTTACAACACCATCAAGGATATCACCATCCTTGGAAATAAACAAATACTTATATGTATAACGATGCACCTCATCGATTATACGACCTAGGCATTCTTCCCAAATGCTACTTGATTTGATTCTTCGGCATCTTTCACTAATGCCTTTGACACAGCGCTTGGCACCCTTCATTAATGCCTTCGTCTTAACACCTTTAGCATTATTCTCTAATGCTTTGACACGGACGATAAGCACCTTTCACTAATGCTTTCATCTTGACACTTTCGGCATCCTTCACTAATGCCTTCAACCCAACATCTATGGAGGAAGAAAGAACTATCAACAAGAGAACCTCAGTTGTCTTGATGATGACGAAGCATGGCAACTCATGGACTTGAGCTTGCTTGACTTCAAAAAGTGGTGATCTCGCCTTTAAGAGGAACCTAGAGAATCACACAAAAACAAAAGACAAACTACATAGATCTCTTGGATCTGAGGTTAGAGAGGTATAATACTTGGGGGAAGTATGTGTGTAAAGTAGTGAGTAGAAAGGAAGAAATGGTTCTCTATTTATAGAGGAAATTCACTACTGTTCCCTGGATCCCGCGGATCCCTCCCACAAGGGATCCGGCTAGCACAAAGCTAGGGATCCGTGGGACGCTCCCTTTTACCCATGGGTATTTTGGTTATTGGTCATGGGTTGAACCATGGATCTTTAGCTAGATACAATGTATCTTTGAGTGCAATGCACTTGGTCACTTGGGTATGGGTTGATCCATGGGTTATGGATATTATCCATGTATGATATAAGCATGATGTCATGCAATGGGTTATGGGTCAAGCTCCATGGGTCATGGGCTTTGGGTTGTACCCAACTACATTCAATGTATTTGCCCAATGGGTTGTGATACTTAAGTTTCTACCCATTTATATTACCCAATATACTACATACAAGTTAGGTGTATATTTTACCCAAATATGTAAACACTAGTTGTTGTACATATGTAATATTAAATCATAAAATCATTTATACTTGTTTTAGTGTTTTATGTGAAAATGTGAATATGTTAGAAACTATTAGTTCAAACCATTTACGTATTTTATTTGTTTCGTTAAAATGATTTTACGTTTGTTATCGACAAAACATTAGAATATCGTAAAATATAAATAAACGTTTTTACGGCTTATTTGTATTAACAATGAAGATTGTTGATCTTCTTGTTTACTCATCGAATTTAGAGACATTTTAACAAATGAACTCGAAAACGAGGCTAACGGTGCTAATGGGGCATCATCCTCATCTGAATTGCATAAAGAATCAAATATTTCAAAGGGTAGGTGTTCATGGTGATTTGTAGGTGTTTATGGTGATTTGTACCAGAAACAAGAAGAGAAGAAATGTAAAGAAACAAAAGTATAAATGTGTATGGACTAAAATACCCTTGACTACATGACAAAAATCAGACATTGACTTTGGCATTAGTGGTCAAGGGACTAGTTTGGCATTAAAAACTCAAGTTTTGGACTCCCCACGATGATAAATGCAAGGTTTGTCCCATTACGATGGGCAGTGACAAGTTTTGAGACCAACGGTGTATTTTAGTCTTTAATATATATGCTTCACTAAATACTTAATTTTTTTTTTAATCAAAAATGCCATTACATTCATAAAATTA
Source organism: Chrysanthemum seticuspe (assembly GCA_019973895.1). Lineage (NCBI taxonomy): Eukaryota > Viridiplantae > Streptophyta > Magnoliopsida > Asterales > Asteraceae > Chrysanthemum > Chrysanthemum seticuspe. The sequence continues at coordinate 218,475,217 of BPTQ01000003.1, read as the reverse complement.
GCAAGGTTGTATGCATTATTCGCGGATCTTAAAAAATCGCAAAGTTGACTAGAAAGATCAATATTGCGATTTTTTATTTATTGTTATTATTTAATTAGCGAGGTTAATTTTACGATTTTTTTTAAACTAGCAAAGTCAACTTTGCCAGTTTCATGAGTATAATAGTTTTAAATAAAAATTGAGTATTTATTGAACTATCTTTGTAAATTGATTATTGTTTTCATTTTTTAACAAATTACTCTAAAAGTAATGATTTATTAATTTCAATAATCATGTTATATACTAGAGACGCTAATTTTATAGACAAATCTATTAACAATAACACGGCGTATCATTTTTATTTTCTAGAGATCTTTATAACCTACCCCGATTAATATTAACAAAAGTGTCTTGTGTCCACCACAAGTTATGTTCTATAGTTTGAACCTTTTGATGTTAGCATTCGAGCCGCAATGTCTCCAACTACTAAACGGCCATCTTAAGAACTTGATTAAATCATCCATCTTCCCTTTATATCAATTTGTAAAGTTTTACTATTCATTTCATATTTTTTTAGTTTTACCCTTTCATCTTTGTTTGGACTATATTCTAGAGTTTGTTTTAGAAGAGAAAAAGAAAGGAAATGAGAGAAATTAGAAAACTTTAATAAATCATCCTTATCATCGATTACCAAAAAATATAGAGATGAGTTCTTATTGTCATTTAGATATTTAACGTAAACAAGTTGAATTACACTTGACGTAAATTTTATTTGAATTTATTCAATATATATAAATGTTGATTTCAAAAAGTAAAAGATTATGTAACATCATAGTTTTTTTTTTCTTTTTTTTTCCTTTTTAAATCTTAACTTAATAGTTTAACATTGAAATAATGCTTTAAAAAGTTTTTCAATGGAGGACAAAAACACTTTAGAGCAAAACTAAACCGATTATACAAACTTGAATGACCTAAATTCGATGAAATGTAATTTTAATCATCCAAGTTTTTTGGTTGACCCAAAACATACACTTGTATACGTAAGTGAGTGATTGTGAGCTACAACTTTATCCCCTCTAAAATTTTAACTATATACCGGCAACAATTATATTTTTTTGGGTAAAGGGTTTCTTCGGTAAATGTGTTACTATAAAAAACGTTTAAGTACAAAGGATATAGGTCAAGTCTCATATCTCAGCCCGTTACATAGGCGGTAAAGCTAACATAACAAGACACTTATTATTCTTTAAAACAAGAAAACAAACCGGTACTCGCTAGATTACATTTGACACAAACCCAAACATAAACTAACGTCTAGAGTTCTTAAGAATTCTTATGTCATAGGAATCACAAAGGCAATTTGACTAGCAGAAAGCTCTTCGTGGACTTCATCATAAGGTCATAATCATAAGTGTCATCTCCATAACTCTCCCTCCAACTTTGTAATAAACTCTTCTTCCTCTCACCCTTAGAAGAACTAGCAACATCAGGCATACCAGATGCTAAAAAATTAGCCACATCGTTATAAACTGATTCAACATCATCTTCACTATCATGATCACCCCGATAATCAACCTTTTTAAGAGGCTTGCCATCATCATTCACAAGAGTAGCTTTCCCATCAATAAGTAGCTTTTCAAGCTTCCTAATTTTCTCACCAATTGGAGTAGCACAAAGAACACCATTTAGATCATTATCGTCCATATCAAGAGCATCAAAAGGGTTTGATGCAGCAATATTTGTCCCACTCGTACTTGCCTTATTTGTGTTATTTTCCTTAGTAGCATCCGGCTTTTTCGATACAGCTACATATACCTGCTTAGGTTTAGAAGAGCTAATTTTAGCCCCTTTACCCACATCAATACCATAAAACAGCTTTCTCTGAGGCATTTGAACCCCAACCTTCTTAACTTTTGCCTTACGATTTCTTACCTTAGTAAAACAATCATCATTCTTATCCAACGTAGTAGACGCTTCAGAAGCCTTGGCTGCTACATTAGTATTACTACGAACAGCCTCCTTAACATGATTTGGGCATTCAATTAAAGCATGTACAAAGGTTTTACATTCACCACAATGAGGAGGTTTCCATTCATATTCAACATTAATAATTTCATTAGTAAAACCATTACTTTCTTCATTTGAAATTGCCATTGTAACCTGGCCTTTTACTTATAAATCCGCGCTTAATTCAACTAAAAGCACGAGCAAAACTAATACGGCCCCAAGACTCGACACATATAGAGCTTGTAAAAGCATCTAATATAATAGGTTTTCCCTACTTGCGTAGCAATCAAGCTCAAACCATCCACAGAATGAGCAACCAAAGGAACCTTATGCATTTTGATCCAAACCGGTACCTTGTTTACCTCGCTCCTATTAATGGATAAAGTGGGAGTCCATTTGTTTAGAATAATGGGCGAGTTGCGTATAATCCAAAGACCTCGTTCCAGAACACCATCCACACCCTCATTGGTAGCAACTTAAAAAGAAACACACCATCACCATTCTTCATCAGCTTTTGCAAGCCAAACTTTCCCTATGTATTAATAACATAACTCTGAACTAAAGGAAAAGCAATGGTCTTACCAAGAAAGTAACCAACAAGTGTGTTATCATACCGACTTAAAACCTTCTTCATAGAAACCATAGGAAACATTGTGTCATGATTATCCACACGATCTTCATTGACCAATGCTCTAAAATTCACTTTCGGAACCATACAAGTAGTATTAATGACATTAGCAAAATAAGTAGTAGAATCTACCTTAGGAACCGATCCCGAACCCACATGCTCATTAGATTTAACACTACCATCTACATTAGATGTATTAGCACTATGTGTTTTAGAGGTAGCATTGTCCACACGTGTAGTCAAGTTAACACCACCATCATCAGAGGTCCAATCGGTAATGATATGACCTTGATTTCAATTAGTAACCATATGTTCGTTCAAGGGAGTACATGCAACTGAAACTGGAGTTGGAATATTACCATTAGGAGCCAAATTCACACAAGTTGGAGTCGAATTCCCTATATTCGGACCAGCAGTAACAATCAGTGTCAAACACGTTCCAATATTTCCTTCCTCTGTACCATTCTTATTCCCAGAATTAATCGGATTAATTATACCAAGCGAAGCAGTAGTACCTGGCTCGTCTACGGCAGACGACACCATGTTAACATTAACCGAACAATGTTGTTTCTCCTTTATGCCTCTCCCTCCCCCACCCCCGTTCTGACTCAAAAAACCACGTTCCATACCCTACATATAAACATCAAACAGTAGCAGTAATTAAGCCCATCGAAGATAACCAAGCTTAGAACATCAATAAATCCATGATAACCAGGCACGTATGATCACAAACCCGGGAAAACATGATCGAAACAGCCAACCCAAACCAACAACAGTTAACTTAGGTTAAGTAGAAACAAACGATTAACAAAAAGGATTAAGGTGCGATACATAAAGAACCCTAACAAAAAACAATTTGAATAACTCCCTAAAAAGACACATACCCTAGCGATAATAACCTCTAGACTAATATCTCTTGACTAATATAGGATTAAACAACAACTTAATCATACATAAGAACAAGATCGGGGATCAAAATAGGTGTTAGAGATCGATTTGGATTGAGTTGCCTTAAGGGTTTCTATTTGTCTCCAAAATCGCCAGAGATGGGGATTGGGGTTTCTTTCATACCAGTAAGAATTATATTTTGAAGCATTGCGCGGGCAACCTAAATCTTGATACTATCAATGTAGATTATTGGTTTATAACATTGTCTGCTCTGGAAAAATATTAATAAAACTTAAATTATAGATTTATTTTCTCGGTATTCTAACTTCATTCTATTTTTATTCATTCCCTATCAATTATAACTTGAGAATACTTGTTCCTATGCTATTCAAGAATTTAACATAAATTCTTAATTACATATTGGAAATGAACACGAAGAACTCTCCTTGGCAATATGTTTTGATGTGTCCAAATCTCTGGATCTGAATATATATTTTACTTGTTAATTTTTTTGAGTTGAATGTAGCACCGTTGCAATTGGACTATTTTATAACTAACTTTTGTTTCGATTATTCTGTGTATTGATTCCTAAAAATGCTTCAATTAATCCCAAAAATGCTTCATTCGAACCACAAAAATAAATTAATCGATACACAGAGTAATAAAAATTAAAAAGTTAGCTATTAAAAATCTTATGCAACGACGCTACATACAATTTAAAAAAATGACAAATAAGATACACTTTAGAAAATCTTTTATATAATAATAAAATTTCATAAAGTTAAAAAAGAACGTTAAGAATTGCAATTTGACCAATGGGAGTGCACCATTATGCCTACATGGCAAAATTGAGCATTCCTGTTGGCTAATAAATGTCAAAATTGAAGATAAATTTGGTCAAACTCTTTAACTTTCGTCTAATTTATAAAGTGTGCGAAGAAACAAATGTGTCAATTTTGTAAAAAAAAAGACTAAAAAAATTAGAGGGCAATTAACAAAACTTTAGTTGTTAAATTTCAAATAAAATTTAAAAATTTAAGTATATTTATTAGTTTCCATCATTTTTAATAACTTTATAAATTTAATAAATTCCCCTTGGACTTTATAGCCTCTATATTTTATATTTTTTGAAAAGATAAATACAACAATATATACATTAAACTAATTAATTTGCATGAAATTACAAATATTAAAAGCAAAGCATGAGTTACTGTGACATGTAATGAATACATGAGATTATACATATAAGAGTCATGTTATTCCTCTTTTTGCGATTAAGTAAGGATATCCATAAGAGTATTCTTTTTTAACTATCCGCATTCAATAACTACTTATATAATCTTTTATAAGTTTACCCCGCGCACGGGTTTATAAATCGGCTTAAATAATTATTAACAGAAATATAAATATTAAAATGAAGGCACGGCCTCGCACGTTACAGTCGAAATTCTACATATGACAACTACATATATATTTGTTTCAAGGTAATTATGTGTTACTAAACACACAAAATGTCTAGAACATGATATCAATAGCTAAATTTAAACAATATCAACCTAAACACTATGACAGTTAAATAAAGTCAAATTTCTCATGCAACAAAAATCTATACAAATTACTAATCGATATTAGCACATATTGAAAAAATTATGTAAAACCTCACCTATGTACATGTATTATAATTATATAATTACTAAAAATTTAGAATAATCTTATAGAAAATTTTTACACATTACAAAACCATGGTTTTATAAATTGTCAGCTGAAATATTATTATCCATTATACTATATATGATATATCCAAACCTCGTGCGTGCACAGATTGTAAAATTAGTTATCCGTTAAAAAAAAAGATAATTTAAAACTTAAATAAAATATAATTCTTTTTTATTGGACTCTTTGCATCTTTTAGGTAGCCTACCTTAATATTCAGTGTTATGAATTGGTCGACATGACATACAAATTAATATCTTTTAGGTATACTAAATAAAGTGAAAACTGAAGGAGAAAAATGAGCTTTACGTTGCCCTACCTAAACAAATATCCGACTCCTTTTGGAACCTTAAAAATCGATGTCGACTTAAATGTAAAGATATTTTCACACTTCAACAAAAATGTCAATTCGAACTGGGCCGGTATATCATTCTTGGTACATAGGTGGTGTCGATCATAACAAAGATCGCTTCATTACATCTTTCATTGGGTCTAAAGTGACTTTCTTACTAGCATTAACTAGATAACAAAGCAGTCTTGAATAACTATAGCTTATAGTTGTAGTTTATAATGTCACTTCTAGCGAAACCAGTACCCTGCTATACTTGTACTTTATGGTCTTGTTTTAGGTTGAATAAACACAAAGTCATGTTGGAATTTTGTGATGAGCAATAAATTTTTTTGGGTGAGTTCCCAAATTGTGTGAGAAACAGTTTCGAAATATGGCGTGACCTACTATTATTAATGTTACAAGAATTAAAAAAAATTGGCAATCGAAAACACCTGAGTTTCTGAGCATGAATGCCAGCCACAAGAGAAAGATTGTTAAATGATATGTTCTTTCCTAATACTAAAACATATGTCGTATTGACATACACGAAGACAATTGGCAAGGAAAAGGATTTGCTGGGAAACATGTACCCACTCGACTTGTTAGTTGGTTTTGACCGTAAACAACCCTCGAAAGGAATAGTTACGGAATAGTTACCGAAGCATCGGCTTTAAGAAAAATCGGTAAAGCAGTCGGTTGAACAGAAAATCGGAAGCTCAACTGGTTAGTGAATAAACAGAATTTCAAAATATTGATTATATCATTATATGTATCAATTCGAAAAAAGAAACGTTGACAACTAACTACTCCGTACATACATACCGTTACGACTTACGTGTGTGCCCAAATCATACTACTATTTTATAATGGAGGAAGCATTTTTTTTGCATTTATTGACAAAGACATTGAATAGTTAAAAAAATAAAGCATTACAAAAATAAAGCATGAGTTATAAACCAATTATGCCCAATTTACCATCACATTCATCCATTAACTTTCAATTATTATTATTTTTAAAACACTTATTCAATTAATATAATTTTTAAAACACCCCTCAATAAAAAATACATGCTATTATACATATTGTACAAACTAATAAAAAACGCTAAAATTCATACTATTTATGTGCAAAAAAGCTGATGGCACACCATCGTTTGGAAAACCGAAAGGACCAACCGGGAACTGGAGTAGCCACCGGTCCGACCAACTACTAAAAGTGTTCAAATCGAACCGAAGAGGACCAACCGGGAACTGGAGTAGCCACCGGTCCGACCAACTACTAAAAGTGTTCAAATCGAACCGAAGAGGACCGGTGAAACAACGTAAAACCAGTGAACCGAGCCGGGCCGGTTTCGTTTCCTTTATGTTTTTTCTCCGAACAGACACTTTTGGCTATCATTTACTGAAGTTTGGTCGATTTAAATTAAATATGAAAAGACATATAGATGTAAAGTATAGTATTAGAAAAAATAGAGAATGAGTGTAGATTAGTAATTTTACAATTGTTGCTCTCTTTATATATGGTAGAGATAAAGATGCAACTGCATATACATTTAAAAATTTAAAAACATTGCTAAAAAAACATTATTGCCACAAAAAAATACAATCATAATTCAAAACTCGATTGCTAGATAATCACAAAGTCTCTGCCGTTGCAGCACACGAGTACCCTGCTAGCCATTCTACAAAATTCCTTTGGTTTTTTTAATATATATTAAAAAAAATAATAAAATAAAATAAAATAAAAAATAATGACTCTATTCATATCGAGTAAAACTCTATAAATAAGGTATTCGTATAGCTTAAAAAACATACACTACACCACAAGCCCTTCTTTGCTTATCATCTCTAGCTTGTTTCTAAAAATGGCAAGACCTTCTAAACCCCTCACAACAAAAACAACTACCATCAAATTCCTTTGCAGTTACGGCGGTAAGATCCTCCCTCGTTATCCAGACGGCAAGCTCCGTTACTACGGCGGCGAAACACGTGTTATAGCCGTTGACCGGTCCATCTCTTTCTCCGGTCAGTCCCCATTTAGTATTTCTTTCTTTTTGTATGTACACGTACGTAACGAGTGTCCGTCCTACTATTTTAGTTTATAAGTTTCAACGTCTCTTGATAAAAAAATTATTAAATTAAAGTAACACAGTATTAACCTATGTTGATTAATAAAGCTTATGTTAGCTTGTGTTTGTATATGAAACAGAATTGTTAGTGAAGCTTGGAGAACTATGTGGTACGCAAGTGGTGCTGAGATGTCAATTACCGACCGATGACTTAGACGCGCTTGTTTCTATTACTTGTGATGAGGATTTAGTTAATCTGATTGAGGAATATGATGGAACACCTTCAAATAGTACTAAAATTAGAGCTTTTCTTACGCTTTCGAGAAAAACGTCATTCTCACCGCCGAGATCTAATCATTGTGTCCTGCAGAGGGTGAAAGCACCGGAAAAGAGGATGTTAGTCATGTTACGATGTGGTAAATCTTGCGGGAATTTGTTGCGGTATGCTTGTGAAAATTCAAGCTTAATAGAAACTATTGGCAATAAATTATAGTTGTAGGTTTGTTAACAAGATATATGAATGAATCAATTAAAGAAATAAGTTTTATGATATGTATTGATGAATCTAAGACATGGATCGGTGTTATTAAGACTAATGCTAATTTGTGGTCACTAGCATCAGTTGAGCTTTCTTTTTTTAAGACTACACACCGACTATAAATAAGTAGTAACACGACCGCAACCACAACAAAAAACATATAAAAAAAATGAAAATTTGGTTGAGTAGGCAACCGAAAGTTACAATTTGAAGAGGTGGGTGGGGAGTTGGTTATAGTCGGGCTAGGGGGTTACACGGTTGTGCTTCAGTTGGTTGTGGGGTAGGGGACCGCACCCATTAGCATTAGTCTAAGGCTAGACACAGTGGCGAACTAGTTCGTCTGTGCCACATCAGCTTTCTCTCTCCGACGACGACCTAACTGCCACAGTGGTGACCTGAGATTTTTTTTTTTTTTTTTTTTTATTTTTTATTTTTTTAACTCAAATATTTTTAAAAACAAAATTAAACTTCATTAATAAAAATACTTAACATTACAACAATAATTAAAACCTTAAACTAATAAAACGTAGACGTTACAATACTTATTAAAAACTGAAACTAATAATCTAAGTTGTGGCGTTCTTTGATTGCTGCCTTAAGTTGTTCAAGTTCTTGTAGTTGTCGTGCGGACATATTTGTGTCGAGGGGTGTGTTGTAGAAAATTAAATCTTGCGTCCGGTTTGATTGTGCTGTCATTGCAAGCTGCTGACGTTGGAGCTCAAGTTTCTCCTTTTTGAACTCCTCGGCTCGCCTTGCCCTTGCCTCTGCAAGCTCCATCTCTTTTTGCTTCAACTTTATGTATTCCTCTTCCATATTCTTGTTTTTTTCATTACTTGAACTTTTGAACTTGAAAAAGTTCTTGGCCATATTAGTAACAAATGATGTTGGTGGCTAGTGTGCTTTCTTCTTGGCTGCGTCACGACCTTTTGGTCGTGATTCTCGAGTCTCTTCTTCGTCAGAATCATCCATGTCTTGGGGATGAAAAGGACATTTTGTTGACCCCGAGGTGGTTTCCGAAGTCCTGGATTTCTTCCGACTAGTCGTGGTGAAAGCAGGCATCTCAACAGTTTTCCAAGCAGAATGCCCTCTCAAAACTTTCCAACACTCCTTCAATGTAAACTCATGCTTGTGAAGCACACGATATTCGTTACTAGCCTTTTCATAGTCGTCTTCGTCATTCTCACCGCTTCCGTGATTATCCTTGATATTATCCATAATTGCACAAAAGAAACCAAACCTAGAACGAATCCTACCCTTCCATTTGGTCGTTATGGAGTCGTAGGTTCTTGTTGAACCAGTTTCATTTTCAAAGTACGCTATCACCTCATCCCAAAACCCACTCCAGTTGATAGCGTTCCCTCTTTCCGAATTTTCTGACAACATGTACCCAAGCTCTACAAAGCGCGACCTCTTCCGCTTTTGTCCATGGTTTGACAGGTGCGGTTGCAACATTCTTGCCCTTCCCCTTTGTAGCCCGTTTTGTAACATTCTTTGATTTGACGGGTGACGTCTCTTCGACATCGTCTTCAATACGAATAGAACCGTGGTATGAACCGTGCCCCGAACCTTGTCCCATCGAAGCATCTTGAGTCGGGTATTGTTGAGACGTGTAGCATTGAGCAGGAGGGAATTCCATAAAATACTCATAATCCATATCAAGATTAACAGCATGAAGCGGTGAAAACGATTGATTAGGTTGGGAAGATTGGGAGAAATCCATGTTAGGATGATATGACGACCCGCTTGGTGCTTGGTTTTGATTGATACTCGGACGACCCGGTGGGAAATATGGACGATTGACGTAAAATGGGTTTTGATTGTGGTTGGGTTGTGGTAGTCGTGTTTCATAATCAAAACCGGGTGCTTGAAAACGAATACCCCGATTTTGTGGTGGTGTTAAACCGGTTAATTGAAACGGTGGATCCGGTGAGAAATTCAAGTTCGGGGAATTTTGGGGAAGTCGGGATCGTCGGTTTTTTGAGTTGGGAGTTTTTCTTTGTGACATGATGAATATTGATTGATGAGAAGTTGTTTGAATTGTGTTTGAAATTGTGTGTTTAAAAATGTGTTTGAGGTTGGTATTTATAATGTTGTAAAAGTGGTAAAGTTTTTTTTTTTTTTTTCGGTGCTTGTGAGTCGGTTGTTAGCTCAACCGAGTTTGGCACAACCTTTTGCTCAACCGACCATCGACCTTCTTCCCACAATGGGATAACCGAGCACAACCGACCCCCTCAACCCACCTCAACCGACCCCTCTGTGACTAGCCTAATGGTCCGGTAACATTTTGGTTTTTGATAACATGAACCTGATGAGATCAGCGTTGATTGCAACTAACAGAATGGCAGAGGCCACTTGCTTATCACTTTTTGGGTGGGTTCCTTTTTACGTACCCTTAGGGTGTGTTTTGTAGAGAGAAATGGTAAAAGAGAAATGGAAATGAATCGAATTCCCTTGTTTGGTTGGTTACAGAAATTAAAAGGTGGAGAATTGAGGAGAATTTGAAAGAATTGGTAAGGAGTTGATAGTGTTAATTTTAGAGTTTGATTTTCATCCCTTTTGATTGGGAAATTGGAGAAATGATTTTTCATGATATGTTTTTTTTTTCTTTTTCAACTTATATTTGTACTTTATTTCTAAAGATACCTTTTTTAAAAAATATATATATATATTTTTTTTTTAAAATAAGTTTTTTTTTAAATAAATACATTATTATATATAACAGGAGGCATTTGGCATTAATGTCACCTCAATGCCAAATAATCATTTTTCATGCCATATAAGCATTTGGTGTCCAACTAAGTAATTTTTTGTCCACCTAAGCACTAAGTTTTTAATTTAATTAGCTTTTATATAAATTTCGGATTTTTAATAATTTTTTTTTATAAATTTTGGATTTTTAATAATTAATTTTCGAAAATTGTTTTAAAAAATGCGCCTTGCAAGGATTGAACATTGGTTATTTGGTTGAATAACATGTGTGTTTACCACTAAGGCAACACAACCTTTTGGAATATATGTTGCAAGTCCAAAATTATAAATATATACAACCAATTATGTAGGAGAATCCCTACAACTTAGGTAACCCTAAACAAAAAATATATGTAAAAACTTATATACGGTACATATAATGCAAAACCATTATTAAAAAAAAACATACGTATATTTTTTAACCCTAATCATCAAATCTCTCTCGAAGAAGAAAACTCCATCATTAGGGTTTTAACGATTTTTAATGTGTTTTTGTGCAGGTTTTGCTGTTCTTGGAGCTTTGATGCGAGCTCAGTTAGCTGACATGCATAGACGATTAAGGTACATTTGATCTCAAGGACTTGGCGCGGCTAATTCTAAGTTTATGGGTATGAGTGAGTAAAGAATAAAGTGGATTTTATGTAAGACTTCTCCTACGTGTATATATTATCCAAATCTGTATCCACCTTTGTATCCTTTGATGTTCATTTTTTGTTTTTGTTAATGCTCATTGTGAATGTTTAGTACCAAAATAGCCAATGTATTAATTGTTTATTAGTACTGAATTTGCAGGATTGGACAGAAACATACAGCTACTGAAGGCAAGTTGGGAGCTCCTGTTGTGACTTAGTGCCTGATACATCTAACGTTCAGAGAAATACTATGGAGTTATATGCTGCAAATGGCGACATCAGTATATTACAATTTGTTTACATTTGTTTTTATTTGGAGATTATAGGTACTAATATTGGAGCTGCTTTGGTACATATGGAATCTGGAAGAACATCGTGGATATGCCGTTCCAATAGTCTGTCTTTGCAATTTGACTCTTCGGTAAGAACATGATATAACTCAAATAAGCATGTATATATTCCCGAGCTTCATGATGTTTGTAAAGTTTTAAGATTGTCATATCTTTATCTCCTAGATAACTTATTATGAACCCTTTGATTTTACAGGGAAATGTTGTTTTATGTGGACTATAAGGTTAGGGGGAATGTCCATCACTCTAGAATTATGTATATGCCTTCATCAGTTTCTTGGTTAGTTTCATCTGTTTCTTGGTTAGTGGAAAATGTATTCAAAGTTCATTAATATTGTTTTCTGTTTTATGTGTGAAAATGTCTTATTTGGTGTACAAACTTCAGTTTGGCAAGACTCAAGCTGTATGATCAGTATTTCTTGGCCAGCTCCATGGATGGAACGGTAATATATGCAATTTTCCATATATATTCACTTAAATTTATCTGAGCTAATATACACTCCTATGTTGACTTTTGTAGGTGAGATTATATGATCATCGTTTGACTCAAAAAGGGGCTGTACAGTTTTACGAGAGACCTAACACATCTAAGTTGCATATTGTCAAGAGAGGGTGAGGAACATGATGAAATTCTTACAGTTAGTCGAAGAAAACATTGAAGAATTAGCGGCCTTGGACACCCTTGATGCGGGCAAGTTGTTTGAGCTCGGGAAGGCTGCTAAGCTTCCAGGGGAATTCAACATACTTAGGTCTAAACGTTTTCATATTTATGTTGATGTGTTTTTTACTTTTAGATATTATGCTGGTGCGGCTGATAAAATCCATGGAAAGACAATAAGAACGCAAATGATCAGTTACAAGGGTACACGTTACATGAACTTATAGGTGTCGTTGGGTAGAGTGTGTTCCGGAGCGAGACCTTGGTAAAACTAAATCTGGATGTCCATTGGGAAAATTCTTTTCTTCCTCTTATTGTGTGTGTGTTTATCTTATTGTAAATTGTGTGTGTGTTTATAATCAGAGGACTCCCTACAGCAAATATATGTCCCTATCAGCTCAGACTATGAAGGTAGTGGAATCACAACTACGTCACTGATAATTTAGATCACTATTTTCTTTTGGCTTGAATTTTGAGATTAAATTTGTTTTTATAATTTTGATGGGTTACTAACCAGCCCAACAATGGCTGCAGGGTGTACCATGTCAGTCAATCCCGCTGAGCGAATCACCACTTTCCGCCTGTAATTTACAATATTAGGTTGGCCAAACAGTTACAAAAGGGACAGGTTGGCGAGAAGGGTGCGTGTGCAAACTGGTAAAATAATGGTTTATTTGTTGTTTTAAATGATTCATTATGATCCTATATATCTATTGGTTTGTCTCTGTCCCAATATTAATTGTTTTTTTTACTTATGTTAGGTTCTAAATAACCTCAGGTTCCTAAGTATCGAACTTTCACAGTTGAGGACATTTGACCTTCGGTTGACTCCAAATCTTGAGAGGTTGAGTGTTTCTTGGTGTCTTGATTTTGTAAAGATTCATATGCCTTCTGAACATCAAAAGCTCACATATCTCAAGATCATTGATTCAAAGTTGAAGACTCTTCACCTCGTGGGTACTCCGAATCTTAAGGAGCTACATCTGCAAGGTTGTAATGATTTGGTAGAACTTCAAATGTCTGTCGAAAGTACAAAGCTCAAATTTCTCTATATTTCTAATTCAAAGTTGACAAACATTCACCGCATGAATACTCGAATATTAACCTTGGGCTGACTCCAAATCTTAATAGGTTATATCTTGAAAACTGTTTTGATTTGGAAGAAATTGAAGCTCCCGAGTCATCTTGTGTTGCTTCTTTATGTGAGTTACATCTGATTTCAGAGCCCACCGATGCGTGCCCATTCCACTCTAAAAATTATTTCCCAAAGTTCAAGTTTTCATGTTATTACAAAGAACAACAAGATTTCATATTTGGAAATCTTGAGAAGCTTTTTTCAGTTGGCTGAGTTTGCAGTGGGATAGAGATAAGCTAGGTGAGAGAACAAATATTATATTGTTTTGGATTCTAGGATGCAAGATTTGTCTGCAGTTGGGGTGCGTCGAGGAACTGTTATGGTTTATAAGTTGGATAGGGTTTTGGATCCTGTTTCTGATTCAACAATTGTTGATCCTAAAGGGTGTTTGATTGATTTGCATACTATGAATATTAGTAATGATGCTGAGATATCAGATATTTAAAAAGCGAGACTGTTGCTGAAGTCTGGTTTATGCTTTAATAAAATACCCTTTGGCAATTTTCGACCAGTTCGACCCATTCTCTTTTAACTCATTGCTTTCTAATCACAAGACCCTTTAGAGATGAAACACAACTTGAATTTGATGACTCAAAAGTGATAAATTATGCCTTATGACCTTCCTAATCAAGAGAATGGGTGTATATAAAATGATAATGCTTTACTAATTAAGAAATATTAGATTATTTTGTGGTTTTCGAACATTTTAAAGGAATGACTGAAGTTACTATTTTGAGTCATTGTATGATATTTTTGCATATCACTGATTTTGATCGTCGTTTTTTCTGTGGGCAGGTATGATTGTGGTATGTTCATGATCAAGTATATAGACTTCTATAGTAGGGACGTAGGACTATGCTTCAGCCATGTACAATATTACATGTACAGCTCTCTTCTTTCTTTGTGGAGGGTGGGATTGTTTTCCTAAATGAACAATTTTTGTCGACCCATCAGAGATTTACATTGTTTTCAAGTCTTTATGAATTTATAATAGTAAAAAATCATAAGTTCAATATCCATTATGAATTTATAATATTGGATTTAGTACATTTCAATGAGCTATTAATGGGATATGGGATATACATTGTTTTCTTTGTGGAGGGTGCGTACTTGATTTGTATGCTTTGAGTTTTATTTGATGATGTTGAGTGCTTCTAGATTGGGTTTATACATATGACTTTGATTAGGTTATTAATAATATATTTACAGTTGAAGAATAATTGCAGTAATCTATGGATTCATACTCGCTTAAGTCTGTCTCGGATCTACCTGATCCTTTTCGTTCGACTTTTAGTTTCAGGTATGTTTTCAATAATGTTGAATTATTTATGTGAATTAGTTTGTTAGACACTGAACAAGGGATCAAAATAAAACCTTTTTTACAAAAAACTAAAATTACAAATCTTGAAATTAAGCTGAGAGAAACCAAAAAAGGACAAAAGCTGAAAAAACTACTAAAGGGCAGTTTGGCTTATAGGCTGCCAAAGGATTAAATGCTACAAAAAAGCTACATATGAAACTAATCAAAAGCTAATCCTAATCTATATTATCTAGAAGGCCTAGACTGGACCTAATAAGCAAAGTTAAGCACTAAGAAGCTAAAAAAATGAAAAACAGGCTGCTGTTGGGCTGCAGTTCAGTGCAAAAAGGCAGTTAAGGGTGGTTTTCACAAGGCAAAACAAGCTACGTAAAAAGCACCAAATCCTAATGAGATCATAAAACATGAAAACTGAACATCTAACTATTAATTGCTACAATTAAATAATCCTAAACCTAACCTAAAGTCATCTAATTCTAAGCAAAAAAAAAGGGAAATAGGCTGCTGATAACAGTGGACAGAACAATTAGTAAAAAAAAGGGAAATAAGCAGTTTTTTTTTGGCAATTTTGCACATTTACAAATTTGAGAGTAAAATAATGTGAAGCTGGTAAGAAGTTTGAGAGGGTATTTTTGGATTGTTTTATCAGTGCTTATTTGCTTATTCTGTGCATTTAAAGCTGATAAGCAATCATACACACTCTCTTGATACCTGCTTATCTGTAAAGGCGAGCATTAAAAAAAACAATAGATCCAAACACATAAATATGCTTATCTTTTTTAACGATAAGTATATATGCAATCCGAAACACCCTATAAGCAACTCTCAAACTGCTTATTATCACTATCAATTAAGTAGATAACTAAAGCATTGTCTTTCTGAATAAACAGCGGAGTACTCCTTTAGGCCTTCCTGTCGTACAACCTTATTTCAAAACCAAACGTCATATTGTAAGTACTTGATTAAGATCTGTCAACCTTAAAAAGTCAATTTGTACGCCTTTCTGAATAAACAGTGACGACTATTATTGTGTAATTGGTTGCAAATAAAAACCTCTTTTCAAGTCTTGACTCTGCAACGGGAGGGTAGCAAGGATTATGACGCAATGATGATCATAGCTAGCCGTTTAGAACGCTAGCTTATTGTTTTTCTGTAAATGCAATATCAGTAATGTACAATTGATGCGAAATTTAAAAATGAAGGACGAGGTGATAGTAGTCATTATATAAAGTAACATTTAATCAAATCTATTAAATTCAAATGTATTTATGTTTTTCTTTTTTATAGGTTAATTTGGTGATCAATTATGATCTTCCTGTGATTCACAATTCTCCAACAGAGCCTGATAGAGAGGTATATTTGAATCGGATTGGTAGAGCGGAGCCCTTTGGCCGCAAGGGTAAGACTGTTATTTTCTTCTCTATCTCTTTGCATGCACCAAAAAAGTAAGAGACGACACAGGAATATGTGTACAGAACATGGAGCCCAACCAAACCCTACACACAGGTCATTGCCCACTACATCATCTTTTGCCTTTTTATTTATTTATACAGTCTAACACATATACTCAACGAATACAGATACAACTTTAAGACCTTCATAATGGACAGCTTTGCAACTGCAAAATCCACGTTTATCAATCCTATCGGGGACAAAGTCACGGGCGTTAGCTGTGATGATTTAGTCAGGAGCCTAGAAAGTCCTAACCCCCACGAAATACCAACAGAACTCTAGGTAATCACAGTGAATATCCACAATTTCCAATTTCACTTCAACCAATTATCAAAATAAAGTACCCCCGACTATGTTATAGACAACATCTTGGATAAAGAAACCACACAATTTCAGCCATCGACACAAGAAACAAGTAACAGACATCTACTCAACATCTGCATTCTAATAACACAATATACTCATTTAAAACTATAACTACCAAATATTTGTTTCTAGCAGCTGCAACAACACCACCAACAGAACACACAACACCAGCATCTTCTACAAACCTCATCAGAGAAATATGATTGGAATGTGAGATGAAAATTATGATACAAGGACTCTACTTTCCAGACACCATTCTGAAGAGTTAAACAAATATCAAAAGTAATGTGAACATGTGTAATATGGGAAATAAAACGGAATAAACTACAGTCTATCATTCAAAGAATAATCATCAACTGTTTGTTCAGACCAGGATAATGATGGAGATGGAATATATGTTGTCATACGGCACTACGGAATCTTCACTTCGTTTTCTACTCCAGAGATTTCACATTCTTGAGATTATGCTACCACTTCAGGTTATTCATTAAGAGTACTTCTTTACTGTTGTGATCAATAGTAGACTCCAGATAAACTAAGATCTGAATGTTGAATTATTGTTTTTGAGCGAAGTTAAACAAAAAAAATTTCTAAAAGCTATTGAACGACTAAAAATTGAAGGTACTCACTACTATTACTTCACATGAACTAAATCCAAGCTTATGTGATACGTTTTAGTGCCAAATTGTAGTGTTATGATTGATATGCGCTTTGCGTTAACTCCCAGGAGACGTGCAGGAGCAGTAGACAAGTCACCAGCTGGACCTGTTATTCGTATCAAAGAGACTAAGGAGAGTATTAAGAGCAGTAGCTCAAAGTCTGCTGGCGCTCCTTCTATATCTACATCAAATCTGCCTGATTTGAATAATCTAACCTCTCAATTTCAGCAGTCTTTTACTGACAATCAGCAAGTACAATTACGAGCGCAAATTTTAGTATATGAATCATTAATGTGAGTACTATTAATTTTCATGATATGCACATGCAATGCCCAATAAGAAACAAGACACTCTGCTTGGTGTATGAGTTGGGGTGACCTTGCTAGCATTCTTTAGAGGAACTTTTGGGTGGGCTAACTTCTTAGTGAAAAACAGGAACACAACCAGGGTTCAAAGAACTTGCAAAATATGTTCCGACTTCAATTTCTTAAATCATTAGTTTTACTCATGCATTCTCCTCCATTAACAGAGTTGCCAATTTCATCGATCATACCAGTGAGCTTGGATGGAAAGAGTGAGGATATTTCAGTCATCTCCATGGTTTTATAATTATTTTTTATACAACCTCCCAGACTGATCTTGACTTTTCTTTGTTTAGGGATCAAAGAATCCGGCCAATCGTAGTTGATCCAGGGCTTTACTTAGCAAGGCGAACCTAAATCTTCCGTGCCATCGAAAAATGGCCAATGCCCAATGCTGTTAAAGTTTACACAAGCAAAGTCTCCTTCCCTCTTTTGTGAGTAAGCTAGAGGTGCCACAGTTTGACCCATTACTTATGAATGAGTCGATTTTGGTTGTTCTGATAATAAGATGCCGTTTAAATTTAATCGTAGACAATTCCCAGTTGCCAGTTGCATTGTGTTTTGCAATGACTATTAACAAAAGTCAAGGACAAACCTTAACACAAGTAGGATTGTTTCTACAACGGCCGGTTTTTCCTCACGGGCAACTGTACGTAGCCTTATCAAGGGTGAAAAGCAGAAAAGGATTAAAGATTTTATGTTGTGATGAATACGGGAAATACGCAAAATCAACAACAAATGTTGTCTACAAAGAAACTTTGTTTAGAATTTAAGTTAACTGTTATATCACTTTAATACATTTTCATTATCTACAACTTTACAAACATACATAAATTCCATAATGTTGTAAAAATTATATATGTTGTGTTATTAACCATCCACGCAAACCATACAATTATTTATAATTCTTAAAAAAAAAACAATTGTTTTATAGTATTGTTTGACAATTCTAAAAATGTATTTCAGTTAACAAAAAACAACAAACAAATAATTATAAGTTATGCCCGCCCATTGGGCGGGCTTCGAAAACTAGTATATATATATATATACTTTTCTTTTCAATAATTTATTTTTTTTTTATATTTTTTAAGAATTGTTATTTAGAAAAAAAAATAATAATTTAAAAAAAAATCAACAAACAAATACATGTGAGTCTTATATGACAAAATGTTATTTAAATATATATATATATTTTATTTCTCGGGTCAAGTATCTGTTGTTACCAAACATTAGAATTGAACAAAATTCTCTACTGATTTCTATTCTCTGAGATTATATTCTCTGCTTCATTTCATTTATTTGAAATTCTCTCTACCAAACTTGCCCTTAATTTCTTAGTGGTAATAACAATCAACATCAATTTAGCACTATGTTAGATTATCTTTTCATCATAAATATCACTACCAATACAGTGTAAAAACACAACGGACATCATTACCAACTTTTATTTTTTTCATTTTCTTTTTTCGAATATTAAAAACTAAAATTTCATTAATAACTAAAACACAATATATTAATAATTCAAATAAAACTAAATAAAAAAACATTATAATAAAAATTCAAATGAAACAAAATTACAAATTATTGTGTATTGGTCCAAATGTATTCCACTAAATCGACTTTAAAGTTTAGACGATTTTCCTCGTTAACTAAATCGTTAATAACTTGTAAAATTTGTTCATGCGTTGGTATAAGATTATCATCACGATATTGATCTTCTGGATAAAAGTCAGAAGATATTGCTTTTTTTTTTTTTTTTTTTTTTTTTTTTTTTTTTTTTTGTGTCTTTTATAATCATATTATTCGTTTTGCATCATTCACACTTTGGCTGTGGAATAGACTTAACAAGAACATCCTATTCTTGATATATCCCGTCAGTAAGATAATATCTTCATTTCTAAGGCGTCGTTAGCCACAAATAGAATCTATGGTGCTTTCCCATATTTGAGATCATTGAAAATAGGTGATTGACGTATAATGTTAACGTCGTTGTTCGCCCCGAAAACACCAAAGAGCGCATACTAAATCCATAAGTGTTGTGAGGCAACGACTTATAATAAAATGAATGGATGTGGCTCGTGATCACCATTACAATATTAAGCACGATATGTATTTGGCCAATTAGCCCGCGACCAACCCGTGCAATCAATTTTTCCTAACATCCCGTATAAGCATAGAGTTTTTAGAAATCAGCATAAGTAGATCTTCAAAAAAACTCCAATCCATATAAGTCCATAATAGCCTTACATAAATTTTTGAGAGCATCACGGAAAGTTTTCATACCCATATGCAAGTATTCTTTTATAGCATCAGGAAATGTGCCGTATCGCATTTGACAAATCACATAGGTACACTTCATTATGGGTAAATTCTAACTCTTCCCGAACAATCACCGTCTTGTTGAAAATATGACAAATGATCAACTATTTCCCAAACATATGCGTGTGAATAGTGATCGGCTCATTCATAACCGCTTACAAAATATTTATTCGTCATATATTAGGTTTTAAGAGAAGTAAGAGGCCACTAGACGATCATAATCATCGTGATGATCTCTATGTATCGTGTTTTTTCTGATTCTAAAAGTGGAAGCTTTATAATTCATATAATATGTTCTCGCCTCTTTTAAAAACTCTAGCTCAATACTATTAACCTCCTATTCTTCTTCTTTATCCGAGGATGTAAACATGAATTGTTCAAAATCCATTTGTTTTCAGATGAGAAGTGTAGAGTGCTTAAAGAAAGAATGTGTTTGAAAGTGTGAACGAAAATAAACAAGTATTGAGGTATTTGTAGGGATAAATTTATATAAATTTTGAGAGAAAATTTTTTTTTTCTTTTTATAAACATGCCCAACAACATGCTTTTTGAAGGTCGACACTGTAGGATTATGTGCATAATATAACATAATTAAATAGTGCCGTTAATATATGAGACCATTGGGTCACACGTTATAACAGGAGACTTCAGTTTTATGTATTTATCGTAAATACATAAGTGATCTAGTGAAAACAAGATTGAGCTTAATCAGTTGGACCGATTAAACACGTAATAGGTTTAAACCAAAGAACCAGATGGAAGGCCCATCTAGTCCTCGGTTCATCCGCCTCTATGGGAAGGGAGACGGGCTTTAGGCCTGGTCTATTACTGAAGCTGAAGGAAAGGATAAATATATTATGGTATAATATCATATCTTTTTTTTTGGTAATTCTCATGTATAATGATTAAAGTATATTTTTTTATTTAATTATAGAAGATATCCTTTAAGTTATTATGAATCCCCGAACTAGAAAGCACAAAAACACTTTTAAGTTTGTTAATTAATGATTCGATCATTGTTGTGGAGTTCTAAGATCAAGTGCTAGCATCCTATTGAAGTTCTGGAGTGTTAGTGTGGACTAGTCGTGGATAAGGTCACATTATTGATCTTTTGAGTTCCAGAATTTTCCCCTCCAAATCACATAGTTTCAAAGGTTTATGCTCCCGCTGTAATACTGATTATTATCTATATAAATTTTATAATATTTAAATTATAACCACATTTTCCATCAGAAGCGTCCTCGTTAGGTGTAGCTAATAAGGTCAACGCGTGCTCGAGGCCTCCAAGAAGTGTCTTACAATTCTTATTACCACTAGTCTAAGTGAACAACATTTTGCTAGTAAACCGGAACTTGTATTTTCAAGGCGTTCATAAGTAGATATATTGAACATGAAATTCGTATCACTTGATAAAATCAACAACCCGTATTCTAAATCGTTGATTTTAATTAAACATACTTTTCTTGTATATACAACCCGTGTTAAACATGAGTTACAAGCTACTGACGATACAAAGATATGTTTTGTCTACCTATCACATGTCAGTTATCTTGAATTCGTCAAAATGGCCATGTTAAACTACTATGTTCTTGTCTGTTCTTGGGTCAATATGTTTGGTTACTTGATTTTTTTCAAGCATCGCGCTTTGCCTAACATAAATCATTAGCTTCTTTTATACGATTTTATGATAAAAGTAGATTTCAACCACACAACAAATCAAGATTATTCAACATTTCAACCAACCTCTCAACTTGAATATTGCATGTCAACAATACATCAAATATAGTGAGATGTCTTAATGACACAAAGAAATCAAAATACAAATACTCAACTAAATAAACTGTAATCGAAAATATTACAAAACCCTAAAAAAGATCAATACCAGATCTAGAGTACGATGGAAACTGTGTAAAGAAAAGAGAGAAAACAATGTGTAAAAGTGAAATAAACAATGCTATAATAAGCATTATATACTAAGGAGACTTAGGACAACAACAACTTTAGCAACTTGTTATCTCCAATCCTTGTAGAACAAAACGCTAGACAAACACAACCAAAAGTTGTATAAACCGAAATTATAACTAATGAAAACTTACCTGGCTTACTTTGAAGTTTCACAAATATCAAACATAACCTAAACCACAAATAAACTTAGGTAGACATATATTTTAATACCCCCTCTAAAGTTCATTTGTGGTATAGATATAAAATTCCAAGAGAATCATATAATCTTTTATGATCCTTAACAGATAACCCTTTTGTAAACAAATTAGCAACATTGTCTTCAAATTTGATCTTAAAAGTTTTGATATGTAGAAACCTTTTCCCTCGAAAAATGCAAATCAATCTCAAAATGCTTAGTCATTTCATGGAACACAGGACTAGCAGCAATCTGTATACCATAGCTCCTATCACAACTTATTAGAATGGGCAGTTCCACCTTAACTTTTAGATCATTAAGAATTTTTAAAATCTACATAATTTCGCAAGTCATAATGTTCATTGCTTTATATTTAGCTTCAGCTGAAGATTTAGCAAGAACATATTGCTTTTTACTTTTCCAAGATACCAGATTAGTACCCCTATAAACCACATAAACAGTTATAGAAGTAATTTTACATTTAGCCTAGTAAAAATAAACAAATCCAGACAAATTTAAATCCTTGTATTGCCTAAAAGATATACCAGTTCTAGGAGAACACTTCACATATCTTAAAAAATGAAAAGCAAGTTTCAAATATGACTAACATGGCATAAATTGGCTAAGACAATGCACAACATAAGCTATATCTGGTCTGGCAATGGTTAAATAAATGAGTTTACCAACCAACTTTAGTTATTAACAATGTAGATTATTAGTTTATAACATTGTCTGCTCTGGAAAAATAGTAAATAACACTTATTTAGTTGTTTCTTTTCTCGATATTCTAGTTTTAGTCATTGTGTATTAACTCGAAAATACTTGTTCCTATGCTATTCAACAATTTAACATAAATTCTTAATTACATACATGTAGGCTATTGTAAATGAACACGAAGAATTCTCCTTGGAAATATGTTTTGATGTGTCCCGACTCTCTCGATATACAAAAAAAGGTTAATTGTCTGAAAATGTATTTTACATGTCACTTTTTTGAGTTGTACGTAGCATCGTTGTAATCAGACTATTTAATAAATAACTTTTGTTCGATTATTCTGTGTATCGATTCCCAAAAATACTTCACTCAATTCCCAAAAATGCTTCATTCGATAGCCAAAAGAACTTTAATCGATACACAAAATAATCAAAATTAAAAAGTCAATTATTAAATAGTTCGATTGCTACCTTGCTATATATAATTCGAACAAATGACAAGTAAGATACTTTATTAGACAGTCTCTTATATAATAAGAGAATTCCACAAAGTGGAAAAAGAAAATTGAGAATTGTAATTCGTGAGAGTGTACCAGTATGCCTACAAGGCAAAATTAAACATTTATATCGGCCAATGTCAAAATTGAAGCTAAATTTGGTCAGCCTCTCTAATTTTCGTCTAATATATACAATGTGCGAAAAAAAACACATGTCTCAGTATTATAAAAAAGAACTTAAAAAAAAGAGTAATTAATAAAACTTTAGCCATTAAATTAAATAAATTATCTAGATTTAATTATATTTATCAGTTTTCTCTTCTTTTAATAACTTTATAAATTTAATAAATACCCCCGAAACTTTATAGCCCCTATATTTTATATCTAATAAAAAATATACAACAATATATATTAAACTAATGTATTTGCATGAAATTATAAATATAAAAAGAAAACACGAGTTACTGTAACATGTAATTAATAGAAGATGTTATACATATGCGAACGACTCATGTTATTCCTCTTTATGTAATTGGGTAAGAATATAAAGACAAATATTCTTTTTAAGTATTCACATTCAATAATGATTCGTGTCATTCCTTTTTATAAGTTTACTCCGCGCACGGCTTTATAAATTGGCTCAAATTATTATTAACATTAATATATATATCAAAATGAAGGCTCGACCTCAAACGTTATTGTGGGATTAAAATAAATAGACGAGATTCTATATAAAACAACTAAACATATTTTTTCAAGGTCATTATGTGATACTAAACACATATAATGTCTAAAATATAATATCAATAGTTAAATTTAAATAATATTAACTTAAACACCATGCCAATTAAATAATGTTAAATTCTTCATGCAACAAAAATTTGTACAATTAATCGATATTAACACATAATGAAAAAATTATGTAAAAACTCGTCTGTGTACGGTATTATAACTATATATGTATTAAAATTTTAATATTATTTTATAAAAAATCTTAAACATTGAAAAACCATAAATTTATGAATTGTTACAATATTTAACCTGTACAAACTTTGCACGTGTAGAGGTCGTAAAACTAATTATCTTTAAGAAGAAAAAAACAGCTAAATTAAACTTAAATAAAGTGTAATTCTATTTTATTGGGCTCTTTACATTTCATCTTCGAAGTAGCTTACCTTAATATTCACTCTTATGAATTGGTCGACATTAATTAATATCTTTTAGGTATACTCCATAAAGTGAAAACTGAAGGAGGAAGTGAGCGCTACGTTACCTTACCTAAACAAATATCCCACTCCTTTGAAACTTAAAAATCCATGTCGACTTTTTCGTATGATATTTTAACATGTAAACAAAACTGTCAATTCGAACTGAGCCGGTGCTATCATTCTTGGTACATAGTTGGTGTTAATCATAACAAATATCACTTCATTACATCTTTCATTTGGTCTAAAAACTGACTTTCTTACTATTTACTTACTATCTCAACTTTCCAAAAATGGCAAGACCTTCTAAATCTGTCACAACAACAGCAACCATCAAATTCCTTTGCCGTTATGGCGGAAAGATTCTCCCTCGTTATCCAGACGGCAAACTCCGTTACTATGGCGGAGAAACACGTGCCCTGGCCGTTGACCGTTCCATTTCTTTCTCAGGTCAGTCAGTCTTTCCTCACTCAGTTTCGATCACTTTTGTTTGCTATTTATGTTTACATTAGATTGTATCTGTATGATATTTATGACTACAGACATAATTGAGACCGAAGATATACATGTACATAATTTTATTTTTATTTTATTTTTTTTACAGTTTGACATTAAGTGCATACCCTTTTTAATGTTTTATTAAAAAAAAATGTGTACTAGCTATTTGACAGATTTCTGAAATTTTTATATATGCATGCATGTGTAACAGAAATATTGTTGAAACTTGGAGAAGTATGCGGAACACCTGTAGCACTGAGGTGTGAACTGCCAACCGAAGATTTAGACCCGCTTATTTCGATAACGTGCGATGAAGATTTAGTTAATCTGATTGAGGAATATGATCGAACACCATCAACTAGTACTAAAATTAGAGCATTTCTTACGCTTAATAAGAAATCATCACCTAGTCCGTCAACCGTCTCCGGAATCTCAAGTATCCCGTCGACGAGTAATTGTGTCCAGCAGATGGTGAAACCACCGGGAAAGAGAATGTTACGGTGTGGTAAATCTTGCGGAAATTTTCTTCGTTATGCTTGAAAATTCAAGCCTGGTTCATAATGGAAATCATTGGCAATTATAGTTGTAGGTTATGTTTAAATGAATTAGTTACGTAGTAATAAAATGATTAAATAGTGGTCGGTTGACCGGCCAGGTCGTCTCTGCGCCAATCGAGTCGTCACCATTGCACGTAGTCGTCTTCAAAGGTCGGTCGGCTCCAAAACAAGCAACCCCTTCGTCCTTTCGACCTCGACCGATAATTCATTAAAAAAAAACATAAAAACAAAAAGTCTAAAGTCACAACATCAAACAACCTCATAAACAACTCAAATTTATCCTAAAAACACAACCCATCTTAGTTTCACACAAGATTCGAACACACAACAATAATCGAACACACAACAATAACAAGATCTCAAATTTTCTCTTTTAATTAATCACATGCTTGTTCTTAAAACAAACGGTTAAGAGAAATTTATCATAGATCTTTCTCGAAGCATAACCTCTTTTTAAAACAAGAAAATATCATCTGACTTTCAAAGTGCATGTCTTAGGTTGAATTGGGAATATAGGGAGAACATTTAGCCTCTTAAAGGGTGTTTGGGATTGTATTTTCTCCTTTTTAAATGCTTTGTATTGTAATCTTTGATATTGCAGACGTGTTCATCTTTGATTCTTTGTTCAGGTTCTAGCAGTAGCAAAACAAAGAGGGCGTTTTGTATTCGAATATAATAGTAGCAAAAAAGATTAACAATGGAACGAATTTGTGGTTTGTATTTGTGCCTAGTGGCTGAGATCTAATTAGAGTAGAAAGAAAGTTAAGTGTGTTTTCTTTATATTGTTTTGTGGTTTGTATTTGTGCGTGCCTAGTGGTTTAATTTTTTCTCTAATCCGAATTTAAGATAAAATAATTAGGGTGGACTTGTGTTAGCTACATTTGGTCAGACGGATAAAATCAAGGGACGATTTTTTTTTTTTTTTTTACCAATTAGATATTTTGGGGATATTAAAGTGTTAAAATTTTTGCTATAATTTTCGATTACGGTTTTTATTCGAGCTTTGAAATACGAAAGCGAATATAACATTGTGTTGCTTCAAACAGTTGCAAAAACACACTCGACTTTGACTATTTTATTTGAATTGTTATGTAATGTGTTTTATTATTATTGAATATTAATGTTGTTGTTAAAATGGTTGTAAAAAAAAATGTTCGTCATCTTATTGAGCCTTAAAGATCGCTTATTGGTAGCAGGAGAGAGAAAACTGAAGCGACAGAAAAATTTAGGATCGCTAAAGGTCACTACTGCGATTAGCCTTAATTGTCTGGTCAGCTTTTATCAACTTTGGTTTTTGTTTTTTATTAACATCAACAACTTGATATGGATCACCATTGATTGTGAGTAACAGAATTGGCAGAGGCCAAGTGTTTGTCACTTTTTACGTACCATTATCTACTTAAAGGCGATAAGGGTATGCTTGGCCAGAAGTTTTTTTAAAGCATTTTTACCATTTAATATTAAGCATTTGAATATTAAAACTTGTTTGGCAACAAATATTTATTATTTTTGTTTTATTTAAATGTTCATTTCTCAAGTATTTAAAATTTTTGTTTTGTTTAAATGTTAGTTTTATAATTACAACTACATTATCAAACACGTTTTAATAAACAAGCATCCACTACTAACTATTACTACTAACTACCATCGCTCGTTTAACCAAACATACTCTAATCCATCACTCATTTGGGGTACACATCAGGTAACTCATCAGAACACATGTTTCCATTCACACATGTTGATGTGTATGTGTATGAACTTTTAAATAACTAAATGAGAGTTGAATGGTAAAGAACTTTTCAATAACTAAATAAGAGTTGAAATGAGGTTTTTTAAATGGTATAGCTTTTGATCGTTTATATTTATAAACTTAAAATGAGGTTTTTACAAGTAAAAATGTAAGTTTATATAATGTACGTAGTATTTTACAAAGCGTTGATCTTCTCAAATATCTTCTGATAAAATACCTTAAAAAGACCGAGCGACTTCACGTCTTGAAAGATCTTCTCCCCCGAGATGGCACCATTAGAGAACCTTTTGTCGTTTCGAGCTTTCCAAAGACACCAACAAGAGATGAACACAAGGCCCTGAAATACCTTCTTCTTCTTTTTGTCGAGACCAACTGAGTTGTGAAGATCAAATAAATCTTTCACTGTGAACATGAACAGGGGAATGGTTTTACACCATCTGCTAATACGATACCAAACCTGGTTGCAATAACACAATGGCAAAAAAGATGGTCCACTTCTTCCTCCTCGTCGTCGCATAACCCACATAAAGTGAAGGAGATGTTACAGTTTCTCCTCCTGAGAGCCATGGCCGTTTGAATGCGGTCCAATCCCACTCTCCACATAAAGATGTTACACTTTTTTGGAACCCACTTCGACCAACTAAAGACATGTCTATTGCTATAGTCCCGATCGCTATTAAGAAAATCTTTCACTGCCTTGACGCTAAACTCCTTGTGATCCCTTCCAAGCCACGTCCATTTATCACCGAGGTCACTTAGACTAATCCCTTCCAGCAGGCTCTCCAAATTGATCAGATCGCTATTTTCTACATCAATTGACTGACTATTGGAGACACCCCTGATTCCTCCGAAACGGTTATTGCCCTCCTCGACCCCGTCTACAACTAAACATCTCTTGTCTTTAGCCAGCTTGAAAAGACTTGGAAAGACGTCTTTTAATGGTTCATTGCAAACCCAAGGATTGAGCCAAAACATGGTACTTTTGCCATCACCGATCCTACCTTTAAACATTTGGTTAATACATATACCCCCCACCTTGATCTTCGAGCAGGTTTTCACAATTGTTCCCCAAACACTAGAGGTCGCGTTGCTAACGGGAATAGGGGTCCAACTTCTTTTCGAGTCATGCAACGAATTGATCACCTTCCTCCATAAGCTATCCGGTTCGGTTCTATATCTCCATATCCACTTGGACAGTAACGCCACATTGGTCTCCCAAAGTATGCTCAGGCCGAGACCTCCAGCCTTAATAGGGGAAGAAACTCTCTCCCACGCAACCCAATGAATTTTGTTTCCTTCATCCGAACCCCTTCCAGCCTTAATAGGTTTTCTAGCACGGATTTTATCAATGTCACCCTCCCACCAATGGATAAACACGACCCTTTCCACCTAGATAACCTTTTCTTAAAAATATCAACCAGAAAATTCCAATTCGCGACACGATTCATATTCCCCCCAATTCTAATGCCGAGGTGATCAAAAGGAACCGAACCAGTCTCGCACGACACCGCAGTAGCCACTGATCTAATTTGAGAATCATCAACCCCCACACCGTCAATTCGAGACTTACCCAAGTTAATTTTCAGCCCCGAAATAATGTAAAAACATCTAAGAATTATGGATACTTTTTTTAGATTGAGCAAAGACCACTCGCCAACAAACAAAACATCATCCGCATATAGTAAATGGGACAAAACCGGACCTTGATTGGGGAGAGAGATACCTTTAAGCCACCCGCTACTACTCGCTTTCTTCATCATATTAGACAATGCTTCCATAACAATCAGGAACAGAAAAGGGGAGATAGGATCCCCTTAACGCATTCCTTTAAGACACTGGAACTCTTCCGTAGGAGATCCGTTGACAAGCACCGCAGACCTAGCAGATTCAAGGGTACCATAGATCCACTTGCACCATCTATCCGGGAATCCCATTTGTGACATGATGGACATCAAGAACCCCCAATTCACATTATCATAGGCTTTGTTGATATCCACTTTAAACAAAAACGCTTTACTTTTCGTTTTCTTCCACCACGCGATTAACTCATTCAAAATTAACGGCCCGTCCATGATCGACCTGTCACTAAGGAAAGCCGTCTGATGAACAGAAATAAGAGGGCCAAGAAACTTTTTGAGCCGATTTGCCAAAACTTTCGACACCACCTTGCTCGTAATACCCACCAACGTAATGGGGCGGTAGTCATTCAAATTCCCGGGGTCTTTACTTTTTGGAATCAAAGTGATATACGCCGAGTTACACCCCCTATTCATCTTTCCACTCTCATGGAAAACTCGAAAAACCTCAGAAAAATCAGGCTCGAATCTGTCCCAAAAACGCTTGATAAAATTGAACGTGAAGCCGTCGGGACCCGGAGCCCGGTCGTCTCCACATTCGAAAACTGCAGTCTTAATCTCTTGGGTCGTGAAGCTAGACACCAGCGCCTCGACATCTGAATCAGAAAGGGTATTCACCACTGAGCAGTCCACAGAGGGCCTCTCAGTTCTCTCCTCACAGAACTTGTCCCTGAAGAAATTAAAGATATGATTTTTACGTCCTTGGGCCTGGAAACCCACATGCCCCCAATCTGCAGCCCATGGATAGTGTTACTACTCTTCCTCTGATTTACGAGCCCATGGAAGAAACGGGTGTTGTCGTCACCTTCCATGGCCCATTTGCTTCGAGATCTCTGTTTCATATCTTTAGCCTTACGGTCCAAGATGTCGTTCAATTTCTTTTTACATTCAATTCTTGTCCACTCCTCCTCCTCCGTAAGCTCAAAGTTCTCTATAGAACTGTCGAGATCTTGTAACTCTTTAGTACATAGCTCAGCTTCCTCTCCTTCTTTGCTCAACATCTCATTCCTCCACTCCTTAAGGTGCTTACGAATCCATTTAAATTTCCTTATCAACTTCACATCCGGAGGCCCTTTGAACACAAAAGTATCAAGAGCCTTAATGACTGCCTTTTCGCAATGAGGCAGGTCCAGCCATGAGTTGAAGAAGAGAAAGGGTTTGGGCCCAAAGTTTAACTCTAGTAAGGATAGGAGAATTGGATTGTGATCCGAGTGCACCCTAGGGAGCGATCTAAAGCAAGCTTCGGGCCATTCGTTAAACACCTCCTTGTTCACCAGACACCTATCTATCTTTATCATTTTCTTTCCCCGATCGTCTTCCTTCAAGTAGGTATACTTGCTACCTTTCATTTCACATTCAAATAATTCCGCCATATTGATGAAATCATTAAAATCCTTAGCGCATTGTTGTTTAAATTTGGATCCCATTCTTTCACATCTCGACCTCACAACATTGAAGTCTCCCCTCAGAATCCACCATCCACCCAATCTATTTTTCAATTCTATGATCGAATCCCACACCGCTTTCTTCTCCCTTTTTTTCTGAGGCGCATAAACATTTGTGACATACACAAATTCGTCATACCCTTTGATAATTCCTTTAACCACCAGAATGTTATCCGATTTGATACTGTCAACCTTCTTGAAAATTCCGGGGTCCCAAATACTTAACAACCCCCCCTGATCTGTCAATTGGATCTACCTTATCAAACGCCATCTCCGAGTTACCCCAGTAATTCGATAGAACCTCACTCGCATAACCACTGTTTTGAGTCTCTTGAATCATCAAAAAAGAGACTTTTTCCTTAATCTTCAAGCCTTTAATCCATTTCCCTTTCTTATCCCCCGCACCCCAATCCCTCTAATATTTATAGATAAACAATTCATTGGGGAACATTAAATATACCTTCTTCCTCAACCGTCTTTCTGACCAAAACTTCATCCCGGAATAGATCAACTCCCACTAAGTTCCCAGTCGCTATTGTCTCCTGTATCTCTTCCTCAACATCAACACGCATCAGGTCTGGGGGAGGTGGCACATCACTAGCCCTGATTCTAGACTCCCCGTTGGAGGAAGACCCTTCGCTATTGCTTGGCCTATTATTAAGGTTGAGACTTCTGGTTCCATCTCCATTGTTGTTCAACTGGTAAGAGTTAGAATCTACTTGGTCAACAGATTGGTTTAATATGGGATTGGTATTCGGGAAGTCTTTGTTGTTGTTGTTAAGACCCAACAGCCCATCAAGAGAAAAAGGATTCGAGTCTCTGGGCCTTTTCCTGGGCCTAGAAGAGAGCCCGGATTTGGTTTGGCACCATACTTTATCAAAAGTGAAATTGTTATTAGTAATAGAGACTTCCTTATCACGTGTCTTAGACGAGGGACAAGTACGGTTTTTGCCTGTCCCCACCCTGCCTTTATTGTACCTTCTAAACGATTCCTTTTCCCCATGGGGATTCTCATGCACACCCGCTTTAAATTTCGACACCTCCCCATGCAAACCGTTGATATCCGGGTTACCTTTCCCAAGAGCAGACCCTTCGTCTTCCTCGTCGGAATGCCCCACCTCACCTTCTTCTAACTCTGCCGTCCCACTACCTTTCGGTGCCGGAATACCTTTCTCCGTCGAGTTGTTCCCCCATGAGCCATCATTGCCCTCAATAACACAGCTCGGGCACCAATTATTAGATTTTTCATTGATCCAAACTTTGAATTTTTTGTTCCGCCATGTAAGAACTACACATTCCTTTAGCTCCTTACCATCGTCAACTAAAATTCCAACACCTTCCACTGAGAAATTGTAGTCCTTCTTCGAGAAGGATAAGGGGCAAACCAACGTGCCGAAGAGACCACCAAGCTTGTTGAATAACTCAACGGACGCCAGTTGCAGTGGAACTCCATGAATACCAACCCAAGCAATTCTTTCAAACGGAAGCGATTGTCCCGACCATGGATCAAGTCTGGAAAACCAATTGCTCCACACCCCTTTATTAACCAAGAACGCGCTAGCCAAAGCAGGAGATGGGAAGATTAACATTGAGAAAGGCCCCCCCAAGTACTTCAACTCCACCTCTGCCTCTCCCACACTTCCTATAAGCGAGCCCAAAGATTCCAGGGTTTTGAGGTCAAGACATCGAACAACGAGCGCCCTCTCATGAATGTCGGACGACTCATCAATCGATGAATCAACTGCTACCACCCTCTCTTTAGCCTCCACCCCTCCACATCCCTTGACCACCATGCTAAACGAGGCACCTGGACTGGGGCCATGAGTGGCTCCACCCATCTTCGGAGGGATGACGTTGGCGTGAACAAATGGATGAGACCTTTTGTTTACCACATTGCCTACATGCTCATTCTCTATTTCGTACCTGGCCAAATTAATGTTCAAAGAATACTTCCCTATCTTCACATTCGTCATCTTAGCTTCCATTTGTTTCCAGTCCTGTGGGCGAGCGAAACTAACGAAACCAAAACTAGTCCCGTCCACCCCTTTCTTCTTTGCTATGTAAACCCTAACAATGTTCCCGAACTCCTTTAATCTATCAGCTAAATCCCATGGACGACAGCCTTCTGGAATGTTGGATACAAAGAATTTGATAATTTGTCCCATCTTGTTACCCTTGTTGTCTCCCTTCCTATCTTCTTTGTGTCTTCTCCTCCCGATAACCTCTTCCCATTCCTCTTTTTTCTTTTTTCTCTCTCTATTTTCTCTCTCACACATATTACTTTTGGACTATTGACTATCTAGTGTAGTTAGCTATAGCTAAGTTCAGTGTATATACAAGTTTGAATTAAGTAGGAATTGATACTTAGATTTAATAATTTTAATCAAGGAAAATAATTGAGTACTGACTTTGTAAAAACGAAGTGGGCTAAAAATCCGTGATGAAGTGGGCTGTCTAAACACGATTTCGGAATTTTCTAATATATTTGTTGTAGAGAACAAAAAATCAAACCCACGTTCAAAATTTGCTAGGCGCTAATCTTGTGTTTTGATACAACTAAAGCCTAGAATAAAAACCCTTAAAAAAGTTTTAGCTATTCACAAACACATTTGTCATGAATCGGGTTCATCTTCATGGAAACCGCAAGAGTGTGTCAAATTCAACGGGTGTAACTACACCCAATGGGCAGAAAAAGTTAAGTTTTTGTTAGTTATGTTCGATATTGCATATGTCATTGATCGAAACCTACTTACGCAACAAAGAATGGTCCGTAAAGAAGACGAGGCTCTATGTTGTGGGCACATCAAGAAGTGTTTGTCTAATAGATTGCTCGACGTTTATGCTTCATTTACTGACCCACGAAAGTTATGGGGCAATTTGAAGCATAAGTACGAAGAGCAAGACAAGGGTACACGTTTTAGCCTTATCGCTAAGTACTTTGATTTTCAAATGGTTAACAAGAAGTCTATTTTGGAGCAAGTGGATACAGTATCGTTAACAGATTGAATGCACTTTCAATCCCTATATCTGAAGCCTTCCAAGTTGGTGCTATTATAGCAATTCTGCCACCTTCGTGGAAGGATTTTTCCAAAATGATGATGCAGGAGACTAAAGACTATTCGTTAAATGATTTGTTGAGGCATATTCGTATTGAGGAAGATTTTAGGAATAGAGATCAGAGAGTTATTCATGGGTCTCGTGATCATAATGTGCAAGATGAGAACATTGTGAGGAGATCTTCTCGAGGCGATCCACATAAATATAAACTGGGAGTTAAGGTGGACAAATCCAAAAAAAAAAAGCTTTACAGAAATCCAAAAGAACTGGTATGATAGGATTTATTGAGTAAACAAAGATACGCCCTACAAGGCTTCAACGACATCGCAGATTTATTTTGTAAACGGGCGGCTCCACAGAAATCCAAAAGGACCGTTATGGCGTGATTTGCACCACTGAAAAAGATACTCCCGTGTAGGGGTGTCATAAAAGTCGACCCGACCCGAACCCGAACCCGAATAAGGCAATTCGGGTCAGGTTAATCGGGTCCAAAATTATATTCTGGTTATTCAGGTCAACCCGATTGACCCGAAATACAAACAAGGTCGGGTTTCGGGTTAATATATATTTCTTATTCGGGTTCGGGTCAAACCCGAGTGACCCGAATTTTTTTTTCATAGAGTAGACTAAAGGCCATATTATACTTACAAATTGTTACAAAACGAGTAGGGCAGCCCGCTCGTTGCAGCGGAGTTTTTGTCCCTTTTTCTTTAATCCATATTTTTGCTATAAAATATGTTTCTTGTGTTTATGTTTAGGGAAAAAATGATTTGTGTTGATACATAATCTGGCGCGGGCTGGATTCGACGACTCTCCCTGGGCCGTTCGTCGTCTTCTCAAGCCCTAAGTAGACCTGTCAACAAAGAGAACCCATTAGGAGTGGACCCGAGGCCGTAGCCCCGGGGTCCACCTCCGACGGTCAAGTTAGTATCGATGCGATGTAACCTACAAGAGTTAGGGTTAGTGTAACCTGTCATGTTATGTCCTCGAGAAGGAGATCTAGCCATGTATTTATAGGGCATGGATTAGGGTTTAGGCGTAGAGTGGGCCGCTGTCTGCCGGGCCTGACCCATTCCTGGCCCAGTCCGGACTATACGTCCACAAGCCCCCCAAGTCTAGTATGAGATAGTACATGGCTATGTTATGCTAGACTTAAGTTCCGTTCATGGCCGCGTAGGCCCAATCAATCATGACGGCATGGCCCATGTGTGCGCAACTCAAGTGTGCACATGGGCCGGACCATACTGCGCAGCCCAAATGCGACAGTGCGCACTTGACCCATGGCGCTGTCCTGTTTAACCCATTAGACTATATCCGAATCCGCGACCTTGTAGGCGCGTCCATGGTGACCATGTTCCATCCTGAGTAACACCCGTTCTTACATGACGGGGAGGAATGCGCATATGCTAGGTTTCCCGCTACAGTGTGATAGTAAAGACCCCGTAAGAAGAATATGTAGTTCTATAGTTGGGGTCAACAGTGACATTGCGATTGTGAGAGTCTGACAATGGTGAAAGTGGATCTCGTATGCTGCATCCTGGGTAAGGGCGTACCTTTTGTACCAGTAGCGACGCAGCATGGTGCGACAGAAGACGTGCTTCTGTAGCAGAAGTGTGCGCTGTGCGCGACAAAGAAGTGCGACAGAAGACGTGCTTCTGTAGCATAAGTGCGCGCATTACATCCGTCTTTACAACCGACAGAGGACGTCTCCCCTGCGGCAAGATGGTGCGAATATTTAAATCCGTCTTTGTACCGGACTTGCAATACCTCTTACATACGATCTGCTTCCAAATATGCCTGCGTGACGCGTACGGAAACAGTGGTATTATATACCCTGGTAGCCCACCAAGTGTGATGGTGTTACTCGTGTAGGAGCATTAAACTTATTTATTCAACAAAAAACACTTAATGCAAATATTAAAAGTGTATGCCACGAATTGAAACATATAAAACCTAATGAAGTGAAGCAATATATAGCACATAGCATGTGAACTTAACACATAAGAGAAGTGGCAGTGCGAACTACCCCTATCGCGAGGTTTTACAAACTACATAAATAATTAATTAATTTTTTATTTTTATTTTTTTATATATAAAAAAAAACCCCCGGATGGACGTACCGTGACCGCGACTAATAGACGCAGATGGATATATCGTGACCGCATAGACTCGAACGTTTGTGGATGATCGCAGATGAACATAACATGACCACGGCCTTTGTCCAGTGCGCTCATGGCGATTGACTAGCATCGTGGTGTTTGCTCGTAGCTAATCTGCGAAGATGTCCGAACGCACGGCCTAACGCGGGTAGATTTATCGTGACTGCGTTGTTCGATCGTACAAACAAGCGCGAACAGGCATACCAACCGTAAAAACAGTATCTGCGCGAATTAATTCGCGGCTAAAAGATAAAATAGGTCCGATCGTGCGAACTTTTCCTTTTATCTGTCTTAGTAAAAGAATAGACTATTATACACATTCTTGTATCTCATGTAAAGAAATATTATGATTCTTATACTTGTTATTTTCTAAATTGGGTACCGTGTAACAACTTGGATGGCCTTAATTAATTAATAAACAATATGTCCTGGTCTAAGCTTGGACAATACTATATACGATTTATCATGTTTTAACATTTAGCCAAATCACATGGGTGAAACACGATTTGATAAGCCGAAGTCTACTGACCTGAATGAGTGTATTCATAAATGATTCGATAAGCTGTCTGCTAACCTTAATGAGTGTATTCATACCGTAAGTCAGCTGTTGATAATATATGGTGGGCATACAAGACAAAATATTTTGTTCGGGTCCCACGGATGGCGCCAACTTGTTGATACATAATCTGGCGCGGGCTGGATTCGACGACTCTCCCTGGGCCGTTCGTCGTCTTCTCAAGCCCTAAGTAGACCTGTCAACAAAGAGAACCCGTTAGGAGTGGACCCGAGACCGTAACCCTGGGGTCCACCTCCGACGGTCAAGTTAGTATCGATGCGATGTAACCTACAAGAGTTAGGGTTAGTGTAACCTGTCATGTTATGTCCTCGAGAAGGAGATCTAGCCATGTATTTATAGGGCATGGATTAGGGTTTAGGCGTAGAGTGGGCTGCTGTCTGCCGGGCCTGACCCATTCCTGGCCCAGTCCGGACTATACGTCCACAATTTGAATTGTGATCAAGGTATTTGTGCAGTCGCTTATTCGTACTTTTTTCATTTTTCATACTTTGTGTAGCTGGTAATTTCGGCGCAAATGCACAAAACATATATTGTAAATCGCAAATGCAATTTTGACATGTTGGTTACACCGCCTCACAATAGCATTCAGATACAATTTCGAGATTCAGTTGACTTTTTCAGCCTTTCAGTTAAGCACATGTTTGCAAGCTAAAAAGAATAGGACTTACATAGGAAGCAAGTACGACTTCTGAAGTAAAAAGAGTCGTTGAGAGTTTACTGCATACCTTGTATCTCTAGTCCCTTCTAACAATTCTTTCTGCTGATATGAAAGTGATTGTGGATTAAAATGAGACCCCCAAAAAAAAGAATGAAATCCGAGCGAAGTAATTACCTTCATAGCTTACTGAGCCAGTAACGAATGTTCGGTCCTGATGTATGGCTCGCTGTAAAAGGTGTCAGATCAGATGAGAATAAATCAGATAAAAATGAAACATATCAAAATATATGATATAGCCAGAATATTAACTGCAAAAAGGAAAATACAACTAAAAAGATTCCAAAAAGACTTTGATCCATCTGGTGTTTTGGTATACCAACTTTCGTGATAAGAGGAACCTTCATTCTATTTTTGCAAGCACCAGCAAGTCGAATTATTGTTTATTTTTCTTTGTAGTCTCTTATTCTTATCAATTTCTGCTAATATAATTTTATTAAAAAAAAAGCTCACTAATCTAATTCATTTGGAAATAATTTGCGGTTTAACCGTTTAACTCGGAAGTCCTAACTATTAGAGAATAAAGTTGGCCCAAGCCCGGTCTGTGGGCTTAGGGTCCATTAGGTTTAATATTTCTCATGTAATTGTCATTATAAATAGTGGTCACTAATAAACATAATACCTACGGGGTTTTTTATCATCTAACATGATATCATGAGCAGGTATGATCTTGAGATCTAATCGGTCATCAAGCCGCCACTTCTGTACCACCCCGTCACACCTACCTATCATTTTTCCCCCTTCGATCCTCTCCTAAACATCCATACAAACCTTAATTGTTTTTTTTCTTTTATTATTTTTCCTTTCATGTCCAACTCACAGATCCACTAACACTACCATCATTTTTTAGTACCACCCTTCATACCTAATCATACCACCATTATCTTTTGTTTTTTTTTGTTTCTTTTCACTGTCCAATCTTCAACCTCATTGAAGTTCGTCTTTTCCATAATCAGTTCATATTTCAGGTTTGTCATCATAAACAAATCAATACATCAGTCCTTTTTCACATATCTATATCCTTTCTTTCACATTTGTAACATAATCAAACGTTTATCATATCACTTTTTCCCACACCCCACGTTTGTCACCATAAACAAACGACCTCCTCATCTCCTAACCCTAAAACCAAAGGCTAAACAGACCTAGCCGTCGCCGCTGCTTGGCATACGACTCTCTTTTTTGGTATTCCTCTGCTGGCACCACAACGGGTCTTCTCCAACAAAATAGTTTTTGATTTTTTCAATTTTAAGTTTTCTACTCCAGTCTTGAGTTTTGGCGATTTCGCCGCTCGGACTGCGGGGGAGTATTAGAGAATAAAGTTGGCCCAAGCCCGGTCTGTGGGCTTAGGGTCCATTAGGTTTAATATCTCTCATGTAATTGTCATTATAAATAGTGGTCACTAATAAACATAATACCTACGGGGTTTTCTATCATCTAACACTAACTAACCAAGTAGTAGCAACACATCATTTTAGTAAAAGAGACGATGAACTGAGCAAGTTGAGGTTATATATCCCAAACATCCCCCCGAAAGCTTTTAACACACATCCCCAAAGATTGTAACTGAAATGACATGTTCTTGATCGAATGGGGTGTTTGAAAGTACAATAAGCTATTAAACCCCTCAAATAAGCTTACCCAAACACCCCACCAAATGTTTTTAAAACCCATTCGTTATGTAATAAAGATAATACAATGCTCATATCAGATGTATATTATATATTACATATGATTATAATGAGTGCGTTAGGTTGACCTTAGTTGTACCGTGCCATTTCATTTGTAGAAGCAATTTGTTTTTGTGATACATCATGGCAAGCAAGGTTCCTAATAAACCCAAGTGCGATCTCCTAGAAAAAAAATCCATGAGAATTTTGAAGATTTGACATACTTATATACTTAATAATTATATACTTAAACATGTTTGGTAAAATGATTTCGAAAAAGCTTACAACAACGAAGGACGATAAGTCCTTAACATACTCACCGAATGTCACATTCTCACCTGACCGCAGCCCACTCCATTCCGCCATTTCTGATATGCACAAACTAACTAAAATCAGTATCAAACTCCAAATTCATAAGTCAACACCACCCATGATTTTGAACTCTTATTACAAAATAACAATAAACCAAAAATGATATCAAATAATGAAATTTAACTAATTAGTACTATCGCGAAACATCAAATTTCGAATTATCACACTTTTGGGCAAAGTAAAAAGGCCAACCTAAACGACACCGTTTATCATCAGCAATAATAGATATAGATAATCCACAGTGGCTGCAATCACATTTTCAGTGTGACTGCCTGACCAAGATACGATATACATAAACGAAAACTTAGCTCAGATTAGTTGATGCCCTGGCTGCGCACATGGAGGTTGCTGAGGCGACCATTTGTCGCAGGCTACCATCCTTCCACTTTTTGCAGCAACAACATAGTTAAAACATCATCACAGCCAAGTGAAACGCAACTTATACCATTTATGAAATCCCATTGCTACAATATACATTGACCTGGGAAGATGTCAATAATCTCAACTTTGCCTAAATCCACTCACACACATTCAGTAACACTATACTATGATGCCATTCTGTCGTTGGCAGGCCAATAGTAATTGTACATGGGCAGCCCTTTATTACCCTTTTATACATATGTCGTGCAAACGACAGCGTGTTATCCTTGTCCACCGTGGCTGCAAACACAAATTCATGATGTGTTGCCCTGCCATTATGTGGAGCGAGACTGTCAGTTTGCCTAGAAGCACGTACCTTAACCAATAAACTTTATAACCCAATGGTATTTGATATCTACAAAAACTTTCGAGTCAGGCAGGTTGAAAATCGACTAAAGCGGATACGCCCACCATGGCTGCAACTGTTGTTGGATCGATATACTCTGACCAAACTAACTATGTAGCTTGTAAGGGCTTAGCAACCTCGGATAAATCCTAAGTTACTAACAATGAAACACTGAATTTACTCTATTAAGTATGCAGAAACTACTCAATAAAGCTAAGAAGAATAACTTAAACTTCAACGATTTTATTAATACTTTGAACCTGCTTGATACACAGATTCACTAACAACCCTAATAACTCTAATATTCTCTAATACTACGTATGCATTCGTACCTCTAATGCCAATCTAGGGGTCCTTTTATAGGCATAAGGAATACCCTAGTCGGTTTACAATTATAATTCTTGTACGACAAGTAATACTAAACTAAACTAAGAATATTCTAGAATTGAAAAGCTTTCCATAAACGATATAGCAGTTCTTTAGCTTTGCAGTACTTTGATTTTCATTAGGCAGTACTTTGACTTTCTTTAGCACTTTGCCTTTTATATCCCAACAATCCTCCCCTAACTTGAATTCTACTTGCTTGATTTCAAGTTTCTTTGTATCTTTTATCTTTAACATCTTTGTCTTCAAGGAAAGATTGTATCTTTATCTTCAGATTTGTCTTGTACTCTCTGTGCTTGTATAGTCATCATCAAAGTAGTCTTTATAAGCAATCCTTTTCAGCAATTATCAGCAATCTTCATCTTTTCAGCTACTCAGCAACATATGGCAAATTGTACATCAGATCATAAAGTTTCAGTCTATTCTCATCAC
>BPTQ01000003.1:217610751-217826112 GCA_019973895.1 Chrysanthemum seticuspe | reverse complement strand
GATCTTGAATGTTTACTGTTAATAAAAATATCGTCATTAAACGTTATTTATATTTTTGATCTTTACCTAAGTTTTGTTAACGACAAAAGTAAATTTAATTTGTATAAAAGCTTAAAGCTTGTCAAGTTTAATAGATATTAAAACAAGCTTTTTCAAACAATATATTCATCATTCAAGCATTTACATTTATGATTAGTAACATCTTGATATGACCCTAATCATTATGTATGATAATAGTTTTTAGAATGTGTTAGGTTCTTAAAACCAAACACTACTTAAGTACTTGCATATTTCTAAAAATAGAAATACAACATATGACATCATGTGATGCATCATGGAAATCATTGGAAGATTTTATTAGATATTTTGTGTGGATTTGTACTCTTCATATCTTGCACAATCTCACTTAGATAGAGTTGACTTTGGCAAGATTTGATATCTTGGCTGTCAGACCCGGCGGTACCAAATTGGTACACGGGCGGAACCCTTTTAAGGGTTCCGCGGTCCGTGGACGCTCCTGTCCATTTTGGCTATAAATAGCAATGCCAAGCCAAGTAGTTTTTCATCCTTTTCCACTATACTCTCATACATATCTTCTCTCTAACCTTTCTAACTCAGTTTCATATCATAGTAGTGATCTCTTTTGTAGCAAAGAAGATCAAGTCACATTCAAGCTTCAAACGAGAAGTTGGAAGTCTTGTTCGTTTAGTGTTGTATGATCTAGTGTTGATTCATACTTCATTGTTGTATTAAACCATCATAATCTTTTGAGTGTGAGTGGTTAGTATTTTAGTCCTCAAAATACATTGTGTGTGGGAGTAGTTGTACCCTTGGAAAGAACTCGACATCTAGCTTAGTGTCGGAAATTGTGTAAGCGAAGTGTAAAGGTTTTCTCCGCCGGTGAAAGGAGCTTGTTGACTAGTGAAGTTAAACTCTCAAGTGTGAGACTCGGGGAGTTGAGTAGGGCAAGGAAATAGAGTCCTTGTAGACCGAACCACTATAAACAACTTGTTGTGGTTTGATCATCTCTTTCCTTATTTACTCTTTACATATTACTTGCATACTTCATCAACATATCCAAAAATCAATATCAATTGATCTTTCAATAAGTTTCGAAACAAAGATTTTAATTGGTAAACTATTCAACCCCCTTCTAGTTTTCTACAATTGGTACCAGAGCCTCGTTGCTCAAGAATTTCTAAAATAACTTGTATTTTATATACTTGAAACGATCCATGGATTCTAAAAACTTTAAAGAAGGGCAATCTATGCAAAGACCACCACTCTTTGAAACCAATGAATTTATCTATTGGAAAAACCGTTTTGAAACATATGTAAAATCAAAAGATATAGATCTTTGGTTTATTATTGTTAAAGGGTATTTTAGTTCTACAACAAAGGATATTTCCGTTGATAACAAAAGAAATTAGTTGCTAAAAATAATGAAGCTAAAATGATGCTTTATAATGCTTTACCTAGAAAAGAATATGAAAGAATTTTTATGTGTGAAACCGCCAAAGATATTTGGGAATCTTTAATTGTTACACATGAAGGTAATTCACAAGTAAAGGATAACAAAATTGATCTTCTTGTTCAACAATATGAACAATTTGTTATCCCTGAAGATGAAACCATTGATTGTGGCTTTGCTCGCTTCAACACTATTATTACATCACTTAAAGCACTTGATGAATCTTTTCGTAGTAAGAACTTTGTCAGGAAATTTCTTAGAGCACTTCATCCCAAATGGAGAGCTAAAGTGACCGCTATTGAAGAATCAAAAGATCTCTAAAAAATGTCACTAGACGAGCTAATTGGCAACCTCAAAGTTCACGAAATGGTAATGGAGAAAGATTCGGAGATCATCAAAGGAAGAAGGGAGAAGATCAAATCCGTCGCTCTAAAAGCAAAGGCGGAATCAAGCGATGATGATGAATCTTGCTCCGGTAGTGAAGATGAGGAGTATGTCATGGCCGTTAGAGATTTTAAGAAGTTCTTTAAAAGAAGAGGAAAGTTTGTAAGACAACCTCGAGAAGAAAAGAAGCCATTCCGAAAAGATCGGGATGACAAAAAGGGTAAAGGTGAAAGAAAGTGTTTTAGATGTGGTGATGCAAATCATCTCATAGGAGAATGTCCCAAGCCACCTAAAAGCAAAACTCAACGAGCTTTTGTAAGTGGTGCTTGGAGTGATAGTGAAGACGATGAAGAATCAAGCAAGGAAGAGATCGCTCTAATGGCACATGAGTCAAAAGAGGTACTTTCCGACTCTTCTTACTCTTCTATTGATGATGACACTTTGCAAAAACAATATAATCAATTGTGTGAGCTAAGTCTAAAAATCATAACTAAAAATAAATTTTTAAAAACCAAAAAGGAATTTTTGGAAAATGAAGTTTATGAGTTGAAAGAAAAAGCAAAACGACTTGAAAAAGGAAAAGCAAATGACGATGGTTGTAAATCATGTCAAAAGCTTAATCTTGAAATAGAAAAACTAAAGCTCACACAAGATGTTCTAATCGAACAAAATTCTAAATTTAAAAGGTTTAACAAAAACATCGCACTTGCCAATGAAATAGTTAAAATTCATAAAACACCAGGAGATATGAATGGGCTAGGATTTAATGAAGTATTAATTCCAAAGAGTCAAAACAAAATGGCCGAAAAGGACGAACAATCTGTCAAAACTGCTGCAGTACAACACGGACCAGACGAAACCAAAATAAGGGTTCCGTCCGTGGAAACAAATGGTGCCGTGGGTACTTCAGCAGGACAGAATGTTCGTAATACGGACCGTACTGAATTTGTCAAAGTAACAAAGAAAACCAAGGATAGTGTTAAACTAAAACCAGCTGTTACATCAGGAGTAGGACTTGCTAAAAATGAATTTAGATAAAAAACCACTCAACAACGTTATAAAGCACCTTTTGCCAAACGCCCCTTTCCTAAGAGCAACCACAACGTACAACCCAACTACCAACACAATGGTTGGAATCAAAACTTTCCTAGACAATATCAAACTCCAGATTACATGTCATGGAACTCTTACCCATCGTTTCCATACATGAATCAAATAAATGGTATGTTTAACCCAAACGGACCCATGAGATATTGGGGACCAAATGCTTGAGTTATTTACTTCTTAGGTATGCTTGAAAGTTGGATTGGAACCTGATGAATGGATAAAAGATAGTGGATGCTCACGGCATATGACGGGCAACAAAAGTCTCTTCTCATCATACCAAGAGTATGACGGAGGTAATGTCACTTTTGGTAGTAATCTCAAAAGCAAAATCATTGGCAAAGGTACGATCGCTCATAACTCCCTAACTATTGAAAATGTTGCTCATGTGGATAGGTTAGGATTTAATCTACTTAGTATTAGCCAACTATGTGATAAAAAGTATAAAGTACTATTTGATGAAAATGGTAGTAAAATACTAAAAGATGGTATCACCATAGCTAAAGGAGTTAGGAAAAATAACATATACGTCATGAAAATAGATAAAACATCAAATGACAAGCTTTGCCTAACAACGTTAGACGATAGCTCATCTCTTTGGCATAGACGCTTAGGTCACGCTAATATGAGACT
Source organism: Chrysanthemum seticuspe (assembly GCA_019973895.1). NCBI lineage: Eukaryota > Viridiplantae > Streptophyta > Magnoliopsida > Asterales > Asteraceae > Chrysanthemum > Chrysanthemum seticuspe. The sequence goes on along the minus strand of BPTQ01000003.1, from coordinate 217,822,520 downwards.
TATACAAAACCTATCTTCAAAAGAGCTAGTTAGGAATTTACCAAAACTAAAATATGACCAACACTTTTGCGACGCTTGCAAAATTGGTAAACAAACCCATAGTAGTCACAAATCTAAAAATATGGTGTCCACATCTAAGTGTCTAGAATTATTACATATGGACTTGTTTGGACCATTCGCTATAAGAAGCTACGGAGGCAATTTATACACTTTGGTCATAGTAGATGATTACTCAAGGTTTACTTGGACGTTGTTTTTGAAAACCAAAAATGAATCTTTTGATAAATTTGAAATTCTTAGCAAGAAAATTCAAAATCTACTAGGTGTTAAAATTGTGTCGATCCGAACGGATCATGGTCGTGAATTTGACAACGAAACTCAATTTGGAAACTTTTGTAATACAAATGGTATAACACATAACTTTTCGGCTCCAAGAACACCTCAATCAAATGGTGTAGTAGAACGTAAAAATAGAACAATTCAAGAAATGAGTAGAACAATGCTTAATGAACAAAACATTCCTCAAAAGTTTTGGTGCAACGCCGTTGACACTTCTACAAAACACCATATGAGCTTTACAAAGGTAAAAAGCCAACTTTAGGATATTTTAGAGTCTTTGGTTGTAAATGCTTCATTCTTAATACTAAAGACTATCTCACCAAGTTTGACCCAAAGTCTTATGAAGGTGTATTTTTGGGTTATTCTCAAACTAGCAAAGCTTATATTGTCCTTAACAAAGAAACAATGATAGTCGAGGAATCCTTGAACATAACATTTGACTAAAGTCCACCTCCCTCTAAGACATCACCTTTGGTAGATGATGACTTAGTTGAAAGTCAAATAATAGAAAGTCAAATTAATGATAACAAGGAAGATGAACCACTAAATAAGGAAATTATAAACATCAAAGAATCTAAAAGTCATCCTTTAGAAAAAGTCATAGGACAACTTAATCAAAGAACCTTAAGGTCACAAGCCCAAAATCAAAGTAATTATTTTTGTTTTGTATCCACCATAGAACCGAAAAACATAAATGAAGCAATAAAAGATGAATCATGGGTAATTGCCATGCAAGAATAATTAAACCAATTCGTTAGAAATGATGTTTGGAAATTAGTTCCAAAACCTAAAGATCAAACCATAATTGGAACGAAATGGGTTTTTCGAAATAAAATGGATGAAAATGGTATAGTATCTAGAAACAAAGCTAGGCTTGTTGTACAAGGCTATAATCAACAAGAAGGTATTGATTATGATGAAACTTATGCTCCGGTAGCTAGACTCAAATCTATTAGAATATTACTTGCCTATGCATGTGCTGATGACTTTAAATTATTTTAAATGGATGTTAAAAGTGCTTTTCTCAATGGGTTTATTAACGAAGAAGTGTATGTTGCTCAACCTCCCAGTTTCACCGACTTTGAGAAACCACATCATGTCTTCAAACTCAAGAAAGCATTGTATGGTCTTAAGCAAGCACCAAAAGCTTGGTACGACCGACTTAAGACTTTTCTTATTGATAACAAATACTCTATGGGATTAGTAGATAATACTCTCTTTACCAAGAAAAAGGAATCACATATTATCATTGTTCAAAAATACGTTGATGACATTATATTCGGATCAACTTGTCAAGAACTATGTGATGATTTCTCTAAAATCATGCACGACGAGTTTGAAATGAGTATGATGGGTGAGTTAAACTTCTTTCTAAGACTTCAAATTAAAGAACTAGAAGATGGCATTTTCTTTAACCAATCTAAATATATAAAAGACATGCTTAAGAAATTTGGTCTTGAAGATTCCAAACCAACTAAAACACCCATGTCTTCGGACACTAAACTCACCAAGGATGAAGAAGGTGAATCCGTAGATAACACTAAATATAGAGGAATGATTGGTAGCCTACTCTATCTTACGGCTAGTAGACCCGACATTATGTTTAGTGTTTGTCTATGTGCTCGCTTTCAAGAAAACCCACAGGCATCACACTTAGAAGCCTTAAAAAGGAATTTTAGATACATTAAGGGAACAACGTGTTTAGGATTATGGTATCCCAAAGGAACGGGTGTAGAAACCATAGTGTATGCCGACTCGGATCATGCCGGTGACTATGTCGATAGAAAAAGTACAAGTGGTATTTGCACTTTTGTTGGACATTGTCTCACCTCATGGTTTGCAAAGAAGCAAACGGCCTTAGCCATCTCAACTACTGAAGCCGAGTACGTCTCAGCCGGAAAGGCATGTCAACAAGCTCTTTGGATGAAGCAAGCTCTCGTAGATTACGGAATTCATCTCAACGACATTGTGATACTTTGCGACAACAAAGGAGCCATCGATCTCAGCAAGAATCCCGTTCAACATGCTCGTACAAAGCATATTGAAATCCGTCATCACTTTCTTCGCGACAATGTTCAAAAAGGAAACATTTTAATTGAGAAAGTATCCTCCGAAGACAACATTGCTGACATCTTAACTAAGCCTCTTAAACGAGAACCTTTTAATCTTATTAGACTTGGTTTAGGGTTAATGGAACCAAACATGTAGGATAAACATAGCCTAAAACATTAGAATAGTCAAACCAAAACAATTTTGTTTTATATCTGCTACTGTAGCCACGGTACCAAACGACAACAAAGACGGAACCAAAATTTTGGTACCGTCTGGTCCGTGGTGTCTACAGAAGCAAAAATACTACCTACGAAACATCTTCTTCCTCAAAACCCACTTTACCAAAACGTGTAAAACTTAAACCAAGCTCATTATTGACACCTTCCCTCTCACTAATCACAGAAGATAACATCATTGTAAGTATCCTAACTACATTTTATCTCTCAATTCTGAGTCTAAGATTCTTATTTATGCACAAAACTATCAAAAATCACTACATGGGGTTTTATGTATGCTTTTATACTAAATATGAACTCAATTGGCAAATTGCATAAATAGTCATTGAAATTAGGTACTACATTATCATATTGCATAAACACATCATGCTTCTCACTAATCAATAGATAATAACTATAAGGCCTTATTCAAATAACCAAACACCCCATGTCAAAAAATTTGAAAAGCTTCTCACTTGTAGGAAAACAATTTTTCATTATTAAATACAAATAGAAACGTTAGACTTTCATCACTTGCATGCTCTTGAATACTAAAGGTATTGCATAACTAATATGCATTCCCGGGTATATTCAAATGAAGCCACATTGAATTAGGAGCATTTGGGTTATCTCATGGTATTTGCCAAACACCCCACTAAAACCATTTTTTTGCATAAAATGAGTCGAGATAACCGCAACTCCAAATTTTTTTCATATAGGCACACACTAGAACCAAAACGTTAAAGTTTGTTCTCACTTTTAACATATTAATTCTTGTCCTTAGGAATAACCATGGTAGCCGCAAGATTCTATGATCACAAAGATACCCTTAACTACATTCCCAAACACCACAAAACCAAAGGACTTACCAAGGAACAAGTAGAAATATTTAAGGGTCTAGAATCAAGGTATTTCCATGAGGGTAGAACCATTCACTCATCCTTCCTTGAACATACCAATCTTCGTGAAGAACTAGCCGCCATTAAATTCGATTGTCTTCTTGACATCGATGAACCAATTTGTCCTAGGTTAGTGTTAGAATTCTATGCTAGTGTGGCCGGCTTTAGTGATAAAGACGATGATGAATTTTGTCTTAGATTTAGAATCAATCAAAAATACTACACCATCACCTTAAGCGACTTTGCTCAAGTACTAGAAATTCCCAACCGAGGAACTTGTGTCTACACGGATAAGTGGTCTCTCAATGCTCTTGATGCAATCAATGACCGCACTTCTCCCTACCAAACCCGTTTGGTCGATAAGGATGCCATCCGTGAACACCTTTTTAACCCAAAAGGCGATACAACCCGAGTTACCCGAAAGGGAAAAGAGGTAAACCGAGATCCATATGGAATGGAGCTAAATGAACTTAAACCCGAATTTAAGAAATGGGAGGAGCTACTTAGAGCCAACGTCATTAGCACCATAGGAAATAGGGATCACATAAACGCTTGCCTTTGTCACATGCTCTACAACTTGTCCACCCGACAACCATTCAATTTAGCCTACTACATAGCTAGGAGAATGATTGATATTCTAACTCAAGGATCGGTTGCTCTTCCGTACGGGATGCTTCTCACCCGTCTCTATAGAAACTTTGCACCAATTCCACCAACCCCAAAAGGGATGCACATTCACTATGAACTCATCCCTCACATCTTTGTACCTTTGAGTGATGAACGAGTTGCTAAGACAAAAGGCAAGAGAGCAAAACCTCCAACTCCATCATCATCATCATCAAATAGCTCCGAGGATGGTCTTCCAAGCTCTCGTCTCCCACCTCATGAGTATTATGCGTCTCTTCCCGAGATTGAAAATGAATCAGCGGAATTCAAGCAAACTAAAGGAATGTTCAAGTGCCTTGGTAGGATGATGAACAAGATTTACAAGAAGTTGGACAAATGAGGGTACTTTAAGGAGTGTTTGGAACAATACATTATCACTAATCACTACTAGAAAACTGGGCTACACCGACGGCCAGTTCTGTCAGTAACCCGTCGGTAATGGCCATTACCGACGGGTTACTGTCAGAAATTTTCCGTCGGTAATATCGTCGTCGGTAATATTTACCGTCAGAATTACCGACAGATTTAAAAATTTAATGACAGATTTTCTTGTCGGCAATCTGTCAGTATTACCAACAATCTACCAACAAAAAATATTGATGGATTTACCGACAACTTGACGAGGGATATTGCCAACAGATTTCCAACGGGTTTACCCACCAATATTACTGATACAATTACCACAATAACTGGCTACAGGTTGCTGTATATAAAAGAATAACTTGCACAATGATCCAAACTGTGCATAATACATTCGTTCAAATTCATACTAAAATCTGCAAAATATCGATCAAACATTCGATTTACAACTTCAAGATAACAAAATGTCTACGATGCTAATATCCGATATCCTACTACACAATATTTTAGTTACTAGGTAGAAGGGGAATGTGATGATCTTCCAAGCATAATCTTTTGGAACTCCCTAAGGCTATCTTGCCATTCACGGCGATCTTCCTCTCGTTGTCTGTTTATTGCTGCTTCACGATCCTCAAATTCCTTCCTTAGAGCTTTTTCACAAGTAACATGCTCTTGTTTTTGTAGCTCCATCTTTTCTTCCAACCGTATTACCTACAATTTAAATACATCATAAACATACGACGACCTAAACCAACCCATTTACTCAATATGACTTGTTTTCTGACTAAACCAACTCATTTACTTAACAACTACTAAAAGTTACTAACCTCACTCATGGATGTTGAACCCCCACAATGAGGATGAGGATTGCAAGAAGATCGAGTGGAAGGCATACCCGTCACCACATAATGGGGATCTGACGATAATGAACTAGTACCAAATGTCCTTCCCTTTATTTTCCCTCCGGTACACTCATTCCAAAGATCCATATCACCTGCTGGATGTTTAGTCTTATCCGGGCCATGCTTTGCCAAAAATTTCTCCTTGTATGCATTCTGTTACAGATAAATATACAACGCTTATTGAGAATGATATGAAAATAGCCTAACTACAACTAAGTCAACTAAACAACAACCATTCAAACTAGTGCAATACCCGTGCGTTGCTCGGGTCTAATGATTAAATAATTTATAAACAATATGAAGAAACTTGTGGGTCTAACGATTTAATCACCTCATTATGCTTTAGAGCTTTTAACACACTTAAAAATAAGCAAACAAAATGACTTTTTATTAAAACTACTCAATCTGAAACAACTCAATAAGCAGAATTTGCAGATTTAGAAAATGATCTAATGAGGACTAAAAAGCTTGCCAAAAAAAAAAAAAAAAAAAAAAAAAGAAAACCCTTAACTAATAGGATTCTAATGAGGACTAAAAAGCTAACAGCTAAGGAGAGCCTATAAAACCAATATTAAAATAAGCAAACTTAGCTAGTAGAATCAGTTTATAGATTCTACAACACCTAATAATCAAATAAACTAAAGATCAAATGGGATAAGCACATTAAAAACCATGCATGTAGCAGCAGCCTATGGGGCACTAAAAGGATCTTTAAATACTAAAATAAACTATGAGGTAAGCTACTAAGTACTTACTAAGGTAAAACACATTAACTATCTAACATCTAACATTAAACTTGACTGAATAAGCAACTAATTAGCTGAAAAATACTGATTTAACATCTGCTATTACATCAGATTAAAAGGGACAGCAGACCCTTGGTAAAGGGTCGTTTGGCTACAAAAATTTTCAAAACCCGCCATTACCAAACACCCTTTTATGCACACCCTTTCGATGGCTGAAATAGGCCACACAAACACCAAACACCTCTTTGGTGTTACTGCTGTGGACCGAGGACCAACCAAGGCAAACAAATACACCCTTTTTGGGGCTGAAAATAAGCAAATCAAACACCCCCTGTTGCGCAGAAAATCAGCAGCAAACGCACCCTTTTTATTGCAGAAAATCAGCAGCAAACAAACCCCTTTTAGTGTAGAAAATCAGCAGCAAACACCCCCTGGGGCTAGTGAGTTGGAAGTTGGGTAAGTGATGGGCGAAAGAGAGAGACAGTCGTGGGTGCAGGGGATGGGTAAGTGATGGGCAAAAGAGAGGGACAGGCGTGGGTGCAGGGGATGGGTAAAAGGGTTCAGTGTTTTGTTTGTGTTTCCTGGTTTTGGGTAACAGGGAAAGCAGAAAGGGATGAAGGTGGGGTTTTATTATGGGTTAATGGTTATAAAAAGATAATTCATGAATTATAATGGTCAAGATCAAAAGTTGTTTGATCTAACGGATGTCATGGTTTTCTTGAGGATATGATTCGGCAGTAATAGCAAACATCAGCAAAAGTAACCAACAAAAGCTCAACAACTAAACAGCAGCCTAGCAACAAGATCAAATAAAAACGTTGCCTTTAATTCCAATAAGAAAAAGAAACATACCCCTAGCTTTTGTGCCTTTTGGTTAATGTACACACCATCTTGTGCGTGTGTGTCTTCAAAAAGAACTTGAAAACTAACTGGGCCACCTGTTTCCTTTTCCTGCAACAAGTATTATGATAAATAGTTGATAATAAATACAATAAATAGCAGAAGAAAACTTTATTTTGAAAGTTTACCTTGTTTAACCTATGTTGAGTCATTGTAATTGACCCGCACCTATGCTTCCCCACTGATCCATCTGTTTCCGTGTTCCTATTTTGTGACGCCTTTCTTGACTTCTCTCGCCATTGAGGTGCATTCCATATTTTAATCAAACCTTGCCAATAATCGTCCCGTATCCAGACTGGGCCATAAGGCGCGAGGACAGAGTAATTTTCTCCATCAAAAGCTTCCCCTTCGACCTTCGTATATTCTTTCTTGGCATACTTACGAACATCACTCATGAAGTCGCGAAAATTCTTTCTTAGCCATGCCTCCCACGCACCATGAACCTCTTCATTGATGCAAGGATCCCAACGATAAACATTCTACACATGTAACACTTTTCAAGTTAATATCATGTACAGTTAGAAGCACTTCTAATACGTTTACTAAGTTATACAATGTAGTAAGTTAAAACCTTGAAACGCGTCCACAATACATCACGAGAATCTTGATCTACATCTGTCCAGGCATGCCAAGGACCGTGAAATGAGCTCTTTAACATAGAGGATATGGAACGAACAACACCAGGATTATCAACAAACCTACATAATGGAAACAATTTAGTATAAATTTCATAATTAATTTGGTATTAAAATCCACAAGTGCGTACACGTACTCAGTATCAATAACCCAAATCTCCTCTCGCTGTGATGGATGAACAGGACGAGGCTTGGTGTCATTTGGGCCTCGTCGTGTTTGTGAGTTGTCAATGGAAACATCATCACCAACAATGTTTGGCGCATCTATCGTATGATGTGATAAATCCTCACCAATGTCACATCTCCCCTCGGTGTCTCTACCCGGTGTAGGAAAGGAGCATGTGTTTGAATCTAGGAGCATATCATCTGGTACATCAGCAGCCCGAACTAGTGAACTAATGCTACAACCACCTGTTGAACCTTTGCTACTTACACATACAGAGGGACCTTTTTAGTGCCACTAGTACTTCTCTTCTCCAAAGTACGCCTGTTGGCTATAACACAACAAAAAAATAGTTAGCAATCACAAATACACCATCTAAACAATGGATGGGGATTAATAAGAAATGCATTCACATGAGTGCTTCTTTAACTCCAAGTGGCAGGGTATTTTCTAACTATCACTCAAAATTCACAATGCTAGATGCAATGAAATATGCAGCTTTAAAACAATATTTTTCTGGAAGGAAACTAATCTATACCTTCAATTCGAGTTTCTTTGCTCTTTTTGTTACATGGCGCTGAGAAAACTCTATGCTTTGTTGATCCTGGTTGTAACAAAACGAATATATATAAGATGCATGCCCACAAGGTTCATCATCACAACACTAAAAGGCTACTTAGAGAATATAAAGGTTTTCATAAATACATGCCATACAAAAACGCAAGCTGTATAAAAATTAAGAACCACAACCTGTATTAGTGATAAAAAAAGACAATGCATCGCACAAAAGCGAATGAAACGATTTCAGTAGGCCAAAAATATGACTCGTAGCTGTTCGAAATTAAAAATACCATGACGGAGTGAAATAAATATATATTATGAGTTAATTTTCATTTGTAGTTTCATCCGAATAAGGATTAACAACTGAGACTAAAGTAAAAAAACTCATAAAACTATTAACACTATACATCTTTACTTAAGGACACATTTTATTAAGCTTTTTTCTAAAAACAATTGCTAGCAATCAAATACGCTTTACATTAACTACTTAGTACAAATAATGACGACTTTCACTACTAGTACAAAACCAAGCCTACCTTAATATAAGTATACAAACTTTAAAACACACTAGGCAAAAAACATTAATATCAGTATCTTAAAAAGCATGTACAGCAAATATAAATTAGCAAGTTGCAAGCTAACCCGATAGTTAGTCAACCCCAAAGTCACAACATTAAGTGACATAATAGCACCAAATTCAGTTAAGCCATTTTCCATTTAGGCTACAAGACCATTTTTCTAGAATATGCAAACTATTTTTTTTTCCATAACCAAACAAGTTATCATAAGTAATATAACAAATACAGGTACTATTGAAAATTAAGCATGGAATGAGAAATTAATGCACAAAATAAACATGTAATAAGCATCAATTTTAACAGAACTAATGTTATAAGGTCATATAGATTCGGGTTCACATAAACCTAAATTCGAAAATCATCAAAACAAGAAATTGACCCATGTACACCTCAAATTAGTTGTGGAATTGAAGATATAAGACATTACAATACCTGATTTGTAGACTAGTGGACTTGAAATCGGTGGTGAATGGCTTGGATTTGTGGCCCGCGACTTGGGAGGATGGGGAGCCATAGTTGAATGGTTTGTGGTTATAAATGATGCAACAAATCAATGAGATGTAGATGTTTATTAGAAATGGAAGATGATGAGATGCAGGGATAATGAAAAGTGGTTTGTGTTAGGTGTGTAAAGTTATAATCAGATGGGGATACCAAAAAGGGGATAATGAAAATTGGAGGGACAAATGAAAATTTTGGTGAAAAATCTAGGCGGGACACATTAAAATACCTAGCGGGAATTATAATTTTAGGGAATGATGATTTTTAGAGAATAAAAAGATTATACATAAAAATAAATATTAAAACATAAAAATAAAATTAGAGAATCAAAATTATCATAAACAGGGGTAGAGCTATAAATTTTTGATCAAGCGGGCACACTTTGATAAATTTTAGAAACTACATTATGAATTGGTACATAGGGGGAAATTACTAAAAAAGCCAAATATTTTTAAAAATTTACACTACAATTTTTTTTCTTATAGGGCGCTTCCCCCCCCCCCCCCTCTTTATGTCCGCCCATGATCATAAACCTTGACTTTTTAAAGCTAACTAGTCTCATATAAACAAATTTTTATGTATTTGTGCTATCTTATTTTGTTAGCTTATACTAAAAAAATTATATTGACAAATTAATTGTTTAAATAAACGTATAAGTTATGGCAGATGAGTAAAATTGTAAAGAAGCATATGAACACGACGTGCTAGTTATTATTTACTTAAGTTTTGACAAATGTATACAAAAAGTTGAACGAAAGGATTTTTCTTGTATTTGTAATAAACCATGTTTGAATAGGCGATATCAACATGATATGTTATGATTAACCTTTATCCCTTCAACAAGATCAAACCAAATGACGCTTGTAATAAGCCATGTTTGAAGAGGTTCGTACACATAATGTTGATAAAATATCCTTGGAGCGGGCGACTCAATTAACACATACTTAGAAAATGAAATTTCATCTTACCATTAATAGGTTTAGCAGAGCGGTTACAACGCATCCAGATAAGCCTCATTCATCGGTATTTGAGCAATTTTTCCAATAACACAACAATGTTATGAACTCATACGTTGTCATACTCGACCTATAATTAAGACCTCATCTAACCATCCATGGTAGTCCCATGCATCATCCTGATGCGATGATATGTGTGCGTTTTGTAACAAATGTGTATACATATCGTGATACAAGTGTATTTGTGGGCACAAAGGTATAAAAAATCGATACATATCTTAATAAAAGAGTAAAATGTAAAAATAATAGAAATACTAAATTACATCAGTAATTCGTCGGTGACATAGATGACTAGTGATGGGTTACCAACCGTTCATAATCAGTCGGCATTTAATGACGGAATACCGTCGGAATCTCCTCCCGTCACTAATCTGTCAGAATTCTGTCGGTAATTATTGACGGATTACTGACAGAATTTTGTTCGTCAGTGATCTGTCACTAATCTGCCAGTGATCCGTCACTAACACTCTCCGTCAGTAATCCGTCGGTAATTCTGTAAGCAATTACTGACGGAAAAAGTCCAGTCGGTAAATCCGTCAGTGTAGCCCTGTTTTCTAGTAGTGAATGTTTGATACTATTTAGTTGTTTTTATTATGTAGGATGATAATATAACTTGAAACAATGTTGTATGCTAACAATCTCATGCAGGGGGATAGCACAAGTATGCTATCAAATTTTACCCATTTTCACTATAATGTGAAAATCAATAAGCCTTGCTCCAAATCTATGCTCCACTATGTTTATACATGTGTTATTTACTTTTCCTAACTAGAAATGTTTAGTATAACACCTTTTGAGAAAAATTTCAGGTTTCGGAAAAGTCCCCGACACCTAAAAACACACTCTGTCTTGTTTTCTGCACTGCACGGACCAGACGGCACCAACTATTTGGTACCGTCTGCTATGAATATTGGTACCGCCGTACCTGTACAGGCGGACCAGACGGCACCCTTTTAAGGGTTCCGTCCGTGTAAATTTTTGGTGTCGTGGATCCTCCAGGTGATTTTCTGAATTTCGACTCTCTCGTGATTCCAAATTACCATTCATTGCTTATAAGTCAATCCTAACTTGTTTATACTCTTATTAGAACTAGTATAATTCACTTAGGTATATAAGAAATCCATTTCCCACCAAAATTCAAAAATTTGAAAAATCCACCCAAGGAGCCCTTTTGCATAAAGGAAGGAACCAAATTTTTGGTACCTTCAAATCCGTGGGTGATCTGATTGTTAGGAAATTCCACTCATTAGAACACATTTATTGCAAATCTTTTCTTCTTCACTCAATCTCTCTTGAATGGCTTGACTTGGGTGATATGACTAGCATTCAACCCACTTCCAAATCATTAGGAACCTCATCTCTTCAATGGTTTAACATCAAATCAAACATATTTCTCCATAATTTTTCACTTCTATAAATTGAGAGGTTTTACCATGATCATCCTCACACCTTCTTCATTCTTACTATCATCTAGCAAAGAAAAACCAAAGTCAAAAATGACAAAATCATCTCCAAAACCTTGCAAGAAGACCGCTAGAATTAGTGTGAGGCCTTGTTGCTTCGTTAACCTTAGCTCCTCATCCGAGTCTTCTCCACTCACAATCTCATCTCCCATCCGAGATGATACAAGTCTTACCTTGGCTACACCAAATCAATCACACATTGTGATCACCACTCCACCACCTACAAAAACACCAACTTCACCTCCACCGGCACCCATCCAAACATCCAAAACACCCTCACCACCTTCACCACCAAGGTCTCCTACTCTCATGCCTATGGAGTTATTCTCCACTCCACCAACTTCACCACATCCTTTCTTGGAGGACTTGGATGACTTGCCTCCTAGGACAAATCATCCACCACCATTGCCATCCTTTGACACAATTGAGCAAATAGCTCATGAATCACCAAGGTCATCTTTTGACCCAAACGCCCCACTAAGACCAAAACCTCTTCTCTTCCACCCCATTTACAAAGACATTCATGGTCCTTTGTATGGGGATCATCCACTCCCAACATCAATGTCCCCTCATCTTGAGGACATTGAGGAGTGCATGTGGGATGCCAATCCCACTAGAGAGGAGATTCAAGCAGAACTCCACAACCTCCACCAATTCAAAGGCATGGTGGATTCTCACTTAAGTAAGACTATGCAAATGCAAAATGCTTTGCTTGCCTCCATCATGACCACCCCAAACATTCCCAACACCACCAACACATCTACCATACCACCACCACAACCTTCCCAAACATACTACCCCCTAGGCATGGTTACTCAACTTGTGAGCAAACGGCCCAAACCGTGGAAAGGACCCGGGTTATGGTCCATGACTTCCAAGAGAAAATGAGGTTCATCCTCAATCATATCCTTGAGCACCTCAACGCTCTTTCTCATCCACCATCTAACTAGGATGGTCATAGATTAGCATTTCTAGTTCTTCTTTTCTTAGGATTTTTTTTCTTTTTATTGTACTAAAACACATCATTGTGTTCTCCTTTCATGATCTTTGTTCATGAAAATTTTAACTAATGAATGGTGCTTTTATTATAGTGTTGGTACTTTTACATAGTGTTTGGAAATGCTTGTGAATGATCATTATTACTAACATTTTTTTTGTAGCTTTATTTTCACAATCCATGTATCTTCCCATTAAGCACCCAATTTAAGGGGAGCTTTGATCAAGGGGGAGATAATGGCTCGGGCTCATTACATTCCGCATCGCCACTTCTTTTTGTTGAGACAAAAAGGGGGAGAAAATATAGAACTTGTTTATATTTTGACTTTTCTGAAAAAGTCAAACTAACATTGACTTTCTGAAAAAGTCAAACATGATACATCATTGATAATACTTGACTTTTCTTAAAAAGTCAACTGCATACTTTGACTTTATGAAAAAGTCAACATCATGCAACAACTAGTGAATACTTTGACTTTCAGAAAAAGTCAACATTATGCAACAACTAGTGAATACTTTGACTTTCAAAAAAAGTCAAATATCATACACTTGCATTATCATTCTCTTTTGAAGTTCTAAAACTAATATTTTTATAACTCTTGCACAAACTTTGTATCTTTTATAAAAATAAAATTTATATTTTGTCCTCAACAAAAAGGGGGAGATTGTTAATACAAATATCGTCATTAAACGTTATTATATTTTTGATCTTTACCTAAGTTTTGTTAACGACAAAAGTAAATTTAATTTGTATAAAAGCTTAAAGCTTGTCAAGTTTAATAGATATTAAAACAAGCTTTTTCAAACAATATATTCATCATTCAAGCATTTACATTTATGATTAGTAACATCTTGATATGACCCTAATCATTATGTATGATAGTAGTTTTTAGAATGTGTTAGGTTCTTAAAACCAAACACTACTTAAGTACTTGCATATTTCTAAAAATAGAAATACAACATATGAGATCATGTGATGCATCATGGAAATCATTGGAAGATTTCATTAGATATTTTGTGTGGATTTGTACTGTTCATATCTTGCACAATCTCACTTAGATAGAGTTGACTTTGGCAAGATTTGATATCTTGGCTGTCAGACCCGGCGGTACCAAACTGGTACACGGGCGGAACCCTTTTAAGGGTTCCGCGGTCCGTGGACGCTCCTGTCCATTTTGGCTATAAATAGCAATGCCAAGCCAAGTAGTTTTTCATCCTTTTCCACTATACTCTCATACATATCTTCTCTCTAACCTTTCTAACTCAGTTTCATATCATAGTAGTGATCTCTTTTGTAGCAAAGAAGATCAAGTCACATTCAAGCTTCAAACGAGAAGTTGGAAGTCTTGTTCGTTTAGTGTTGTATGATCTAGTGTTGATTCATACTTCATTGTTGTATTAAACCATCATAATCTTGTGAGTGTGAGTGGTTAGTATTTTAGTCTTCAAAATACATTGTGTGTGGGAGTAGTTGTACCCTTGGAAAGAACTCGACATCTAGCTTAGTGTCGGAAATTGTGTAAGCGAAGTGTAAAGGTTTTCTCCGCCGGTGAAAGGAGCTTGTTGACTAGTGAAGGTAAACTCTCGAGTGTGAGACTCGGGGAGTGGAGTAGGGCAAGGAAATAGAGTCCTTGTAGACCGAACCACTATAAACAACTTGTTGTGGTTTGATCATTTATTTCCTTATTTACTCTTTACATATTACTTGCATACTTCATCAACATATCCAAAGATCAATATCAATTGATCTTTCAATAAGTTTCAAAACAAAGATTTTAATTGGTAAACTATTCAACCCTCCTTCTAGTTTTCTACAGATAGAATTAAAAACATTGTGATGGAATACATCTGATAAAGTAATGCAATACATGTTTGTGTTAGATTTTTCTTATGACTAGTACATGTTCTAAAGTAATGCAATAGTAATGCAGTAGATGTTTAATAGAAATGCATGTTTGTGTTAGATTTTTCATATAGACATGAATCTACTGCAGCCAACTACTAAAACTCTAATAATCATGTTTGTGTTACGACTGTATCATCACTGTGTAGATTATGATGCATTAGATAACTACGCAGCAGTATATTGCATCATATAAATGCATATAATCTTAAGCATATATCATTTTAAGATAAAAAAAAGTGTTTGAATGCGTGTTTCAATAAAATTGAAAAACATTGTGATGCATTATATTTATAAGTACTGATGCAGTAAATTTATATATTGTGATGCAGTAAACTAAAAAAAAAATTAACATGCAGGAAATAAAAGATTGTTTAAAAGATTTTTTGGCAGAGAGCAAGGATTTGATGATGCGTACCCATGACAAGCTGAATTTATCATTGAAAACATATCCAGATGACGAGGAGATCAACAAAATGCTTGAGGAGAGAAATACACTCTTCAACAAGTTGCTTGATGATTCGTATAATTTTAAAAACAACATAAATGAAGAAAATAAGTTTGCAGAAGATACCGATGGAGGTAAGAATGGATTTGATGATGAAACTATAATGTTCAAGATGATACGGAAGATAATGATGAAGCAGAAAAGGTTACAGGAGATGATGAAAATCTTGATCAATGTGAGAATGTTATCCTAGGTATTTTATTGCATGTCTACTTGTATTATAATAAAATTAACATATGTTTACTTACTTGTATAATAAATAACTTTTGGCACATATATAGATGAAGGAAATAATAAAGCAATTGAAGATCTTGAAAAAGAAATATTAGTCATTCAAAAAGAAGGAGACAAACAAAAGGTAGCTGACAATCAAACAGAAGGAGACAAACAAACAGGAGTCAAACAAAAAGAAGTGCAAGAGTATAAGGAATCTGACAAAAAATTTGATGTTGTGGTGTTTGATACATCTCTTCTGGATTCATCTCAGACATCGCAAGAGAGCAGTCAAGCATTGATTGGGTCAGATGAAAGTCATGAAAAGATCGGGTGTGATGAAGGTCAAGCATTGATTGGGTCAGATGAAAGTCATGAAAAGATCGGGTGTGATGAAGGTCAAGAATTGATTAGGTCAGATAAAAGTCAAGAAAAGATGGGGTCTAATGAAGGTCAAGAATTGATTGGGTCAGATAAAATTCAAGAAAAGATGGGGTCTGATGAAGGTGGGATCAAAGATAATAGTAATGAAATTCAAACCCAAGAAGTGAAATAATTTCACTTCATCAAAGACAATTATAAAATATGTATTAATGTGTAATAACTTAACAAATGCTTATCTAACTATTTGAATATGTGTAATAACTTAACTAATTCTAATTTAACTATTTGAATTCTGGAAAAAAAACCAGAATTCTAATTTTGGATATATGAATTATGTTTAAAGTTTTAGGATAAATAAACTGTTAGGCTTTAAACTTTAACTGTGATGCAGTGAATTTTAGATATGATGCAGTACTATTATAATCTTTTTTGAATCATGGTTACTTATTTACTGCATCACAGTAAAAAAAATTAAAAGAAGTGTATCAGAATTAAATTAGTACTGAATAAAATTTTATGAAAATTTAAACTTTTACAACATCATTTGTTAATTGTTAATTTAAAAACTATTTATTGCATTACATATTATTGGTTACTACATCAAACCTAATTATATATCATATACTTGGTTACTGCATCACATATACTTGGTTACTGCATCACATGTACTTGGTTATTGCATACTATTTATCATAATCTTTGCTGCATCACATATACTTTATTCTATTTATTAATCATAATCTTTGATGCAACACATATATTGGTCTTGTTTATCATAATAATTGTTGCATCACATATACTTGTTTACTGCATCAAACCTATTTATTGCATACTATTTATTGCATCAAAACTATACTTAGTCAACCACATTATCATGAAATATACTATTTATTGCATGAAAACCTACTGTTAACATTGATTCTTTTGAAACATATGATGGACTTCTAGAAGATTGCGAGTATGATTTAGTTTCAAATAACATTGATGGAATTTTGAATGAAATCCTTACTGAAGAAGCTTCAATGGAAATTCCAAAAATGAAAAATCCTTCAATGACAAGATTTCAAATGGATCTAGTAGATTCTCTTCTGCAGCTACCACCATTGTGTACCCATGAAAATCTGCAAAAAGAAGGCCCATTTTTGTGTACCCAGGAAAATATGCAAACACAAGGATTAGTCGGTGAGATGCGAAAAATTGTTGAAAAACAAAAACAAGATCTACCAAAATCTTTTCATAGTATAAAGTTGAAGTTGGACAGAAACATATCTAGAGTATGTGAAGAACATACTATGAAATCAGCCGCACCTATTCAAAAAGAGAGACAAGAAGATTTAGCAAGTGAAATTCTGATATCTTCTGAAATACAGAAAGAAGGCACTACATAAACATCTAATGGTACCAAATTAAGGTTAGTGAAAGACAATGAAGGTGATACGCTTACACAACGCGTTCGGGGTCAAAGGAACTTCCTTTTCGTCGAGCAAGTTTTTCAACACCCTAGGCAGTGAACCTAATCGTTGTAGTGTAGTATTAGGGTAAGCCACGGGTATTGATATCGTTCTCTAGGGGAATAGGAATGCTAGTGAGAAGTTACTACGCTAAGGTTGGGGTTGAGGAAGATTATTTTTTTTTATCTTTTTTTATATTTTTTAGGAAATGGAAAGGTACGAATCTCGGGGTTTGGATTTGGGGGTTGGTATTTCTACCGATTACTCTACTATTATCTATTCTAATTAACTAAGCTAGGGGTAGTCTATGTCTATTGTTGTGTGCTCGTATGATGATTAAAAATGCATTTACTTAGGTTTTATTACTCTCTAGTTATCTCCTATTGATGGTTGAATTGTCATGTTCTTATTCTTAACGCTTTGTGTTTCTAAGGTCGTAGGGTATGCGTTTATCCCTAACTCTTTGAAGCTACCAAAGGTTAATGACTACGAAATCTCTAGGATTCATAAACTTAACACTAAGGTATTCTTTGGATGTTTAGCCTACAATTCCACTAGTAACTATATGCTAAGGTTCAACAAAGATTAAACAAGCATTAATAGCACAACGAATGACCTATCGCAATACTAGGTCAATCACAATTAAGATAAGAGACAACCAATCAATATACAATAATTAGGTTTCATATTACCTAAGCAAACACACAAATAAATTAGTCGGACATGGAGAACATGCAAGCATACACACAATCAATTGAAGACATAATTGAATTAATGAAGTAAAACACTTATCTTGATGTAAGATAGGGTATGGAACCCTAAAATAATGTACAAGACAGCCTTGGTTCGGTTTAGGTTTTTACTCCACAAAACTACACACTGAAAATTGAAAAATTCGGATTCTATATATAGTGTTACAAACTGCGACGGCGTCACTCTTTAATTGTGACGTCGTCGGGTCGCCGTCATTAGGGTTTCGTCTTGGCCACGTTAGCATTGTGACGGCGTCACCTTATGCCCGTGACGCCGTCTCCTTCAGTCTCTGACTCCGTCTGGATCAAATCTAGGCCGTCTGAGCTGCGACGCCCTACTCTTTTAAAACCTGATGCCGTCACTTGTAAATAAACAATTTGGCTACTGAGTTGTTACAAAACTTGTTCTGACGGCGTCACAAGTATAACCTGACGCCGTCCCCTTCATTTCCAGCAGCCTGAGTGTCTCAATTCTTGACTTTGGCCATTTTCGTCGTTTATTCGCGCCTTTTCGTCTGAATAAGTGCCATTCCAGCAATTTGCCTTCAAAAGACCTAAAAAGTGAAAAGGAACAAAATTAAGTAGTAACGGATACAAAAGTGATCAATTAAGGGCTTAAATGACCCCTCAAAAAGGTACCTTTTAAATTTTATCAAATATCCCTACACTTGGTATTTGCTTGTCCTCAAGCAAATGTGTTTTTAGCCAATTGATTTATAAATTAGGGGTCATGAAGCATTAGTTTAGAACGATCCACAACACATATAAGGCCCGCAAAAGTTATAACAAGCACGGAAATTACATACTAGCACCTTACATGGGGTGTTTGGATACTCACATCTCTCGGGTGTATATGAAATATAACAAGTTGGAAATGGAAGATAAACACTCATTAACCGGTCCTAGTACATAGATTACCATAGGCTTGAGACTAGATCAAACCTCCATCGCTTTGGCGTAAGCACCTAGGAAAGACTATCCAAGAGGTCTTTTAAAGGGTTGTAATGTTAGGCTTACGATAGGGAAACAAAGGGTTTGGTGGGATAGGCGATTTAGTGGTGGCAAGTCAAAAATCTTTATGTTACAAGCATGAGAAGAATGGCGTTGCTAAGCCAAGACTAGTCACTCTAAACTCTAGATAACTGAAATAAACAAACATAAATTTAAAGATAGATGTAGGATGGTAGCCCGTATGTTTTTGATTTTTTTTTCAACGCTCTATTTTTTTTTCTTTTTCTTTTTTTTCTATTTTTTTTTTGATTTTTTTTTCATACACTTTTACTCTACCATCATCTACGATAACATCAAAATGATAGGAATTTACAGGCACATCCCTACACTTGAGTTTTTATAACTCTAACACTAATTTGACCCGAATTGAAAAGATCAAAACACCTGGAGTACATTATTATGCAAATAAAGGGAATTTGAATTTAACGTTCCCTTCCCGTCATTTCATAAAATTTAACTTTTCCCATGAGTCCCAATCGTCCCAAAACGGTGTACAAAGGATATGACTCGACTTAGCAACTTATGCAAGCAACTAGATAATTGAACTAAGGGTTTAGTGTGATAACAATAATGCACTAAAAGTGAGTGCATACAAGGTAGGCTAAGGCGATTTAGGTGTACATTTGGGGGTGGATTGTAAACAATGCTCTTCATTGACATTCCGGAAAACCGAAACATCACGAGAACCGCGAAAAAGATAGGCTTTGAGGGGTTAACTAGGGGTATCGTGTACTAAAGATGAGTACAACGCAAGGGTGTGGGGGAATTACTCAACCGATGTGGAAGAAGTAATTATATTACGGGTATCAAACAAGGGTTATCGTAATGCCTCTTATCATTTAGTTATTCCTAACTACGCAAGTGTAGTCTTACTAGCGATCTCAGAATGCATCACAAAACAAGTTCTAGAATCTATTATACTACCGGTTCACACTCGAAGCATTAAAGATGAATGCTTTAATTCCTACAAATCTAAGGGCGATCCTCACATTTTGGGTGGAATTTAAGTGGTAAAAGGTTTTTGTGCTAGTCATATAATTTCCTATCCATGAGACGCTTTATTAAGACTAATGGCCCACTCCTATATGTCATGAAAATTTTTAAATTTGGTGCCAAAATTACCCTAACCGATATTTCTCATGGTTTATTACATAAATGAAATTGGACAAAGCAAATAATCAAGGATAAACATAGTTTCAAAGTTCCCATTTTATTTTCCCTCCCTACACTTAAACTGAACATTGTCCCCAATGATCCCCGAAAGTATCAAAGTAATGATAATGGAAGGTAACTAAAAACGAAAGAAACTAGTACTCCCCTGATTAGCTCGGTAGGATCCGTGTGAAGTGGTGGTTACATATTTCTTCAAGAAGAATGTTTGTGTGAAAAGCTCCTTCTCATCTTATGTATCTTCTTCTTGATAAGTTAAACCTGCACACTTGAAGAAAACAAACGAAACCTTCGCGTAAAATCGGCGGTAATAATATATATAAGACTCTACTAAACTAGGATATAATGCTTTTGGAACGGATGTTTACAGATTTTCTGGAAAATTAAGACCTGGAAAATTCCAAAAATTTATAAGTAGCTCAGAAAACGAGAAAAAGTAATAAGTTGTTTCTGCTCCTCCTGACGCCGTCAGGTTATCCTGGCAGAAACTGGTCTGCGATTTTCTGGAAAAAATTCTGGAACATTTTTATCTTTAAAATCTAGAAAAATTTCCTGCAAAACATCCATTATGTCTCTATACAAGCATTTGACTCGAACAAACACACATGTATATCTTTTAATTAATTGTAATTCTCATGTTTACGTTTTTTTTGAAAATGTGTGTAATCCTCCCTACACTTATCCCTTATGTAAAATACCTTTATATGTAATTAAGATGAGGTTAAAGACAAAATAAAGCAGTTTTACAAATTTAAACATGAGAATAAACAATCAATAAAAGATACACGAGACAAACAAGCAAACAAATAAGCATGGGTTGCCTCCCATGAAGCGCTTTTCTTTATTTATGAGTCTTGTAGCTAGACTCGAAGTCGTGCCCCTACGTTGTCTCGTTTTGCATCCTCAATGAGAATTCTATCATGTTGACAAAATTTTCATTGACTCTATACCTAGGCCCTAGGGTCAAGCAATCCTTATAATAAAGCCTCCTTCTTTCCCACATGAATTTAAAACCTTTTTCAACATCGTCCTTGCTTTTGTCCTCAAAAGCTCTAATGTTATCTCGTTCAAAAAGGGATAGATGGCCATATTCATTCGTCTTCCAAGGCATCCTATAATTGATCTCATCGTTTCCTTCCTTAAACCTAATCGTTCCATCATACTTGTTATGGCTCATTTTAGACGTTTCAACAAACGGTTTCCTAGCACTACCTGGGATAAGCTACAGTCAATGACACACCCAATGTCTTCTAGGACCACAAAATCAACTAGGTAGTTGAAATTTCCTATAAAGACGTGTACATCCTTAACTCTTCCCACAAAGTTGCAAACACCACCAGGATACTTGGGGTCTCTCCTAATCTTAAGTCGCTCATTCATAATGTCATTGTAAACAGCTGATGACATCACATTAAAGGGAGATTCCGTATCTATGTAAGCATGCTCGACATTCCTATATCCGATCATACAAGGAATTTTGAGGTTCCAAGGATTTCCTCTCCTAATCTTTGGACATATCCTAATGATGGGGGATCGGGGATTGTCTATTATGTATTGGTGGTAAGCAACCTCTTCCTTAGTGGGGTAAAGATTGAAATAAGCACTATCCTCCTCATTCACTAAGGGTTTGTTTGTTTTAAAAAAAAAATCTTACTAGCCCTCTTACTCTTACCAGTAAGAGGAGGGCAGACGTTTTGCTTGTTTGTTTTTTTCTTTTGAGTCAGACTCAGTTATACATATAACATCTTACTCAGTAAGAGGTGGGAGACTTGTCTTACTACCTCTTACTCGATAAGAGATTGAAGACTTGTGTTAATAAAATATATTTGATGGTTTATTAACTATGTTATATTTATGATAAAAAGTCTTGTTTCATATTTACATACGTTATTTATTATCGCATTGCGTTTGTTTAATAAATAAATTACAGAAACCAGCACATCATTCGGACGTCAATTATACAAAAACAAACGACATTATTTCGTTCAGATTTAGACTTTCTAGCCACCTCTTACTGGTAAGATGTGGTAGTCAGACTCAGACCTAAAACATCTTAATGAAACAAACACACCCTAAGCCATTTTCCGAATTACTGTTGATCATGGAGCCAACGACAGAGGCGCTGACCACTTTCTCAATAGCTTCCCTAATTGTGCTATCAAATACCATTTGCAAATCTTGAAGGTCGGTGTTTCTACTCACATAACGGCTTCGGCGGTTGTGTTGGTCATTGGGTTGGGTTTTGAGTGAAAGTGATTTATTTGGTGGTGGGTTGATGAGTGGTGGTTGGTTATCACCTTCCATGATGAAAAGTGACGGGGTTACTAACGAAGGTCACGAAGAAGGGGGATAGACTACGAGGAAGCTAAAAATGGGAAAAAATCTTACTTGATAGGAATCAAGAAAGGAAACCTAAATGAGGTGTACTCCTAACTAGCTATTCTATTCCCCGGCAGCAGCACCAAAAATTTGATACGCTTACACAGCGCGTTCGGGGTCAAAGGAACTTCCTTTTCGTCGAGCAAGTTTTTCAACACCCTAGGCAGTGAACCTAATCGTTGTAGTGTAGTATTAGGGTACGCCACGGGTATTGATATCGTTCTCTAGGGGAATAGGAATGCTAGTGAGAAGTTACTACGCTAAGTTTGGGGTTGAGGAAGATTATTTTTTTATCTTTTTATATTTTTTTAGGAAATGGAAAGGTACGAATCTCGGGGTTTGGATTTGGGGGTTGGTATTTCTACTGTTTACTCTACTATTATCTATTCTAATTAACTAAGCTAGGGGTAGTCTATGTCTATTGTTGTGTGCTCGTATGATGATTAAAAATGCGTTTACTTAGGTTTTATTACTCCCTAGTTATCTCCTATTGATGGTTGAATTGTCACGTCATTATTCTTAATGCGTTGTGTTTCTAAGGTCGTAGGGTATGCGTTTATCCCTAACTCTTTGAAGCTACCAAAGGTTAATGACTACGAAATCTCTAGGATTCATAAACTTAACACTAAGGTATTCTTTGGATGTTTAGCCTACAATTCCACTAGTAACTATATGCTAAGGTTCAACAAAGATTAATCAAGCATTAATAGCACAACGAATGACCTATCGCAATACTAGGTCAATCACAATTAAGATAAGAGACAACCAATCAATATTCAATAACTAGGTTTCATATTACCTAAGAAAACATACAAATAAATTAGTCGGACATGGAGAACATGCAAGCATACACACAATCATATGAAGACATAATTGAATTAATGAAGTAAAACACTTATCTTGATGTAAGATAGGGTATGGAACCCTAAAATACTGTACAAGACAGCCTTGGTTCGGTTTAGGTTTTTACTCCACAAAACTACACACTGAAAACTGAAAAATTCGGATTCTATATATAGTGTTACAAACTGCGACGGTGTCACTCTTTAATTGTGACGCCGTCGGGCCGCCGTCATTAGGGTTTTGTCTTGGCCACAATAGCATTGTGACGGCGTCACCTTATGACCGTGACGCCGTCTCCTTTAGTCTCTGACGTCTTCTGGATCAAATCTAGGCCGTCTAAGCTGCGACGCCCTACTCTTTTAGCACCTGATGCCGTCACTTGTAAATAAGCAATTTGGCTACTGAGTCGTCACAAAACTTGTTTCGACGGCGTCACAAGTATAACCTGACGCCGTCCCCTTCAGTTCCAGCAGCCTGAGTGTCTCGATTCTTGACTTTAGCCATTTTCTTCGTATATTCGCGCCTTTTCGTCCGAATAAGTGCTATTCCAGCAATTTGCCTTCAAGAGACCTAAAAAGTGAAAATTAACGAAATTAAGTAGTAACGGATACAAAAGTAATCAATTAAGGGCTTAAATGACCCCTCAAAAAGGTACCTTTTAAATCCTTATCAGAAGGAATCTTTGAAAGCGTGAAGCTAAAGTTTTCTAATGGACCTAAAGACAAAACTGATGAAGCACAAGGTAGATCGTCAACTAATAAAAGCGAAGAGGTTAAAAAGCCACATGCTAAAAAAAGAGAAACTAAAAAGCAACAAGAAGAAAAGCCAAAGGAAGAAAGACCAAAAGTTAAAAAGCCACGGGCCGAAAAGATTCAGGCTGAAAAGCCAAATGTGGAAAAGGCAGGAGCTAAAAAGGCAGAAGCCAAAAAGAAACAAGCTGAAAAGAAACAAGCTGAAAAGCCAAATGTGGAAAAGATAGAAGCCAAATGTGCAAAAAAAGCAACTTCTGTTAAAAATTCAAAATCGAAGGAAGGAAATTCTAAATCAGCCAAAGTTAAAAAACCTACTGCACAGAAACGGAAAAACACAGAAACTATTGGGAATGAAGATTTTGTTCATGCATCTCCAATAAGATCCGTTCCTCCTGCACTTGGTATTCAAAGGGGAAAACGTGAAGTTAAGCCTTCTGGTGCTTTAATTTCTCCATTTTATGAAAGGAAAGTTATCTTGTACAAACCATTTTCTGAAGAAGAAAAGAGAGTACTTGAATACCTATGGAGCACAAGTAATGATGGAAGGTATAAAAAATTTCACAATCCGTACTGCATCACAGTTTATGTACTACTGCATCACTTTATAGTTGTTACTGCATACTATTATTAATGTTCTGCATCTCAATTTGTTGAATGCTGAATAACTTTATTTGTTTCTTCATAACTATTTATTTTTTACTTGAATCACAATGAAATTGTTTTTAAGAAAAAAGACATGGAAATGGAGTGAAATTTTTCGAAAGCTTTTATCCTGATGTTCAAGTTGCTGCAAATCTACTTGACATATGGAGCCTTGTACTAAACCATGAAGAGCGATACAGAGACAAGATTTCACGAGGTTCAAATGTATATTGTCATTACGGAATGTTTGTGAGTGATTTAAATACACTATATAAGTAATTGTAAACTGTAACTTTAGCCATTTCTTGTTGAAGAGATTATCTTTTAAGAAACTGCATCAAATTTATAAAATATTGGTTAAAACTTATATGTACTGCATTACATATACAAGTCACTGCATAACATTTGAAAGTTACTAGATCTCAATTATAAAGTTAATGCATCTCAGTTATAAAAGTTAGTGCATCATAGACTTTTCATTATATCCCATACTTGTGATTCATAATAATTTATTGATTAAAACAACCTCATAACCTGATTGAAAATGGAACGACAAAAGAAAAGATAACAAGACTAATGAATGAAAACATGCATACTGTTTTGAAACAATCACCGCACAAGAGTTTAAGTGATGTTGATTTGGTAAGTATTCTTATTAATTTTATACAGACATTCTATTAATTATGAGTTTTAAAAAATGTTGATGCACTTAAAATATCTACAGGTTTTCTTCCCTATGATAAAGATATCGAAAGACTCACATCATTTCTATCTGATTTGCTTTAATTTGAAGACTGTGGAAATAGATATCATTGACAACATAGATAATGATCTTGAAGATTTAGACGTAAGATATGGTGGTTATGCAAACGCTATGGTAAGTATAATACAATTCTTTTTCTTATTCAATCAGAGTTGCAACAAAAAGTTAATGTGTAAAAATCTATTACATTACATTTCTGCATCACATTTTCAATTCATTGAAATCACGGCTATAAAAAATGTTACTGTATTACAGTTAGTGCAACAAAAGTTATTAAGTTACTGCAACTTATTGAAAATCACTGCATCACTGTTATAAATTTAGTGCATCATTGACTTTATATTCTTTTTATAATTCTTACAGATATATGCATTTGTTAACTACCTGGGAAGAGTAGACCACCCCAGATATATCGATTTCTTGATAGTTGTACCTACAGTTTTAAATATGCATTGGAGAACGACATTCAATGGTTCGGACTGTGGCATATTTGTGATGAGACATATGAAAACATATGTCGGCCGTGGCATTTTTTTGCATGAGTTAAAGAAAGAAAGCATTGGTAAAAAAGTACAACTCAAGTTGTTGCGCGCAAAATACTTGGCGAAGATAATTCTTATGGATTTTAATGAAGAAAAGGCGAAAGTTTTGAAAGAAGCAGAAGAATATGTGAAGAAACAACCAAAGGTATTTAAAATCATAATGGACGATAATGTCAAAGTTTCTCAAGAGATGTTCAAAACAATGAATGAACGTGTATTAAAGATGTTAGATTATTAAGTAATTTTGATAAAATACTATTGGATGTTTTAAATTCTTGATTGTAATAGTTTGGATCACTAAATTTTAAATATCAAGTATAATACTTCTTAATGAAGAAATTCCTTGTTTGATATTTATAACTTTTAAATAATGATTTTTAATGCTTATATCAAGTGCAGCGCAGTTTAAAAAAGTGATGCATCACAATGAAATTTGTGTTATTAAAAAAATTGCAGGCACTATCTGAAAAAAAAAGGAATTATGAATACTAGTGAATTTTGTAAAATATTGAAAACTTGAGGGGAATACTAGTCCATTAAGCAACATAATTTTGTAAATATTGAAAACTTGAGGGGCAAAGATGCAGTATCTTAAAAATCAAAAGGCGCTAATATAAAACTCGTTCATTCCAATTTCACCCAAAACACCGATCACTTTTTTTCTCTCTCTCTCTCTCTTCCACTTCCTCTCATTACTCTCTCTAAAAAATCAAAACCCTAAAAAAAATATTAAAATTAATTTCAATGGGGAAAAAGAAAGCAACAGATAATTCACCACCAAGTAAGTGAATATTAATCGATAATCATGATTTTCTGCATCAAAAATGTTATTTAAATTTCTAAAATAGTTTATTTTTTTTTATATATTTAGAAAATAAAAAGAGCAGAAAGATGACTGATGCTGTTGAAAAAAGAAAAAAAGAAAAAAAACAAGTTAAAGCAGAAAAATCAATTACGGAAACATCAAGTAAGTTTTAATTTTATGATGCAATAGTTGTTGAAATGAGATATAGTTTTTATGATGTACTAGTTGTTGATATGAGATACAGTAACTTATATTTTGAGCAATATGAGTATAATTTTGGTTAAATGTACTTTATGTGATGCACTAGGAATTGAAATGTGATGCAATAGATTTTAATCTGCTATAACTTTTAATTTTGGTTAAATGTAGTTAGACTGAGATGCAGTAGCTTTTAATTTATGTTTATATGTACTAGTGATAGATCTGTGATGCAATAGATTTTAATCTGCATTAACTTTTAATTTTGGATAAATGTAGTTGAACTGAGATGCAATAGGGTTTAATTAACGGCGTGTGTGTGTACTTTTAATTTTGCAACGTGTGTGTGTGTGAAGATAGTATAAATGTAGCCTACTTGATTTACGAAAGAGATTTTTAATGTTTGACAGTTTCTATGATGTTCTAGTGATTGAACTGAGATGCAATAGGGTTTAATTAACGGCGTCTGTGCGTAAGATATAATAAATGTAGCCTATGTGATGTACGAAAGAGATTTTGTATGCTTGACAATTTATGTGATGTACTAGTGGTTGAATTGAGATGCAATGGGTTTAATTTGCAGCATGTGTGCGTAAGATAGTATAAATGTAGCTTGCCTATGTGATGTACGAAAGAGATTTTATATGCTTGATGGTTTCTGTGATGTACTAGTGGTTGAACTGAGTTACGATTGATCATATTGAAACAGATGAGCAAGAAACAGATGAAGAAGACAGCACATTACTTAATCCCGCTTTAAAAAAGGCTGTTGCAGCACAATGGAAGGAAATATTACATAGTCTTGTTCTGGAACATCAGGGAAAGAATTCTAAAGGTGCTGCATGTAAAGGGAAAATTGTTAAGAAGAAGAATCCTATTTCTGTTACAGAATGAAGCACAAGTAAAAAGAAGTGTAAGGGTAAAAGATCCGCAGCAGAGATGGATTCAGATTCTGATACAAGTCCAGGTAAAAAGAAAAAGAAGGTTAAAAAGGAGGATGAAGATATAAAAGAAGTGGTTAGAAAGAATGAACCCATATCTATCATGAACAGAATGTCACCTAATAATTTACAAAAAGTTCTTGAGAAATTGAGGACTCCTCAGGTGAAGGAATTAGAAAATTTGGGGTTTGGCAATTTTCATAATAATTTCCATTTTGATTCAACACCGTCACAATTAGGAATGTGGGTTGTTAGAAATTTTGATACAGAAACTTGCTCGATAAAAATGAAAAATGGAAGAAAGATTAAAATAACTCGAGAACTGATCAGGGATATGCTTGGAATCCCAATGGGGGAGATAAAAGTTGAAGCACTTAAAGAGAAAAATCTATTAGAAGAGACTACTACAAAATGGAGAGAAATGTTGGATAGTATTGTTGTTAAAAACAAAATTTATATACAAAGGTTGGAGGAACATTTGTGTGATCTAAAAGAAGTTGATTGGGAATTTCAAGTTTGTTTCCTTGTCCTCTTCTTCTCTATTTTTGGCCAAGGAAACAAAGATGGGCAGGTAAATGAGAGAATTATACCAATTCTCTCTAATACTGATAATGTTTCAAAGATGGATTGGTGCTCGTATGTTTTAGAGTGTATGGTGAAGGACTGTACCGGGTTTAAACCAACCTCATATTTCAGTGGACCATTACTTTTGATGGCTGTAAGTTTTTTATTTTTAATTGCACAAGTAATAAAAAAGTATTATGCACTGATTATGACACTAGGATGCAGTAAATATAAAACTGTGATGCAATAGGTTTGATAAAGGGATGCACTAAATATAAAACTCTGATTGACTGATTATGACACTATGATGCAGTAGACATAAAACATTGATGCACTATATTTAACACTATCATGCACTAAATGTTAAACTGTGATGAAATACATATTAAACAAAAAAAATACACTTTCTATTATATTTTTAATACTCATTTATTTTTTGCAGATCATATACAAACTTATCAACTGAAACTACTAGTATAATCAATTAAAAATCATTAACATAATAAGAGAAAGCATATCCAAATTAAATTAAAAATAATATAAATCAAAATTATAAATAAAATAAAAATCTTACTATCAATATTCATTGATACTGAACTAATAGATGATGTTGATGACACATTATTACTTGAAGATGAACACTCGTTATTGCTTGAAGATGAACAAACGTTATTCATTGTTGTGGAGATAACGGTGCAGATCACGGTGGAGAACGGTGTTGCACGGTGGAGATCACAGTGGTGATGACAGTGGAGAACGATGGTGATGACGGTGGAGATCACGGTGGTGATGACAGTGGAGAAACGTGGTTTCAGAGGGAGGAGAAGAGAGGATATCGTAACTGATAGGAGAAGAAACGTGAAAGAATAAGAAAAAAAAACTTATATACTTTTTATTTTGTGGTAAAAAGACCAAAACACCCTTGATAGTAAAAAAAGAGAGGGGTGGAGATGGGACACATGGCGCATTGTGGTGGCTTCTCATTCTTTTCATTTTAAGCATCTTTTCATAATAACCCAAGTCTATATATATATATAGTGTAAGGTTATTTTCAGAATCAAATAAATTGCGAGAACTGCGAGAACCAATCTGATCCATTCATTTTTTGATCAATGGTTGATATGAATCGTGGCATAAAAGTAATAAACTGAAATTTCATGTCACAATTTAAAAAAAGAAAAATGGCATTTAAGTAATTTTATATGGCTCTCTTGAAAACTTCTGCACCACCTATTTCTCTCTCATAGTTATCATTAACCTCTTTTAACCTAAAAACCACCCATCTCATCTTCTTCAAAATTGCTTAACAAAAAACCCAGCCGCCACCAAAACTTTGCCGGCTGACCATCAATAACATGCTCAATGACCGTCATCGCCATCATCAGGTTCTAATAGTTGGTGTAATCGCTAAAGATCGAGATCCTTTAGAAGGAAGTAATTTTGATTCCTAGACTATGCAAGGGTTATATCACAACCATCAAAATCGCCATAACCCACATCGATCTATGATATGATGGATGATTCGAATACGGTAAGTAAATATTTTATGAGTTTTTCATTAATTGTTATTGAGAAAATTTTATATGATCTGCTGTGAAAATTTGGCATTTTTAATAATTACTGATATCAGGTTCTTTACGAACATTGCTTCTCAATTAAAAAACTTATCAGTTGATTCAAGTACCTGTCGTTGTCTTTGATTGTCTTCGATGCATCAATGGTTTTTATTTCTGATAATAAAAGATTAAAAGATTATCATGAGCTTTAATTAATTGATAAAATAATTTTATGTGACTTGTTTGCTATCATATGCATGAAACTAAGGAATTATATAATATTGTGATGTAAAAGTTTATTAGATGTTATTGTTTCGATTTTTTCTTGCAAAAAACTGCGTATTAGTTAAAATGAGAATATTATTTAAAATGAGTGCATATGTGTTTTTATAGTTTACTTGTGTATATGTATTTTTAAGTTTAAATGTATTGAACGTGCATATATGTTTGGTGTGTTTGATCTAAACATACTTGTGTTATGTGTGTTTTTGTTGGTTTTGATATGAAGTTTAATGTGGTCTTCTAATGAATTTGATGATAAGTTGTAAATACACATGTTTTTGGAAACTGTGAACATATGTTATTCGAAACCGTGCACATATGTTCGAATAAATTTGATGAGAATAGCTTATGAGTAAGTGTGTATATGTGTTTTGCCATTTTGCAGGTGACTACAAAGAGGATGATGACCAATATAAAGATTGCACACGTGTTTTGAACTAGTATGACGAAAAATTGATTATGATAAAGATATAAAGAAACAGATGCATACATCAGACACATGTGTATTTGGACGAACTTGAATACATATGTGTTATTCGAAGCCGTGCAAAGTTTAGATTGTCTTATGATGAGAATAGCTTATGAGTAAGTGTGTATATGTGTTTTGCCATTTTGCAGGTGACTACAAAGAGGATGATGACCAATATGAAGATTGCACACGTGTTTTGAACTAGTATGACGAAAAATTGATTATGATAAAGATATAAAGAAATAGATGCACACATCAGACACATGTGTATTTGGACGAACTTGAATACATATGTAAAAGTGCACATGTGTTTTGAACACATTTGCTAAAGAAAAAGGACGATGACCAATATAAAGAATGCACATGTGTTTTGAACACATTTGCTAAAAATACATCTGAAGATTTCATGGTTTCTTGAACTAGGCGAGAAATACATGTGCATACATCAGACACATGTGTATTTGGACGAACTTGAATACATATGTAAAATTGAATTCAAGTGTAAACATACTGATGTTTGTGATAAATTTGTATATCATTTCACTGAAGTAATACAATTTGTACATTTTGAAATTGCATAAATCTATTATTAAAAATTTATTGTTTGTATTTATATTAATGTAATATTTTTTAAAAATACATGTGCAAATACAAAACACATATGCATAAATGAAAAATACAATTGCCATATAATGCAAAACACATGTGCACATAGTGTTTTTTTAAACAGGTATAATGCAAAAAATAAAATAAATAAATAAAAAATCCCTAGAATTTATGGAACTAAAAAAAACATTTTTAAATTCAAAAATAAAATAAAAAGGTATTTTTACCATTATACCCTTTTGAATTATATAATAAAATTTAATATCTAAAAAAATCTGATTGGTTGATGTTGTTTCTCGCAGTTCTCGCAATTTATTTGGTTCTGACAATAACCTCACCCTCTATATATATATATATATATATATATATATATATATATATATATATATATTTGGGTTTCCAACTCGACATTACGAGCCGACTAATCCCAGGACGACTATCTTTTTGGATAGCCCGAAGGCGGCGCAGGTGAACCTTCATGGCCAATGGGGGATTAATTTTCTCCTTAAGGTTCAAACCCAAGACATCTAGACACTTTCGTCCTAAAAGAGTAAGCGTTTACCACTGGGTCTCTCCCATTAGTTAAAGATACAATGTGCAATATTTGTACTTTCCTAAAATCTGTTAATTATTTTCAAGCAGAGAGATTTTTCTTAAGGATTAATGATACAAAGGAAAACATTTTCTCTTAGTTAAACTCTCAACTAACTAAGATGACTAAAGACACGCTATCCAATTAGTGATTAATAACATTCTCATATTTTCAAAGTTTTATATAATCATCAAGAGAAGAGAATGATTGAATAAGAAGGAAAATTAAATGAGAAGAATGAAAAGTATTTTTTAACTACATATTTTAAATGATGAAGAAATTTAAAAAGTAATGCATTTATTTTCGTAGATGCATTCGAAATATGCGATTGTAGTTTTTTTTTTTTACTTTTTTTATTTCTCATTTGATCTTAATTCTGGA
This sequence comes from Chrysanthemum seticuspe, assembly GCA_019973895.1. Lineage (NCBI taxonomy): Eukaryota > Viridiplantae > Streptophyta > Magnoliopsida > Asterales > Asteraceae > Chrysanthemum > Chrysanthemum seticuspe. The sequence continues at coordinate 217,789,821 of BPTQ01000003.1, read as the reverse complement.
CATCAAATGATAAAATTAATAAAACAATAACATGTTTTCAACGAGACTTGAACCCACAACTTCTAGGTTAATGGGTCACTCACATACCGCTAGCTCAAGATGCTTTGTGTTAAGCATAAAGGTAAAATCGACATTTTAACAAGGAAAAAGTAAAGTAGTGGCAAAGTTGATAACTACCTTCTCATGATTGGGCTAAACCACAAATATATACATACTTGTTCAAACTTGAATAACATCATATAACATAACCATGGGTAGGAATTTCTCATCATCTCTTCCTTTTCTCCTCCTCTTCGCGGCTATCGTCCACCACCACGTGGTCGTGGCGCTTCCGCTCTCCACGAACTCACGATGGATAGTGGACGACGCGAAAGGCGGAGAAAGAGTGAAGTTATCTTGCGTAAATTGGGTGAGTCATTTAGATGCAGTGGTAGCAGAGGGTCTAAGCAAACAACCAGTAGATATGATATCCAAAAAAATATTGGACATGGGGTTCAACTGTGTGAGACTAACTTATCCGCTATTTTTGTTTACAAATGTGAGTTTGGGGTCTGTTACCGTTAGACAGTCGCTTCGAAAACTTGGGTTGATAGAGTCTATTGCAGGATTCCAATCCAATAATCCTTCCATGATTGATCTTCCACTCATCAAAGCTTTTCAGGTATAAATTCTTCAAGTACTAGTATTAAACTTATACACATACATTCAGATAATATGATAAATTATAATAGTTGATAATGATATCTGGTATGGTGACATTCATCTTATCCTTAACATATGCATGTGTCATTGTCCACTACATTGGCATTTATTTAATTGGTTGAATTCTAGATCTAAAAGTTTATTTATGATCATGGAAACTAAAAATAATATAGTTAGAACACAAGGCCGTCCCATGAATTAAAGAAAAAATTTAGGGCCCCGAACGAAATTATATAATGAGGCCTTTCGAGATGGAATGTTATATATAAAGTGTCATTGTTTTTAAGATATAATGCAATTACTTATCTAAATGTTATAACATATTATCTATTCAAGTTATTTTCTCAGCTAAATAGTTTTTTCTTCGTGAAAAATATGCGTACACATGCATATAATTATTAACGGGACGAATTCTGGGGCCCTTAAAAATTTTGGGCCCTGAGCGGTCGCTCACCCTGCACACCCTTAAAGACGGCCCTGTTAGAACATTACTTGGTTACATTTAGTGCAACTTATTACTAAAGTTAAAAGTCAACAATAACATAATTGGTATGAAGAATTTTGTAAGCAACAACTAAATATATAAATTATGTTTTTAAATTTAAGATCAAGTTAAATAATGTTGGTCTTTTAGCAAAATAACACAACTGAAGCACATAAGAATTCAGCATATTAAATTATCATCAAGAGTATTCAGTAAGAGTACCACAAATATAAAAGAATCAACCATTTGCTAAGATGATACATTTTTTATTTCACAGGAAGTGGTTGCAAGCCTTGATAGAAACAATGTTATGATGATACTAGATAATCAGATAAGTAAGCCAGGTTGGTGCTGTAGTGATTTTGATGGCAATGGCTTCTTTGGTGACCAATACTTTGACCCTGATGTATGGCTTAAGGGTCTTGCCAAAGTCGCAACAATGTTCAACAACTCAACTAACGTGGTTGGTATGAGCTTAAGGAATGAACTTCGTGGGCCTAGACAAAACGTTAGCGTTTGGTACAGGTATCATACAAACACATTTGAAAATCTTCATTTTCCAACATGGGTCCAATCGTGCTTAATGAACCTATTTCTTACATAATAAACTTAGGTACATGCAAAAAGGCGCAGAAGCAATCCACGCAGCAAACCCGAATGTTCTAGTTGTCTTTTCTGGCTTGAGCTACGACAAAGATCTATCTTTCATCCAAACACAACCAGTAACCTTAACATTTAGCAACAAGCTAGTTTTTGAGGTTCATTGGTACGGCTTTTCTGACAGTGAAGATTGGGAAACCGGGAACCCTAACCAAGTATGTGGTCGGGTGGTCGATAACATAATGAAAAAATCAGGGTTTTTGTTGGAGAAAGGTTACCCTTTGTTTGTAAGTGAATGGGGTGTGGATCAAAGGGGCACAAATGATGATGACAATAGGTACTTGAATTGTTTCTTGGCATGGGCAGCTGATCATGATCTTGATTGGGCTCTATGGACACTTGCCGGTAGCTATTATTTTAGGCAAGGTGTAGTTGGGATGGAAGAGTTTTATGGGGTTTTAAACTGGAATTGGTGTGAACCAAGGAATTCAAGTTTTTTGGATAAGATTTCAGCTATCCAATCTCCTTTTCAAGGTAAGTTATCTTTTTCGACCCGTAAAACTTTCAAATGGTATTTTTGTTTCTCCCCATATCCTAATGGGACTCGAGGACTAATATGTATCCTCTGGCCAATCCTAGGGTTTTGGACCATTTGGGTAATGTTCTGTTTATAATTAAAGAAATGAAGGAACGACTTTCATGCATAACATAAGTGTTTGGTTGTTAAAAATGGCTATCAAATTACTTCCATCCCCATTCTTATGTGATTTTTGGATACGAACTAAACACTCTTGCCGACTCACTGTCTCCAATAACTGAAACAGAATAATCAGTCCATAAGTAGTTTCTAAAACAGCTCCTGGCCCTAACTGGGCTTTAACCGAAAAAACAAGGGTTTAGAGGTCCTAATCAGTCCTGGTCCATTGATCAGTTTCAGGGGCTTGACTGCACCATTTAGTATTTGCTTTTAATGTGGTTTTGTATGCTATGCACTATGCAGGACCGGGATTATCAAATACCCGCCCACATAAAATAATCTTCCATCCAGCCACGGGGCTCTGCGTGCAACGAGAATCATTTTTCAAGCCATTGACTTTGGGACCATGCACCGAGGCTGAGAGATGGGATTACACTCAGAAAAATACACTAACAATAAAGGGTACATATTATTGTCTACAAACAGATGGAGTTGGGAAAAAGGCAAAATTAGGCTTAATATGCACAGATACTACTTCAAAATGGGAAGCTATATCAGCCTCTAAATTGCATCTTTCATCAAAGACCAATAACGGCACAGTTGTGTGTTTGGACATAGACTCTGGAAACAACATTGTCACAAACACTTGTAAATGCTTAGCTAATGACAATATGTGTGACCCTGCTAGCCAATGGTTCAAAGTCATCAATGGGACATCAAGCTCAGGTTCAGCAGATGGTCCAATAGATTCGATCCTGCAATCTCTCGGAGCTAACTTATTATTGGGATAAATGTAACTACTGTAAATTTGTATACTAACCGCAAATAAACTTTTTAAAAACTTTAGACACATTTCCAGCTGCTTCACAAACAGTCAATTTGAGTTCCCTATGTTATTACTTATTAGAATATGTGTAAGCCAGTGACTACAATGAGATGGATCAAGTCTTGGGACTGAAATATTGATTGAATTTGCTCAGGAAGCTGCTTAACGACACCTATAAGCCTAAATTATTATTAGATGTGGCAAATGAACACGCTGTCAATGGGTCAAAACAAGATGGGTCAGTCTGGCTGGACTGAAACATTGTTTGCCCGAATAATTTACATTTTTTATAAACAGTTAGCATGTGAAATATGATAACATCTAGCTTTTATTAGTAAAATGATCTATAAGAGGTTTTGTGTGGTCAACACGAACTTTCAAAAACTTTAGACCCGTTAGACCCGTCACCTTTTAGCTATTATTTAATTTACGAGTCTGGCCCATTATCCCTCAAAACATAACTCACTCAGATCAACATATTCATAAGCACATTGGTCAAAATCGCACCAGCAATCAATATGGAAAAGTCGAATGCGCGTAACATATATGAAGCAGAATTTCAAATTACGGCAATTGAACAATCTTACACGAATTGATGGCAAACAACTGGATTCAATGTCATTACAATGCGAGTCTGATCATCCTTGAAAAGTCAAGCAACTGATTCTAAAATAAAAGAGCACATGACATGCAAAGTACACCTTGAAAAACAACATACTTATTCCTCCATGGCATCTCCTCCCACTTCAACTACGTCAACGAGCTCCCTCAGCGGTGTAATTTTTGTAGACAGAACCTCTGTAAATGCAGATGAGAACATCAGAGTCAGATGCATAAAATAGAAATTTGTTTTTTCTAAAACAACGTTTGGAGTCTTGAATGGAAACACTAACCAGTCTTTTTGGAAAAGGTATAGCCTTTTGTACTGATGTAAGTACGGGGATTCGGAGTCAAATGATTCCTCAAATATTCCTTCTTACCCTGCAAATAGAATAATTACCATTATAAATTAAATTTTGGATACCATGGAATCAACAACCGGGTAGTCACTATTGAGAAAGATAAACAGACCTTTTCTATAACACACACATCAACGTTACTTCCAGATCCCAAGTCATTAAATATGCCAGAGCAGATTGCCTTGGTTACCATATTGATTCCCTCATCTCTCTGCATAAGAATTTAGCACTCTTAATCATCAAACTGTTACCATAACAGGAAATGGTTTCAAGAAGGCGGTGAATCTTTCAAGAACTAATCATGCTTGAATTTACACATCACGTTTTACTAAACCAAAAAAGGGCAGGAGTAATAAATAGATAAAATATGATGATGAAAGTTGGTAACTCACTGTTAGCCCTTCACGATACTCTGATTCAAATATAGCCATTGCAGCAAGAGATCCAGAACCCATGGTGGCATATGGAAGTGTGTCGGTTGACCCATGGGGGTAGATCTAAGAAAAAGAGTATTTTTGAACAATTAGTACATTTCTAACAAAAGTCAAAGAATTTCTCAGATGGCCAATACAGATCAACTCACAGTATGTAGATGCGGGCCTGTCACATCAACTCCACCAAGTACCAAAGCAGCAGATACATGACCTTGGTATCTAGGTAAGCAAAAGCAAAGTCAGAAAATGTATTTCCAAAATATCGATAAAATACATGAACACACCAACTGACCGGAAAAGATGAGACTTCAACAGTGTAAGGGCTGTTACAACCCTGGATTCCCGACCAGTATGATATCTGTGAAGCTTCAGCTGAGAGCTGATGTTGTCTACCAAAAAGAGATATATCAGATTTAGTTTATTGTCAGGGATCCTATCATAGACCGATAATGTGAAACACACATGGCTAGAAGAGTACCCGTAACAGCTTCTGTATCAGCAGCAGTTCCAGCTCCACAGCAGTAGATATTTGGAGCCATATAATGGATTTTCTCACAGTTCTTATCAGCAACAATAGGTCCCTCTGTGGCTCTGGTATCTGCCCCAAGAATGACACCATTCTGAAGATAAAATTAAGATAATCAGAACTAGTTTGTCTCAAGAGAAAGAGCAATAATCATAGTAGGCATTATTTTAATAATTTAGTGTATATACAGCGGAAAAACATCAGCAGCTGTACTCTGTATTAACAAACTTGCAGCAAAATTGAGGACGCAATAACTTTCTGTTAGTAACAAGGAATTTCCATGTGCATGTATGTTTTATAGAAGTTAATGTAATGTGTTCAGATCTTGCCTCATGGATAGCACAAGATGCATACCCAAGTTTTTTTCTTTCATCATTGTAATCTTGGATAACTTGGAATATATGCCAAGTCTACTTCCCAATAATGAGGAAGGTAGTGATGTAGTGATTTACGCGTATGGCCTGTTTTAAGACTACTCAAATTCATTTTCTTTCTAGTCTATGGCATTTTCTATGTCCTATCACCTATGAATTGATATGTAAACTTAACTAAAATCTTTTGACCCCTGCAAAGTGCATTCAAACTCATGGCTCGAGAATGTAATATTGAATAAACATAAATGGTTGTAAATCTATAAGGTGTGACATGTGCCATAAGCTGCAGCCCTGTTTTTCTTTTCAGCTATTAGAGGCATTTTGTTGATCCTACTTCTACAACATAACTATTCCGAAGTTTCCCTAAAGTCGACATTGTCTTCTGATTTAGGTTCATCATGGCCAATGCAATTCTGTTTCAAATAACAGGTGTAGATCTGCTAAGTTGGTTTACTAAACTGACTATTGGTTATTGCAGACACATATTCACTACCCGATTTGTATTTATAAAGTTTGTAGCAAGCTCCTTAGTTATCCATATGTATTTTACTTTTATCTTCATCTTCAGACGTAATTTGTTTGTAACGAATCATAACGTACTAGTACAGAAACAACATTCACATTTCATCTGCATGATGAAGCATCGATGTATCACTGTAGTAAATTGCCAGGCACAAACAAAATCAGTGTTCTAAACATCCCACTAAGGGCACTAAGGCTTTCCTGCCTTTCCATGTATAAAGCAATCCCCACATCTCCAACTCATCTGAGTTGCCTAATCAGCAGCCAAGAAGTCAAGACTCGTCACCACAACCAACAATTTCACCAAGTATTCCAAAACTCAACCAACTAATATTCATAAATCAAATTTTCTAAACATGAAAAATCCTATTTATCTCTATAATCACCTATGAGAAATTGTACATTTGTACTAACGCAACAACAAAACCAACCATTGTTTATCCTCACACTCACTTCCAATTTCTTTCGGTATTACAAACTACAACAGTTTTCCTAAACCACATCTCACGGTAACAGAAATCAAATATACGCATCCAAATAATATAACATCAAATATTCATTGTCACATATCCACATGATCTAAGGGGGTGTTTGTTTCGGCTTATATAGCCGGCTTATGGCTTATTTGGTTTTAGGCTTATGTTTCATAAGCCCACTTTTTGCGGCTTATTTCGAAACTTTTATATAATCTTATTATGTTATAATAAGCTTAAACAGACCGAAAAGTTTCGAAATAAGCCACAAAAAAGTGAGCTTATGAAACATAAGCCCAAAACCAAATAAGCCATAAGCCGGCTATATAAGCTTAAACAAACACCCCCTAAGTTATATAAACAAAACATGTAATATAGTACCTCAAAGATCAAGCCAACAATAGTAGTTCCAGTTTTGAGATAGCCAGGTTGTTTCAAACCCTTTTTAGCCAACATATCATTCCTCCTACACAAATCGAAACTGAACCCTGTTTTCGGTACATCTTCATAACTCATCTTCAAATCACCTGTAATATAATAAACCAAACCCTAGAATTAGAAACCCTGATGTTGAGGATTAGTACTAATTTATGAACAAAAAGTAAATGTATATGTTGATCGTTACGTATTATGAGACTATGAGCTTACGATTGATTATAAAAAATGTTATCGATTTGTGATGTGTAGATTGTTTTTTATGAAATAGTGAGCAAGATGTCTTGAGTAGCAAGATATGAATAAGGGGTTTTTGATTTGGGGAATTGGTTGTTTTTAGTCCATTAGGTTTGGATTTTTTTCAATTTCAGGACGTCACTTTGTTTTAACTTAATTGTCATAATCAAGAAAATTGTTAGAATCGACTTAATATGAAAAATAACCGAATTCAAAAAGCCAAATATGAAAGTTTTGTTTTTTTTAAAGGTGAATTTTATTAATTAACAAAACTTTGTACAATTTTGAAGTTAACATTTACTGATATGGACATACCGCATATCAGACAACATACAAAACTAAACCTATTCGATATCTGATACAACCCATTTCATATGTTTGACAACACACAAAAAACTCTGTCAATGACTAGCATAGTAGAACAGATCCATCCATTGCTTGCTTCCATTAAGCTCATAAGCATAACTGAATTCACCTTTTTAATGTACCATTAACCATCTAGCTACAGTTCCATAACACCCTTTCATCAAGAGTCAAGACCATTCCTCCAGCTCCTACAATGATCAAGGCAGAATAGGTGTATGGCATCACTAGGAACCCATACCCTTCCACATAGGGGCTATACCAAGTAGTCTACATTTCCATCTCTAAAAAATGGCTTCAACTACTTGGGTACCCTATGTGAAGCCAACCAAACCTCCTGTGATGGTGTATTGAGAGGACCAAGAAGGATTATCTTTCATTCCCCTTTATCCTCCCATCATACACCATCCTCCTAGGCCATTTACCATTCACAATAGGATAGCCTACTTTATGGTACATTCATACTGATTAGACCTCCTACTTAGCCAACAAACTAGTCCAATTTCCTCCCAAGGCCAAATTGGAACTGACAAGAGGTTACCATACAGTTATATCAGTTAGAACTCCAAAGTACAAGGAATCACCCTATTATAATGGCCTGCAGTTGAAACAACAACAATTGGAACATAAAACTGATGTTATCCAGAGAACCAAACACCCCTTAAACTGCAGGGGTAGAAACAGATAAACAATACCTCTTACCCATACACCAACATTTTGAGGGACAAGAAAGAATCCAAACACCCTGATGTGTTTCGTTGTGTATAGGAAAAATATTATTATCAAGTTTTACATTTATATTTAGTCGACTTATCCTATAACAAGCACTAACGAGCAATATACCTGATCAGTGTAGCTTAGTTGGTAATTAGAGTGTCAATCACTATGAGTGGAACGTTAACACTTAAATTACTATCAGTATTTTAATCCTAAGCTTAGTCTAATTAAACATGATCTAACGCACGGGGGGGTTTCAGCTTAAGAGACTGGCACAATGTTTGGATTAAGTAAAACTAAAAGTAACAAGGTGATAGACACACACGTACACAAATAGAAAACAAAAGACAAATAAGATGCTTGTTCGATAGTAAAGTAGATTATATTCATTTAATTGCTTAGCTATATAAGATGAGTACTAATTCTGGTCTTTCTCGTTGGTTGTTCGTGTGAGCGTATTCTTTCTTACGTTTAGCTTAGCTAAATACCCTAGATTCAGTTTTAAGTCTTATTACCGAAAATCTTTGTCACATCTAAGTGCAAACTTAATGATTACTTAGTTAAATTATTTATCCCATTAGGGCTTACATCAACTATCCTAAGATGTTAATAAAGTAATTTTGTGAGGCGTATGGCAGCGCAAACAAGCCACGATAATCAAGAGGTAATCAAAGCATACACATGAACATCCAAATAAACATCAGATAACTTATAATCGATGGAAAAGCTTTTATTAAATACGAGTCAAACGTTGGAGACAAGGCACACAATCCTGATGGATTAAATAGTACTAATACAATTAAAGTGAAATCTACTTAAGATTTAAAAAGCATTGACATGACCTACTTATGCCTGTGAATCTTTTTCAGGTTGTGCCTAGTGTGGTCTGGTTGTCGCCTTCTCTGGATATATGTGTGTAAAATTGTGTGTTTCGAATGAGGCTATTGTTCCGGTATTTATACTTTCTGGAAACGGCATCGATACGGCGTATCAGTTTACTCGATACGCCGTATCTAGGTAACTTCGCGTGGGATCCAAGATTATTTTATTCTGGAATATTCGTACACCACCATATGATACGGCGGATCTTCACTTATGATACGGCGCATGTGTTTTATAATCTTAGTATTTCTTGGTGAAGTCTTCAGGGTGATACGGCGCATGTAGAAGTAGTTATGCGGGCGTATCTTGAGCAGATAAGTCAGATCTCTGTGTTGACCAAGGTTTCATATACGGCGCATGGAATAATTCCATGCGGCGTATTCTTCAAATTCAGGCAATGGTCTTCACATACGTCTAAGTGTTGATGTACGACGTATCTATCTAGAATGATACGACGTATCTTCCTTCAAATTAGCAGACTTTATCAATATGATCCGTTTTGCTCCATTTTACGTTCAAAATAGCTAACTTTCACCAAATGCTTGTTTTCAACCGAGATTTACAAAAGTAAGCGATTAACTATCAATTCTCATATAAAATAATACAAAACAAGCAATATATATAAGATAAATGATGCCAATAGACTGTTGTTATTTGATATCATCAAATATCCCTCCACTTGAACTTTACTGTCCCCAAGTAAACTATATATTTAAACTTATGAAAATGTATCATAAAAAAATGTTAAGGATGTTTTTATAATTTAAGCATTCATTCGTTTAATCTCAGTTGAACAACCAAACACCTCACGAAACAAGAAAATGAAATCACTCAAATCACTCAACTAATCTATGTGATAACATTTAAGTAATTCGCTCAATTGCTCAGTCATGACGAATATTCTATCATAAGTTTGGCAAGGATACACATCTCCCCCACTAAAGCTAAGGAGCAACAAGTCTAAAGCGGTAAAATGGGTTAAATGTGATAAGGTTATGCATAGCTTGTTCAAACATCTCCTACACGAACTCAATAGATCATTGGCGCGAATCCTTGATTCCTCAAACAACGAATGGTCACTAGTGTGTATCTTGGATCGCTGGCGCGTTATTTTCATAACGGATGGTCACCAAAACACACACCAGATCGCTGGTGCGTCATTCTTACTAAGCTAAAGGGTAAGGATAATGAAAACATATATTTGTTGTTAAAATAAATTCACAAAACAAATATATTAAGTCTATACAATAATGAAACAATGTGGTTAATTACTTCCCGACATTCCCTTAAAAAAGACACAAATCATCGACTAACTCACGCTTTAGTGTATAAAATCACGCTTTAATAGGTAGACATGACTTAGACTCAATGATGACTCGATCAAAGAATAAACTTTAGTTGGCGTTCCCATAACAACCAACTCTCTTGCAATCCATAAATATAGTACAACAAATAGCGACAATATCTCCACTAATACATAACTTACATCGTTGGTTTATAATACGCACCAATGAATAATCGATTATCGCATAATATAACTTCGGTTAAGGTTTTACAAACTGATTATCTCACTTTCCTCACTTTTTTTTAACTTATAAATAAAACTAATGGTCTAATTTCACCATATCACCATCATAATACATCTGGATAATTTTTTCATACTTTTCAATACATCAGATATGAAAATAATAATGATAGTAGCAAACACACGAAAATCAAAAACTACTACTATCACATTCACATTGCGATGTGCAATTTCCGACCAATACTTAGACAAGACACACACCAATTGCAATGTGCAATTCCCGACATAACCATGATAAGAAACATACACAAAAACACATGAAATACACATTTTACAAAAAGTAACCAACCACAGACTTAATCTACATGGTAGGCTAAGGTGTAAAATTATAACAAAACATATATCTCCCCATATATATATTAGAGGATCATGCCACCTCATTAATGACACTTGGCAACAAATAATGCCATGCTGTCCTCTTTTAATTACGTGGATATGCCACATTTTCACAAACCATGCGCATATTCTTCAAAAACACACGCTATTCACACACAGTTATCATCCCTGATCGTCAGCTAATCCAATCAATGCCTTTCATATCCCCCTAAAAATCAATAGAAATTAGGTTTCCGATTCAAAAAATTACAGCAGGTAATAATCTGAATTTTTTCTTGACAGATTAAGTAAGACCGCATATGATGCACTTAACGAATTTCAATATCACTTTCGATTAACCAGGTTTGTTAATTTTTTAATTTATAAAAATAAATTGATTCATTTGTTTAATTGGGGTTGAATTGATTATTGTTTCTTTCATCTTTATTTGATTGGTTTAAGCGTTTTTATGTTTATCCACGATCATTTCAGAGGTATAAAAATTTTAAATCTCTGTATCTAATTTCAATATTTTATTTCAATTTCTAACTCTCGATAATTTGTTTCTTTGTAACAGTTGGTGGATGCTTTGAAATCGACAGTTATGAAACCTCTTCTTGAATCGGTATTTGGAATTCATTAATTGTTATACATTCTTGACATTGTAGATTATGTTTTTTACGAACACAAAGTATTTGACGAAATGCCTTGATGAATTTTAATTATTAGAAATGCCTAAATAAGCAGCAAGTGTTTCATTTGGTCAATATGCCAGGTAAAACTTTGCAACAGTTTATAGGAACATCACATGTGTAGTTTTCATATATATCGATTTTAAGTCTTTTTTTTTCAGGCTTTGTTCGAATGCGATGTCTGAGACTCCAAAGTGTTCATTATGTTGCAAGACTTAATGTAAGCTACACGAACACGTTTAGTTTTACTTTATTCGTAGCAAAATTAGACATTTCCAGTTATACATGCCCATTCTACCCCTGTATGAACGAGAACTTAATATTAGACATTTCCATATCAATCTACTAATGTTTTAATTAATGCTTTTGTTTTTCTTCATACAACATGAACCAGAACTATTCTCGGGATTTATTTACTGTATGAAACAACCAAAAATCATTCTGCTAATTTTTGTTTTAGGGATAATTGTTCTAACCGGAGCTAAGGTATGAAAGATCCCTATTTTCATTTTCAAATCCATATGTTGTTTACAAAAATGCATTAATAAACTTTGTTTATTTTGTAACTCCAGTTTAGAGACGAGACTTACACTGCATCTGAGAACATATATCTGGTCTTAACTGAATGCATGTAGAATCAACATTTGTAACCGTACTATGCTGACCTTTTTTTTTATAGTTCTTGCATATGTTGCTTAACAATGTTTTTTTGTTTTGATGCAGATTTGGGACAGATTGCTGATGATAAAGTATTATGAGTGAAAATTTGAGAAGAGACATACATGTTTCCGAATGTTTTTATGCATCATACACCAATTACAAGAGTAATATGTGGAAGGGTTGACTTGCTGGAAAAGGGGGTAATATGCGGATAATATGAGTGTAACATAGTTTGTCAAGGTAAATATTATGTTTGAACTAATGATGTGTGAAGCTCTTGAAGTTGTGTATTTATTTCAAAGCAGATTCCAAACACCCGTTAAAATGGTTACCTCACGGTTACATTTGAAGGCCATTAACAAATATTTTTTGTACAGATTTTATTGGTCGATGATTTGGTGATTAGACAAGGTGGATGGATTTCACTATATTGTTCAACGAGTGAGGTTATGCTGATACTCTTGAAGAAGAGACAAAGAAAACAAGGGAAATCAGGTATGTATTCAATTAACAATGTCACTCTTTGTTTCTCCGCTGTTTATTCAGTGTAAACAAGAAAGTGATGGCTTTGATTCAAAGAACGGATTAACGAGTTAACATGAGGAAAGTGTAGATAATGGGATGCTACGTTTAGCAAATGAAAAGTTTGATAAGAAGTTGCATGAGTTCTATTGTGATATAAAAACAAACTGTAGAGTGGGCAATAAGTCACAGTGAGATGCTGGATAGAGTAACTATAAAGTGTGTGTGCGCATTTTCAAGAAAAGAAAGAAATATAGACAGTTAATTGAATTATATAAACTGGAAAAAAGAAGAGAGTAACTATAAAGTGCGAGTGACTTTTAATAAGCAATCCCAAACACTCCCTTAGCTATTTTTAGATAATGCATAAGCCTTATCTAACTATGTTTATTTATTTTTAGTATGTTAAGAGTGACTAAACATAGCAAAATGGCTAAAATGGTATTTTATTAGGCATGTAAAATTTATATATGTTAACACTCTGTTGCGCATAGTTTACGGTTTTACCATCATATATTGCCCAATCCCGTTATATTATGCAAGTAGTAGGAATTTCTTACTCATGTCATGATTTTCATATATCTATACTTACTACACTTATTGTGATTCATAATTTCCAGGTTCACGCAGAAGAACATTTTCAGGATTTATCCCAAAGGAACTCGAATTACCTCCTCCAACTTCAAACCACTAACTGCTTGGCTACATGGAGCTCATATGGTTGCATTCAATACAAAGGTCAACATTGATTATCCTGCTCCTACAATGTTGCTCAGATGGTCAGCTATACTTAATAAGGTTTACAATGGTTACTTATACGAGTCTACTGATGGTGTGGTAAAGCTCATTAAGTATAGCAGTGGTTTCGTATTTTCACCATTAACGCATCCAAAAAACCATTTTAAAAAAACGTATATAAGGAGAAAAACATTCAATTATATGTATTTGTCCTTCAAATTTACAAACTTCGAATATTCACATTCATTTTACTATATTATATTGATACAAGTAATTGATTTTACTTGATTATATATGGCTTAACAATTATTCAGTAGTGCACTTAATAAAATCTAATATCATAAATCCATAATACTAAAAAAAGTTTGAACAGAGTTGTGTAAACTAATTCTATGTAGTTTATGCCTTAGATTATTAGTTTTTACTTACTTTTTTTTATCCAAGTATGAACCTAAAGAATAGATGTAATTGTCAAAACTAGGCATGAGATACATTATCTTGGTATCCAATCTTTACCAGTACGTAACTAATTAATGTATATGTAACATGAACATTGTAGTTGTTAGATGAGATTAGGCACGTGATTGAGTCAGAAGAATTGGACAATTTTGCTACAAACGTTAAACTACGAAAAAAAGACCTTTAAAGCTAATGGACCTTGAGTAAGTGTATGATATCTGTGCAAGATTGCTTATATTTTTTAATGATAATGTTTACTGTATTAACCCTTAGTTCCTCATTGAATCCTGGTTTATCTTTGTTTTTTCAAGGCAACGGAACTTAATTGCATGCTATGGGTACATTCGTTGATGAGTTCATTGATATTCTGATGACCCGTGACATACTTAGGACTTCTGGTCGTTGTAACTCAGCTCAATGACGGTTCAAAACGATTTCTGGGGCACCAAGTTGTTTATGCATAACGGCAAGGAAAGCATTTTGAACACTGATTTGGATGACATTGAAGTGTGTAGGAAGTGGTCACCCATAGTGGTGTCTGTTAATAATATACCATGTATGCAAATCATACAATATTCTTTTTTTACCATCTATTGTAATGAATGTAGTATGCAGTCCGAGGCGGGTAAGGATCAATCTGCTAACACCACCTCGAAGATATATATTGGCTCAAAGCTCTCGAAGCATGAAGAGTTCCTAGAGAATTTTCCATACAGGAGCATTATTGCCGAACTTTTGGATCTTCATAGGGTATGTAAAACTACTTATAAACTTTTAAATGTAAAACACTTTTTTGTTATTGCTAACACATAAGAATACAACATGAATCTGTTTACTCAACGTGTTTAAAAAAAATGGTGTTGTAGGGTGTTGTATCCTTCGTTTTTGGAACTTTTGTCCTTATTCAAGAGGAAGAAGGATGGTCGTATCTCGGCTGCCGAAAGTTTCACAAGAAGGTTATTAATGCGATGACATCGTTGATCTTGAACAAGAAGATAAACCGACATTTACCAAGGGGCTGAATGGGTGGTTTTGCACGGCTTGCGATGTGTCAGGTTCCAATTGTTAAACAAGTAATTTTGTTCCCGTTTAATACTTAATGCACATTTAACGTTTCTATTTTATTATAGATGTGACGTCCTCATACTTGATTATCTTTCATGTATCATTATCCAATGTAGACATTTTGCTTGAGAGCAAATTAAGATTCTTACAACTACAGCCCATTATAGTCATATAATATTTTCTTCACATATATGCAACTTATTGTGGATAAATTTTGTAACTTAACTGGGTTGGACTAAATTATATTATGTACTGTGTTAATTGAATGCAAATCACAGTCTTCGAGTAGGATAAATGAAATTTCCATTATGCATACACTTTATATAAGGTTTTATCTTCTGAACCGCTAATTGTTCATTGAAGGGATGATATTCAGGCTTGAAGATGATCATTTGTCATTTAATGACTTAGATCATAATGGAATTTATAGATTTCATAACTCTTCAGAAATTTAGAATATGCATATTGTTCATTGTGCTTTATTGGTATTTCATCTTTATTGGTTTTCTAGAATTTAGAGATGGTTACATCAATTGATGTTAATCAATCATCTATTCTACTTACAATGGTAAATCTCTTTGGATATCATAATTTTTGTTTTATTTGATATCAGTTAGGTTCAAGCCCTCCGTTGTACATTAGTAAACCACAAACATCATGGTGTTATTTGATTACGTATCTTTTTAGTTAAAATGGTTAAATGATAGATTATTGATTTGATAATTCTTTTTGATGAGATTGACAACAGTATTATGATCATGCAGGTGATAGTCGCATGCCTTTAACGCCATACATGTTAGCATGCCATGATAGTCTTTTGTTCAGGTAATGATTTTGCTATCCTTTAATGGTGATTTGATTAATTTTGCATATGATAATATTATCTATAACCTCTATAATAAAAGCTTTTTGAAACAAGCCTTGGATAAAAGTTTATACCATTTGACCCGTTCCCTTTAGCTACATTCTTTATTTGAACCCGTTTTAAAATAAATATAGAGTTAATCACATGTTTTCAATAAAGTTCACCCACTCGCTCAAGAAAAGGGGAAAGAGGAAAACTGATTACAGGGTTCCTTCGGTTTCGATAAAAGATGTACGCAATGCAAACGAGGAAAGAGCCTTTCATGAGTCGCAGCAAAAGCTTCTTTATAAGGACTTACCGCCACCTCGGCCTGATGACTATCATATCTTCCTGAGGTTAGTAAAGTTTTTGGTGTTTAAGATGTTAAGTCTTCACTATTAAATATGACATGCCAATAATACATTACGAGTGAAGTGTAAGTTTTCTTAATTTGGGGTATAGTATAAAGTTATATTGACCCACAAAAGTTCATTACAATACCAACTTGTATGTTAAGTATAGATCTATGACCAATTTGCTAATTTTAGTAATGAAAATGAGATTTGATGAGCGCCATATACTCATGTTTACAATAATAAACAACCCAAACACTCTGTTAGCATATGATTATAGCTAGCCAGATAAGCTAAGATAGCTTGACAGTTGTTTATCTATTATTATCTTTTTTATTTATACATTGAAATATGACATACATTAATATTTTAAGCATAAGACACTATGATATCATCAATCCATTAAAACCATTCACGTCCATCGTTTAATGAATTTTTTTTAATACAAACCCATTGAAACATTTATATAAATTTTATTATACCAAATCTACAAATAAATTAATAATATTGACCAACTTACATGAGACTAGCCCGGCCATCGGCCGGGTCATGAGACTAGTTTGGGTATAAGAAATGAAAGGAATGGCTCTGAGGGTTTTTCTATGGGTATCTTAATTTAAAAATGAGAGTAACAAAAGGGTTTAACATGGGGGTTAACTAACCAATGTAGTTAGTTAATAAAACATAACATATAAAGGCTTTTTGGCTGATATCCTAGAAATTAACCAAGTTAGACAAGTTACTCAAATTAAATTAATAATACTCATTATGGTGGTCTCGAATAGTATCCAAGCCAAGTTCTAAAATGTACTACAAGTCACCGACATACTGATATTTTTATGGAATTTGGGTAAAATATTGGGAAATGGATAAGGCTAAATTCTCACAATATGAAAATAAGGGTTATGTGTGCGGTAATGCAACCTTGATTTCACAAAAACATGCTAGAAAATTTTGAAAGTTAGCATATATTAAAGATCAAATTAAGCATATTTTTGAAAAATAAGGACAAGTAACATGTTCTAATTCTCCATCACCCCACTTAAAATAAACAACGTCCTCGTTGTGGAAAATAAAATTAAAAATAGGAAATAGGAAGAATTAGAATGGGAAACTCCCCTGATATTTGCTCTGTATGATCCTCCATGATGCGTTTTGTGAGTAACTTTTTATTTTCTGTGTTTGAAGGGCGTTCAAGCCTCTATGAATGGTGCACACAGAAAATACAGGGTAGTTTGTACACCTCAGTTTCCTTCATATAAATACCACTTAACTTGTATAAATGCATAAGAATCACATCTAGCGCTTTGACATTAATTCATGGTTAGCTAAAAAAAATAAAACTGTGAATCATCAGGTCAGTCAATACGCGGTACCTTATTAATTAAGATACGCCTTATCGAGCCTGGGACAAAAATTAAAATAAATAACGAGTCATATATGATACGACGCGTCCCAAACCAGGATGCGCTGTATCAAAAACCATATGAGAGAAAGTTTAAAATGCAAAATTAAATAGGATACAACGCATTCATTAAATGGATACGCCGTATCAGTTACCAGTTAGACTTAACACCAGCAGTAAGTATGTAATCACATTGGTTTCGTCATCTATGCATTGCTGAACTTATTGCCAATCTTGAAAAATTTCCTATCTCAACAAATAAGACTGAAGTGATTAGATATATATACTATGCATCGAAAGATAATAATATCAATATATCCAAATACATAACCATAAGAATGTATGAAAATATGTCAATATCATCAAAATAACAGCTGGCAGAGAAACTGATCATGGGTCGGGATGGTCATCATGATGGGATCCTGAAGTGCTGGCACCATCGAGCCTCCTCCTAGTCCTGCGCTCGGTGTCTCGTGAATATGTGATAATCCCTCGAACAAAGACACCATCAGGACGAGTATGAGTCACACCCTCATGCACCATGAGTCTACTCAGATGTTGTACCATCTAAGTGACATCTCCTCTAACCCCTGCTATATCTGCCCTCTGAGCCTCGATAACAATCCTCATAAGTCGAAGCTCCTCCTTAACTCTATCTAACCTCTGGGAAATGGTGGGTGGAGTTGCAACTGGTGGGGGCTGTGGCACATGTGGTGCATGTTGTAGCTCAACAGGAGCAACAACCGGGGCATCCTGATCATCCCCCTGCTCCTGTGCAACAGCCTCTGTTGGTACTCTGATTGGACCCATGACATCCCAATAATAAGCTCCCATAATCGACTCGCATATGCCGAGTCTAACCAGGTACTCATGATCAATAACCGACAACTCTATCATCTTGACCTCGAACCCAACCGGTATCTCATCACCAATCACCCCAAAATGTCGAGCTAACCTAGAAACGAAATGCCCCCGATCATCTTACTACTCGGCTGTCTCCCAGGAGCAATCCTATGTAGATAGAAATCTAAAAAGTGGGAGACGTTCACATTCGTCCCCTCATCCATGCCCCTAAGGAAAAAGAGGTCAGTAGTAGTCACCTTTTCAGGGGACTGACCTCGTCCAGCAATGGTCAAGGATATGAGCCTATGACATAACCTCCTCATGGGCTCCCTGATAAGTGTATAAGATGGGAAGGAGGTAGTGGATTCCCCACCAGAAGACATCCTGTCCTAGTACTTACCTAACTTAGCTCGATTAGGAACCTCACGCAAACTCGCTGTCCAGTATGCCGCAAAACCATCAGACTCTAACTCATCCTCAGTATGCAATCCCAAGGCCAAAATGAATTGCTACATAGACATCTGGCATCTAAAGCTGTAACACCTCCAAATTTCGTTATACGCGGCGGAATAAGAGTTAGGATATTACTTCATGGATCACAATCGTAATAAAAGAAAACGACTCGAAAAGAGACGTTTTTAAATAAAATGGTTATCATTCATTTATTTAATTCAGAGTTTACATAAAAAGAGGTCCCAACAGTAATTATTGAAATACACATTATTTTATGAATGATAACAAAATGGACGCCATTTGAAAGAAAGTCCATAGCTACTCCGTGCCAAGCAGTGCATCAGTTACCTGAGATAAAACATGCTAAAAAGTCAACACAAAGGTTGAGTGAATCCATAGTGTTTGTAATAATAATCAGTTGAACACAAGTTGAAAAAGTAGTAAAATTCGTAGTATCGTAGCACAACATATTGCCTTAAGTCTCATGAACGCAAACCTTAACCGGTGTAGTGTAATTGTCATAATGACATGGTTACAAGCATCATAATGATGATGGGAGAAACCGTGCCCTCGTGTAAGGAGTTTTCCAATTATCCTGTTTGTCCTCAAATAAAGTGCATTTGCACAAATGGGGCGTCAACATCCAATAGATCTATTCACTATATTCGCGTTTACTTGTAAAGTGATTAATGGTTCATGATATGAGGGACTTTCAGTGGCAGGTGTAAGTAACTTAAGCAATAACAATCAGGTGTAGGTGTAGCACAGAAAATACTTGTGTTCGGGTTTGTAGCATGTATCTCCCCACGAGTTTGAAAAACAAGTAAAAAGTGTGACTATGAACTCACCTCGGTGTTACCGTAGTCTGGATGGAAAATAAATTAAGTATTGTGAATAAATGGCTCTGACCCGCGACCTGAGTTGGTATGTCAAGTTTTTAGTATTCGAATTCAAGTATATGTGATGATAATGCTTTATCGATGGTTGAGTGAACATGAAGTCTCTTCAAAATTTAGTAATACTTATCATACTTTATTTTTATGGTTCGGTCGATCATTTATAAGTTTTATCGAAACCCAAATTGTTATGATATGTTTCCAGAAAAATGTTATATTTTATAATTTTGAGTATCGACGGTTTTTACCCTTGCACTTTCAAAAATAACACTTTATACCCTCAACTATGGATTATTGACAAAATCAGCCTTTGTATTATTATCTTTGAAGAAATTACATTTTTAGCTCAATAAAACTTTATCTTTCAAAATTTTACAATTTCTACGCTTGTAGTTTTCTATAAAAAAATCACTTGTTTTGGGCCTAAGTCGACCAAAATAAGGGTAAATATAAGCGATGCATCGAGAGGTTTTTACTACGTTTTTGTTCCTTTCAAGAGTTTGTCGGGTGGTCTTTCTAGTGGTTCAAACTAGAAGTCTTAAGCTATTATGGTTTGGTCGCAATAATTTCCCAAAGTAGGGGGTTGGGCGCTTTATATAAAGGGTGTTTGTTTTGGCGATAACAAGCTCAAAAGAGGACCAATTATACACGAGGCAAGCCAATATTTTTACGACGCTATTGATCCTTTAAACACTTTGTTGTAAGCTCTTTAAAATGGTATAGGTCTCATATTTTATTTATCTTTGGTTAGGGAGAAACAAACCCGTGAACATGGTCCCTTGGCATGTCGTGGTTAAAAGAAAAGTTCATTTTTCACCCATTAAATTTTATGGCATAACCTAGTGACATCGTAATATGTTAATTAACTTGTTTTAAGTCATTCTCTAATATCCTATAGCTCATAAGACTTATATTTTTGAAAAGTGCACACAAGGGTCATTTGTGAAAATCTTTACGAGACACCCTTTTCGTGATTGATTATAAAAGAGACTGTAGAAAACTAGAAGGGGGGGGGGTTGAATAGTTTTACCGATTAAAACTTCGTTTTAAAATATTTAGATCAACTTATATCAATCTATTTATATGTGTATGTTGGACGTTGATAGATAGATATGTAAGTATGTAATGTAAAGGTAAAGAGTAAGAAACTCAAAACCACGACACAAGTATTTATGTGGTTCGGCTACAAGGACACCTTCCTTGCCCTACTCCACTCCCCGAGTCACCTACTCGAGAGTTCATAATCACTACACGACACAACTCCTTATGGCGGAGAAGCCTTCACAACGTCGCCTACTCTTTTTCCGGTACAAGGCTAGACACCAGGTTCTTCCACAACGTAGAACCACACCTATCACAACGTCGCCTACACTTTATCCGGTACAAGGCTAGATACCGAGTTCCATTACAAAGGAGGAACTACCACGCAACACTACACAACACCTATCCCAAAGGAGACCCACTCCTTATTACAACATCATCAAGGATATCACTATCCTTGGATACAACCTATCTCTATTTGTACATCGATACACCATATCGATTGTACACCCTTGGCATTCTTCACTAATGCCTTTGACTTGACCCTTTTTGGCATTCTTCACTAATGCCTTTGACATGGACGTTCAACACCTTTCACTAATGCCTTCGTCTTGACTCTTTTGGCATCCTTCACTAATGCCTTTGACACAGACGTTAAGCACCTTTCACTAATGCCTTCGTCTTGACTCTTTCGACATCCTTCACTAATGCCTTTGACACAACACCTCTAGGGAGGAAGAAAGAACTATCAACAAGAGAACCTTAGTAGTCTTGATGATGACGAAGCATGGCAACTCATGGACTTGAGCTTGCTTGACTTCAAGAGGTGGTGATCTCGCCTTTAAGAGGAACCTAGAGAATCACACAAAAATAAACACAAACTACATAGAGAGATCCTTTGGATCTGAGGTTAGAAAGTTTACAATACTAGGTGAAAGTATGTGTAGGAGTGACAACCCAAAATAAAGAAATGGCTCACTATTTATAGAAGAAAATAAGCTACTGTTCCACGGATCCCACAGATCCCTTACTTGAGGGATCCGTCCAGTGTAAACTGGGGGAACCGTGGGACGCTCCTCTTTGCCCATGGGTTTTGGGTCATGGGTTATGGGTTATGGGTCCTAGACTTTGAACCATGGGTATCTAAGTAGATACAATGTATCTAGTAGATGCAATGCATCTAGTCCATGGGTCATGGATAATACCCATTTATGACTTATGCATGATGCCATGCAATGGTTTATGGGTTATGCTCCATGGTTATGGGTCATGGACTTTGGGTTAAACCCAACTACATTCAATTTATTTGGTCAATGGGTCAAATACTTAAACTTCTACCCATTATAATACATACTAGTTATGTATATATCTACCCAATATGTAAACACTAGTTGTTGTACAGATGTATTACTAAATCATGAAAACACTATTACTTGTTTGGTGTTTTATGTGAAAACGTAAGTGTGTTAGTAAACTATTGGCTCAAACCATTTACGTATTTTATTTGTTTCGTTAAAATGATTTTACGTTTGTTATCGACAAAACATTAGAAGATCGTAAAATATAAATAAACGTTTTACGGCTTATTTGTATTAACAATCTCCCCCTTTTTGTTGATGACAAAACATAAAATTATTTTAAGAAAAAACTAAAATTCGTAAAAGTTTGAATTGGAGTTTTTACTCTCTTCTCCCCCTTTTTGTCGAAATAAAAAGAGCGTCGAAAAAAACTAACACATTGTTTTAAGAAAAACATGTAAAAGAAAAGAAGATAAAGAAAGATATAGAGAGCAAGTGACAGGAAGTGTTCTCGTCTTAGCTCCCCCTTGACGAGTCCATCCCTTTGTGAGGGCGTCGAGTAAGAAAAAAAATACTAAACTAATGCATTGCAACTATGTTTGCAAATGATTTCGTCTATGTGACGAATATGCTCCCCCTTGATGATTGCAACTTTGCAAGGGGACGCATGTAATGTAATCCTAATGTGAATTATATCGCAAATGATTTTGCAATGTATTGCTTTGACACGAAACTCCCCTTAGCTTAGGGTGTCAAAGTCTTCATGTGTATATTGAAAATCTACAAGACACAGGTTAGAAAACAAGTATATAATGCATAATTTCCTGCAAATAAGACTCAAGTTAGTAGTAAACAAGTCTTCTGTTGCACGGATCCCACGGTTCCCTCCTTGGAGGGATCCGTCTAGGCAAAATAGAGGGATCCGTCTGACTGTAAACAAAATACAGCAATGGTGATGTAACAAATGATGTTAACATCAACATGAGATATGTATTAAGGTAACAAACATACTCTCAAGGCAATATGGCAGATAACATGTAATTTCATTCAATAAAACATACGAGAAATGGTCTACAAATCTCTAAAAACTAAGAGAATGATTTAAACAAGAAATGTGATTCCTAAAACGATCTAAGTTAAGCTTAATACTAGGACACGACTTGAATCCTTAAGCTCACGGTTGTTTAGGTTTGTTGACCTAATCGAAACGTTCGAGGAGGTGATAAAACATGAATGCTCTTCATGTAGTTCATTCATCAAGCCTTCAACGTGTTGACAATGATAACAATCCTTGTCATGGCTCGGAAAAGGTGGTGGTAAAAATGGAGCGGGTTGATGTGGAGGATCAAGTGAAGAGGGTTGAGGATCCTCAAAAGAAGGATGGATTGATGGAGGCACATTCACTGATGGCTCAACAAAGGATGATAGTAGAGATAGAGAGGTGTCAACTTCCATGTGGTCGGGTGGTTGACTTTGATGATTCCTCATAATCCAAAATGGACCATTTGAGGGAAATGGAGAAAAGGATACCGGTGCAAGTGTTGATTCAACACCTTGGTTTTGTTGCACAATCTTTTCTATTGAAGAGAGTGTCGGAAATGGTAGAGGATGGGATGGCCTAAGGGGTAAGTCCTCTAAGTTGTAGAGATGTGGAGATGATTGTGAAGTGGTAAGTGATATGGCTCTAGGCACCAAAGATGATGGTTGGGTGGAAATGGGTGTGTTTGGTTTAGTAGGAATTGTGGTGTTTGGTGATGATATTTTTATGGGAATAATCCTTTTGGGGATTGGTTTGATTGGTTGAGTTGGTGGAGGAGAGATCCTAGCATTTGTGGATTTAACGGGAGATGATTCGGTTGAGGAAATTTCGTGTACAACACGAGCAAGTTTCTTGGGTGGTCCTTTGGTGGATGAGTTAGCACTAGGAACTTTCCTCAAGATGAAATGACTAAGAAAAAGGTTTCTAAATGCTGAGATATAAGTTGTGGTTGATGACTAAGAAGTTCTAATAAGATGACTTATAAAGGGAAGGATTTGGGAAGTGCATTAAAGACTTAAGCCACTAAGATCCTTAGAAATGTGATGATTTGCATGCACAAGGGTCAACTACAGATTTGCACTGATCTATGAGTTTAATTAAGGCAAGATTGAGTGTTCAAGTTAGCAAGGAGAGCTTGAAATGATTGTTTTAGGTAGGATTTGTTGAATCTGCAGCCGGTTCCTACGGTTCCCTCCAATGAGGGATCCGTCTAGGCTAATCCTAAGGATCCGGCTATCAGCAGTCAAGAAAAGAAGAAAATGTTGTTGTTACAATCTAACACCTATACATCTTGAGTGTCTTAGTCTTCTTAAGTGTTTTAAATAAGGTGTGACTTAAATGATCAAGGGTAATGAGTGGTGGTAGCTAATGATTGCCTTTTAAGGAAGGAAAATGGGACTTTATGACCACCAATGGGTGATCAAGGATGACACTAGGAACATTGATAGTGTCAAGTGATGTTAAATGATCCTAGAGATCAGATGACAACTTGGGATAAAATTCTAAAATTTTAAAAATTATAAGAATTGAAAAATTAGTTTTTGACCCATTTTGAGGTAGAGATGACTAAAATCAATTTGCTAAAATTGAGAGATTTATGAAACTAGATGTGTTGACATGTGAGAGATGATATATGAGTATGGGAGCGGAAGGATGATGAGTTTTGGTGATATGATAAATTAAAAAGCGCTTTGAGTGTGATCCTAAATGAGCTATGAGTGAGTGTGAAGCTTACCAAGCTTGAAGAAGACTTAAGTGGTCCTAAGGCCTTATGTTTAGCTAGTGTAAAGTGATCTAGTGAGCTGTTTTGATGTGTGGGGTTCTGCATTGTAAATCTGTCATCCCGGATCTCACGGTTCCCTAAAAGGAGGGATCCGTCTAGTATATCTTTAGGGATCCGGCAACTGCAGATCAGAAGCATCACAGAAAAGAATGCAGATTTTGCACTATACTATGTATACCAATTATACCAATTGCTATTGATCTCTACTCTAAAAGAACAACAAAACAAGCAAAATATCTCATAAACCATATCATAGATAAGAGTAATAATGATCATATCCAAACAACCAAAATAAAGCATTTCACAAACATAAGCATCCATTGTAAAATGATAAACAAAATGTCTAAAAGCAACCATAATCCTAATGTCTCTTTTGTCAATCTTTTCTCTTCCTCTTTGCCGACTTTACGACGTAGTTAGTTAGGGATTGGATCATGCCCTTCAATTGTTTGAATTCTTCGGTCTCGTTTGGAAGAGTTGAAAGTTGTTCACAGTAGGTTATGGGGTCCATGTTGACGTTGGCGACGGGGTTGACATTTACTTCCTCTTCGTTCGAGGAGTCCGGGAGAGCCCGAGGTCTTCTTCCATTGACCATGAACCATTTAGAGGGTTGTTTGGTGAGTGGTACCATGACGTGATCTGAAACGAAATGATCATCGTTGATTGGAGAAGGTTGCATTGCACTAACATACTCACGGAGTCGTGTTAGGAGCATACCATAGGGAAGTACCATGTTGGCGACTTTGAATACACCAGCCATTCTCTTCACCATGTAATAGGCAAAATTAAATGGCCTTTGGTGAATGAGGCAATATATCATTTGGACAAGACATGCATTTGGATGGTCTTTGTTTCCGACCAAACTAATGACATTTTCCCTAAGAATTTCTTCCCACTTTCTATAGATGGGATGCATTTCGAAGAGTTCCATTTGAAAAGGATCACGGTGAATAAGCTCTTTGTTGCGGTTGAAGCGAGATTGGTCGGCTCTAATTTGGAAAATGGTGTCTCGAACAATTGCGGGGTCATCAAGAGGAGTGCGGTAGATTGGTTTGGAATCTAGTGCAAAGGATTGAGTAGATATTGCCCAATCTTGGGAGTACATACAAATTCCTTCACAAGGAATGCGGAGGATTTGTGCAAATGTGTTGAGGGGTAGAGTGAAGTTTTTTTTATTGATGATAAAAGTGATTGAGATGCTATCATCACTATTTCAAATGATCCTAACGCTTTTGTAGAATTCAAAGATGAAAACTGGACAAATTTGTTCATCAATATCAAGGAGACAATCAAATTTGATTGTCGAGAAGACTTGACGAATGTCGGTATTTTCAAGGAAACATTCCTTAACCACACGACCTTCGTGGATAAGTCATTTTTCAAGTCTTTTGAAGATTTTACGATCGGTTTTTGAAAACCCCTCTTTTCGATAGTATTTAGTGAGTTAGTTAACGGTATCATGGTGGTCTTGTTGGGTAGCTTTAGGCATGGTTAGTCCTAGAAAAACAAATGTTCCAATTAGGTAAAATTTGTTGAGATGGGTTTATGGTTTTGATTTGTATTAACAATGTTGTAAGCACAATGGAATCTTAGTTATGTGAAAACCTTTTCTAGTGATCAATTTTGCAAAACCTAATTTCATCAATTGATTAAGAAAAATTGAAAACCATAAACCCTAGGATGAGGATGATGGAGATTAGAACATATGAATGTAATTACTTACAATGATGTTCTAGAGGAAGATGCTTGAGGATATGAAGTTCTATGGAGATGAAAGCAACAATATGGTCGTTTTTGTGTTTTGTGAGGAGAGGGAAAAGAGCATAGTTGGTTTTGAAAAACGTATGGTTGGTTTCTGTCACACGGTTCCCCCGGATCCCTTGTAATTGGGATCCGGCTACTGTGGACAGAAAAAGGGTGTTTGGTGTTATTTTTGTAATAAGTTATACACTAGCTTATGGAACAAAAATAGCTTTTGAGGTTCCTAATTGAATAGATGTTTGGTCAACGGGATTTGATAAGTTAATTATCAAGGATCTATTTGTAACGGCGGCGTTAGTTTGACGATCTTTTAGAAAATCAAGGAGGAATACTATTCCTGATGATGAGTAAGTCGGGAAAGTAGCGAAAAGTGACTTTTTAGAAACTAGCAATTATTAACGTAAAAAAAATAAAAACTAATATCAACATATCCATGTAAACGTAAACTAGCTAATTTGTGGATAATTAAACATACCTCTAACCTCTTGATATGGTTTATGGAAACCATAAAACCGAAATACTTTATGAGCTTTTTAAAGTAATCTGTTGTACTTAGAATAAGTGGATTGCGATTACTTTTAGGTTCTTCCTTGAAAGTTGACTTCATTTATCTTTGAATAGAAATGAAGACTTTGGAGAGATCCTAGCATTAAGATTTCTTGAAAAGAAAATGTTAGAATAATCGATATTGATAAGGATTTAAAAGGTACCTTTTTGAGGGGTCATTTAAGCCCTTAATTGATCACTTTTGTATCCGTTACTACTTAATTTCGTTCACTTTCACTTTTTAGGTCTCTTGAAGGCAAATTGCTGGAATGACACTTATTCGGACGAAAAGGCGCGAATATACGAAGAAAATGGCCAAAGTCAAGAATCGAGACACTCAGGCTGCTGGAACTGAAGGGGACGGCGTCAGGTTCTATTTGTGACGCCGTCGGAACAAGTTTCGTGACGACTCAGTAGCCAAATTGCTTATTTACAAGTGACGGCATCAGGTTTTAAAAGAGTAGGGCGTCGCAACTCAGACGACCTAGATTTGATCCAGACGGCGTCAGAGACTGAAGGCGAAGGCGTCACAGGCATAAGGTGACGTTGTCACAATGATAACGTGGCCCAGACGAAAACTTAATGATGGCGACCCGACGGCGTCACAATTAAAGAGTGACGCCGTCGCAGTTTGTAACACTCTATATAGAATCCGAATTTTTCAGTTTTAGGGAGGTAGTTTTGTGGAGTAAAAACCTAAACCGAACCAAAGTTGTCTTGTACAGTATTTTAGGGTTCCATACACTATTTTACATCAAGATAAGTGTTTTACTTCATTGATTCAATTATGTCTTCAATTGATTGTGTGTATGCTTGCATGTTCTCCATGTCCGGCTAATTTACTTGTGTGTTTGCTTAGGTAATATGAAACCTAGTTATTGAATATTGATTGGTTGTCTCTTATCTTAATTGTGATTGACCTAGTATTGTGATAGGTCATTCGTTGTGTTATTAATGCTTGATTAATCTTTGTTGAACCTTAGTTTATAATCACCTAGAGTTATTGTAGGCTAAACATCCAAAGAATACCTTAGTGTTAAGTTTATGAATCCTAGAGATTTTGTAGTCATTAACCTTTGGTAGCTTCAAAGAGTTAGGGATAAACGCATACCCTACGACCTTAGAGACACAACGCGTTAAGAATAAGGACGTGACAATTCAACCATCAATAGGAGATAACTAGGGAGTAATAAAACCTAAGAAAACACATTTTTAATCATCATACGAGCACACAACAATAGACATAGACTACCCCTAGCTTAGTTAATTAGATAATTAGATAAGTAGAGTAATCGGTAGAAATACCAACCCCCAAATCCAAACCCCAAGATTCGTATCTTTCCATTTCCTAAAAAATATAAAAAAAGATAAAAAATAATCTTCCTCAACCCCAACCTTAGCGTAGTAACTTCTCACTAACATTCCTATTCCCTTAGAGAACGATATCAATACCCGTGGCTTACCCTAATACTACACTACAACGATTAGGTTCACTGCCTAGGGTGTTGAAAAACTTTCTCGACGAAAAGGAAGTTTCTTTGACCCTGAACGCGCTGTGTAAGCGTATCAAGTTTTTGGCGCTGCTGCCGGGGAATAGAATAGCTAGTTAGATTTCCACCTCGTTTAGGTTTTCTTGCTTGATTCCTATCAAGTAAGATTTTTTCTCATTTTTAGCTTCCTTGTAGTCTATCCCCCTTCTTTGTGTTTGTGTTCGTAAAACCCTTTTTATTTGTCGCTATGGCAAGTGAAGTTGCATTTGAATCATTAACAAATGAGGAACAATTGGATTTCGCAGATTGGATTGCTTTTTATTGTTCTAATGAATTTGTGAGTGATCTTAAAGATATCCAAAAGGAGATGGGTGTAAGGTTGGATGGATTTGATAAATTTTGTGCTTGTGTGGCTTCTATTCAACGATCATTGTTAGAATCAACTCCTTTTAGTGAGACCCTTTGGAAAATTTTTGAGAAAAGCCTCCTAAGCATAAACCATCATTTGTCACAACTTGAGGAAATGGATAAGGAGGATTTATCCAACCTTAGGCATCATGATCAAAAAGACCTAGTTTTTAAGAACATGGAACCTAAACCCGAACAAGATTGTGAGATGGTTATAGTTGAACTACCTAGTTGCATGCGTGGGATAGATTTCACCAAAACATATGACACGCATGAGGAATCCTTTAGGCAAATAGAACATAGTGATCAAATTTTTGAGAATGAATTTATGAATTGGACCAAGAATTTGAAATGGCTAAAGAAGGATTTGAGATACTTAGGAGTGTATTTGGGTTAGATCATACTAAAACACATGATGAACATTTAGGAGATCTAGATATAATGGAGAATGAGGTGGAAACTCCAAGCCCACAAGCCCTACCATCACTTGAGGAACACATATCGCCTATAACTTACCTGGAAGAAGTAGAAGAGACTATAGGAACCCCGATTGATATAGAACCTTTGGACCAAATGCCACTAGAGAATGTAGGTTTAGATGCTTGTTGTCATGACCTCTCTCTTAGTCCTAGGAAAGTTCCTAATTTTGATGAACCGGAGCCTCAACCAAAAACCTTACCCAATTTTCCATCTTTAGATGTGAATCTTGGAATTGAATTAGGCCCCAATCCACCCATCAAAATAAATAGTCCGGGTAGTTGCTTGAAAAAGGTGGTAGACTCTAGGCCATGTAGAGTGGAAGCTAATATAGGAGTAACCCATGACCTTACACACTTATATCACCCATTCATGGTTGATAACAAGAAACATTATGGGTTTAAACCGGGTTTATTAGGTCAAGATGGATCATTAACTAAGAATCTTTTGAAGTTGATAGAAGATGATCCATTTTTAGGAGAGAGATTTGATTCACCCGCTACACCAATAGAATTAGGTAAGGTTATAATGAATGGAGCACACTCCTTTGAGCATATAAATCACCCATTACCCTCTCCTCACGTAGCAAATTTCCACCCTAAGGGTGTGTATCGCTACTATCACCCACACTTAAACTTAAGTGTAGGAAAAACTTCCCCTTTATCCGTTAAATAAGGGTAGAGTCAAGCTCGTGACTCGAACAAAAACAAGCGCTTCTTGGGAGGCAACCCATGTGTATTTGTTTTTCATTTTTATTTGTGTGTCGTATATCCTTTATTAATTGTTTATTCTCATGTTTGAATTTGTAAAAATGTTTTATTTTGTCTTTAACCTCGTCTTAATTACATATAAAGGTATTTTACATAAGGGATAAGTGTAGGGAGGATTACACACATTTTCAAAAGAAGCGTAAACATGAGAATTACAATTATTTAAAAGATATACATATGTGTTTGTTTGAGTCAAATGCTTGTATCGAGTCATAATGGATGTTTTGCAGGAAATTTTTCCAGATTTTAAAGATAAAAATTTTCCAGAATTTTTTCCAGAAAATCCTAGACCAGTTTTTGTCAGGATAACCTGACGGCGTCAGGATCGCAACCTGACGGCGTCAGGAGGAGCAGAAACAACTTACTACTTTTTCTCATTTTCTGAGCTACTTATAAATTTTTGGAATTTTCCAGGTCTTAATTTTTCATAAAATCTGTAAACATCCATTCCACAAGCATTATATCCTAGTTTAGTAGAGTCATGTATATATTGTTACCGCCGATTTTACGCGAAGGTTTCGTTTGTTTTCTTCAAGTGTGCAGGTTTAATTTATCAAGAAGAAGATACATAAGATGAGAAGGAGCTTTTCACGCAAACATTCTTCTTGAAGAAAGATTTAACCACCACTTCACACGGATCCTACCGAGCTAATCAGAGGAGTACTAGTTTCTTTCGTTTTTAATTACCTTCCATTATCATAACTTTGATACTTTCAGGGAACATTGGGGACAATGTTCAGTTTAAGTGTAGGGAGGGAAAATAAAACGGAAACTTTGAAACTATGCTTATCCTTGACTATTTGCTTTGTCCAATTTTATTTGTGTAATAAACCATGAGAAATATTGGTTACGATAATTTGGCACCAAATTTAAAATTTTTCATGACATATAGGAGTGGGCCATTAGTCTTAATAAAGCATCTCATGGATAGGAAGTTATATGACTAGCACAAAAACCCTTTACCACTTAAATTCCACCCAAAATGTGAGGATCACCCTTAGATTTGTAGGAATTAAAGCATTCATCTTTAATGCTTAGAGTGTGAACTGGTAGTATAATAGATTCTAGAACTTGTTTTGTGATGCATTCCGAGATCGCTAGTAAGACTACACTTGTGTAGTTAGGAATAACTAAATGATAAGAGGCATTAGGATAACCCTTGTTTGATACCTGTAATATAACTACTTCTTCCACATCGGTTGAGTAATTCCCCCACACCTTTGCGTTGTACTCATCTTTAGTACACGATACCCCTAGTTAACCCCTCAGAGCCTATCCTTTTCGCGGTTCTCGTGATGTTTCGGTTTTCTGGAATATCAATGAAGAGCATTGTTTACAATCCACCCCCAAATGTACACCCAAATCGCCTTAGCCTACCTTGTATGCACTCACTTTAGTGCATTATTGTTATCACACTAAACCCTTTATTCAATTATCTAGTTGCTTGCATAAGTTGCTAAGTCGAGTCATATCCTTTGTACACAGTTTTGGGACGATTGGGACTCATGGGAAAAGTTAAATTTTATGAAATGACAGGAAGGGAACGTTAAATTCAAATTCCCTTTATTTGCGTAATAATGTACTCCAAGTGTTTTGATCTTTTCAATTCGGGTCAAATTAGTGTTAGAATAATAAAAATCAAGTGTAGGGATGTGCCTATAAATCCCTACTATTTTGATGTTATCGTAGAGGATGGTAGAGTAAAAGTGTATAAAAAAAAATCGAAAAAAATAGAAAAAAGAGAAAAAGAAAAAAATAGAGTGTAAAAAAAAAAAAAAAAAAAAAAAAACATATGGGCTACCATCCTACATCCATCTCTAAATTTATGTTTGTTTATTTCAGTTATCTAGAGTTTAGAGTGTCTAGTCTTGGCTTAGCAACGCCATTCTTCGCATGCTTGTAACATAAAGATTTTTAAGTTGCCACCACTAAATCGCCTATCCCACCAAACCCTTTGTTTCCCTACCGTAAGTCTAACGTTACAACCCTTTAAAAGACCTCTTGGATAGTTTTTCCTATGTGCTTACGCCAAAGTGATGGAGGTTTGATCTTGTCTCAAGCCTATGGTAATCTATGTACTAGGACCGGTTAATGAGTGTTTATCTTCCATTTCCAACTTGTTATATTTCATATACACCCGAGAGATGTGAGTATCCAAACACCCCATGTGAGGTGCTAGTATGTAATTTTCGTGCTTGTTATGACTTTTGCGGGGCTTATATGTGTTGTGGATCGTTCTAAACTAATGCTTCATGACCCCTAATTTATAAATCAATTGGCTAAAAGCACATTTGCTGGAGGACAAGCAAATACCAAGTGTAGGGATATTTGATAAGGATATAAAAGGTACCTTTTTGAGGGGTCATTTAAGCCCTTAATTGATCACTTTTATATCCGTTACTACTTAATTTCGTTCCTTTTCACTTTTTAGGTCTCTTGAAGGCAAATTGCTGGAATGACACTTATTCGGACGAAAAGGCGCGAATATACGAAGAAAATGGCCAAAGTCAAGAATCAAGACACTCAGGCTGCTGGAACTGAAGGGGACGGCGTCAGGTTCTATTTGTGACACCGTCGGAACAAGTTTTGTGACGACTCAGTAGCCAAATTGCTTATTTACAAGTGACGGCATCAGGTTTTAAAAGAGTAGGGCGTCGCAACTCAGACGGCCTAGATTTGATCCAGACGACGTCAGAGACTGAATGCGACGGCGTCACGGGCATAAGGTGACGCCGTTACAATGATAACGTGGCCAAGACGAAAACTTAATGACGGCGACCCGACGGCTTCACAATTAAAGAGTGACGTCGTCGCAGTTCGTAACACTATATATAGAATCCGAATTTTTCAGTTTTAGGGAAGTAGTTTTGTGGAGTAAAAAACTAAACCGAACCAAGGCTGTCTTGTATAGTATTTTAGGGTTCCATACCCTATTTTACATCAAGATAAGTTTTTTGCTTCATTGATTCAATTATGTCTTCAATTGATTGTATGTATGCTTGCATGTTCTCCATGTCCGGCTAATTTACTTGTGTGTTTGCTTAGGTAATATGAAACCTAGTTATTGAATATTGATTGGTTGTCTCTTATCTTAATTGTGATTGACCTAGTATTGTGATAGGTCATTCGTTGTGTTATTAATGCTTGATTAATCTTTGTTGAACCTTAGTTTATAATCACCTAGAGTTATTGTAGGCTAAACATCCAAAGAATACCTTTGTGTTAAGTTTATGAATCCTAGAGATTTTGTAGTCATTAACCATTGGTAGCTTCAAAGAGTTAGGGATAAACGTATACCCTACGACCTAAGAGACACAATGCGTTAAAAATAAGGACATGACAATTCAACCATCAATAGGAGATAACTAGGGAGTAATAAAACCTAAGTAAATACATTTTTAATCATCATACGAGCACACAACAATAGACATAGACTACCCCTAGCTTAGTTAATTAGATAATTAGATAAGTAGAGTAATCGGTAGAAATACCAACCCCTAAATCCAAACCCCGAGATTCATATCTTTCCATTTCCTAAAAAATATAAAAAAAGATAAAAAATAATCTTCCTCACCCACAACCTTAGCGTAGTAACTTCTCACTAGCATTCCTATTCCCCTAGAGAACGATATCAATACCCCGTGGCTTACCCTAATACTACACTACAATGATTAGGTTCACTGCCTAGGGTGTTGAAAAACTTGCTCGACGAAAAGGAAGTTCCTTTGACCCCGAACGCGCTGTGTAAGTGTATCATATACACATCCTAAGAGATCCGTCCTTCTTTTTGACAAACAGGACAGGGGCTCCCCAAGGTGAAGAACTTGGCCGAATGAAACCTCTATCCAACAACTCTTGTAATTGGTTGGATAGTTCTTGCATTTCAGACGGGTCTAAGTGATAAGGTGCTCGTGCTACTGGCGCAACTCTCAGAACCAAATCAATCTGGAATTCTACCTGACGAACAGGTGGTAAACCAGGCAATTCCTCAGGAAAAACTTCTGGATATTCCCTCACCACATGCACATCTTCTATTCATTTCTCGACCACCTTTTTCTCCGTCACGTGAGCTAGAAAATCACGACTTCCTCTGTCGATGTATTTCATGGTTTTAAGGCAAGATATAATGCTTAGTTTTGTCTTACTTTGATTACCTCGAATAATCAAAGTTTCACCCTCAAAAGGAATGTGAACTACTTTCTAGTCACATATGATCTTTGCATGGTTTTTAGATAACCAATCCATTCCAATAACAACGTCGAAGCTTCCGAGTTCAATAGGCATGAGGTCAATGTTAAAAGGTTGGTTTAGTAAAGTTAGGGTGTAGCCTTGGATTATAGAATTAGTGGCTACTAGTTTTCCATTAGCTAGCTCTATTTCTTAGGTATTGTCTAGGACAGTCGGGGTGAGTTTAAGTAAAGAAGCAAAAGTAACAGATATGAAGCTTTTATCAGCCCCGGTGTCAAACAATACTTTAGCTAGATGTTGATTGAGAGGAAACGTATATGTGACTACATCCAGGTTGTGTTGAGTGTTCCCATCTCCTAGAATGTAAGCTCTTGCACGGGCCGGGTTATTCTGAGCGGCATTCTTCTTTGGGCACTGGTTCTTGAAATGCCCTTTTTCGCCACAGGCGTGACATGTCACAGTTACCGGTTGCAGGTTAGCCCTAGTGGCCTTACATTCTGCAGTTTTATGGCTTGTTTTCTGACATTTTCCACATCTAGAAAAACAAGGCCCATTGTGATGCATCATGCATCGGTTGCATAGGGGCAAATTTCCAGCATAACCACTGCCTCCAGCGGGTGCGGCTACGTAAGCTTTGACAGTTTCCTACCTTCGGTTCTGTTGTTGGTGATGGTTGTTTCGATTCTGTTGGTAATGGTGGTTGTTGTTTTGGTTGTTGTTGTTGTTGTTGTTGTAGGTGTTATTGTTGGGGTAGTTGTTGTGATGGTGGGTGGTCCTTTTGTCATCAAGTTTTCGCTTGTGATCATTGCCTCCTTGGGTGGAACCACGCTTGACTTCCTGATCCATTAACCTTTGTGCAATAGTAATTGCTTCCTCCAGCGACTGCGGTTTTGATGAGGTGACATTCCCCTTGATACTGCGGGGCAATCCTTCAGTATACTTCTCCAATGTTTTCTCAAGATCAGGCACTACAGTCGGGCATAACATTCCCAGTTCCTGAAACCTCCGGTTGTAGGTCTTGAGATCAGTTCCTTTCACCACCAGCTGGTGAAACTCATCTTCCAACTTCTTAATGTCAGTGTGGGGATAGTACTTCTTTAGCATCTTCTTCTTGAAGTCAGCCCAGGTGAGCTGATAAGCTGCTTCAATACCCATAGTTTGGGCAGAAACATTCCACCAAGATAGGGCATCATCCAATGGTGTCCCCGTAGCAAAAGTGACCTTGCAGTCTTCAGAACAACCGCTTCTCATGAATAATGTCTTTGTTCGCTTAAACCAGTGAGCCAACTCAGTTGCTCCTTCTGTTCCTTTGAAAAATGTTGGCTTACAGTTCATGAAATCCTTGTAAGTGAACTTGCGAGTTATAGCTGCCTCGCTTTCTTCGTTAGGCCTGCTAGTGCTCCCAGAGTGAGCCATTGTTGCTGCTTGTCTCTCGAGTGCTGCAGCAACACTGTCTGCAACTAGTTTTTGGATAGCAGCTTGGGACATGGCGGGAGCTGGAGTTTCAGTTGATCTTCTTGTTCGAGGTATATTTCTATTAATACCACAAGAAAATATATGTTTAGAATGACCATGTTATGTTATAACATAACAAATAACAAGGTATGCGCGTTGAAATCATAACATTATAAGAATCATATGATCATATCATGCCCGAATACTATCACACGGGAAAGTGATCCACTCTGGTCCTCATCTGTCGATATCATAACACAGCATAATATCAACACCACATGTAGTCATAAACAACCCGCAAATTTTGTCATATAACAAAATAATACAAGTGTCATATTTATACCTGATACGCTTACACAACGCGTTCGGGGTCAAAGGAACTTCCTTTTAGTAGAGCAATTTTTTCAACACCCAAGGCAGTGAACCTAATCGTTGTAGTGTAGTATTAGAGTAAGCCACGGGAATTTATATCGTTCTCTAGGGGAATAGGAATGCTAGTGAGAAGTTACTACGCTAAGGTTGGGGTTGAGGAAGATTATTTTTTATCTTTTTTTTGTTTTTTTTAGGAAATGGAAAGGTACGAATCTCGGGGTTTAGATTTGGGGGTTGTTATTTCTACCGATTACTTCTACTTATCTAATTATCTAATTAACTACGGTGAGTTTATGTCTATTGTTGTGTGCTCGTATGATGATTAAAAATGTATTTGCTTAGGCTTTATTACTCCCTAGTTATCTCCTATTGATGATTGAATTGTCACGTCCTTATTCTTAATCGCGTTGTGTCTCTAAGGTCGTAGGGTATGCGTTTATCCCTAACTCTTTGAAGCTACCAAAGGTTAATTACTACAAAATCTCTAGGATTTATAAACTTAACTCTAAGGTATTCTTTGGATGTATAGCCTACAATTACTCTACGTGATTATAAACTAAGGTTCAACAAAGATTAATCAAGCATTAACAACACAACGAATGACCTATCGCAATACTAGGTCAATCACAACTAAGATAAGAGACAACCAATCAATATTCAATAACTAAGTTTCATATTACCTAAGCAAACATACAAGTAAAACACAATCAATTGAAGACATAATTGAATTAATGAAGTAAAACACTTATCTTGATGTAAGATAGGGTATGGAACCCTAAAATACTGTACAAGACAGCCTTGGTTCGGTTTAGGTTTTTACTCCACAAAACTACACACTAAAAACTAAAAAATTAGGATTCTATATATAAGGTTACAACTGCGACGGCGTCACCCTTTAATTTGTGACGCCGTCGGGTCGCCGTTATTAGGGTTTCGTCTTCGCCACGTTATCATTGTGACGGCATCACCTTATGTCCGTGACACCGTCGCCTTGAGTCTATGACGCCGTCTGGATCAAATCTAGGCCGTCTGAGCTGCTACGCCCTACTCTTTTAAAACCTGATGCCGTCACTTGAAAATAAGCAATTTGGCTATTGTATCGTCACAAAGCTTGTTACGACGGTGTCACAAGTATAACCTGACGCCGTCGCCTTTAGTTTCAGCAGCTTGAGTGTCTCGATTCTTGACTTTGGCCATTTTCTTCGTATATTCGCGCCTTTTCGTCCGAATAAGTGTCACTCCAGCAATTTGCCTTCAAAAGATCTAAAAAGTGAAAAGGAACGATATTAAGTAATAACGGATACAAAAGTGATCAATTAAGGGCTTAAACAACCCCTCAAAAAGGTACATTTTAAAACCTTATCAATACCACATACCGTGGCTAGGATATCATACCAAAAGCTGTTAGACAAGGACCTACTCTAATGGCTACTAGGGGCTCCTTTGCGGCGACTCTCCAGCTCTGTGATCATGCTGAGAAGGACATGTATATAATCCTGGTATCGGGCCTGGATATCCACCACTACCGCGTCTAACGTGGTAGTTCTAGAGTAAGCCATCACTAAGTCATCACTCTGCCTCATCATTGCTTGTGACATCATCACATCATTGTCATATAGCAGCGGTATGTGTTGACTAGTTCGCCGGTATTTTTTTTTCAACACTCTATTTTTTTTCTTTTTCTATTTTCTTCTATTTTTTTTTTCGATTTTTTTTCATACACTTTTACTCTACTATCCTCTACGATAACATCAAAATGATAGGGATTTATAGGCACATCCCTACACTTGAGTTTTTATTGCTCTAACATTAATTTAACCCGAATTGAAAAGATCAAAACACTTGGAGTACATTATTACGCAAATAAAGGGAATTTAAATTTAACGTTCCCTTCCCATTATTTCATAAAATTTAACTTTTCCCATGAGTCCCAATCGTCCCAAAACTGTGTACAAAGGATATGACTCGACTCAGCAACTTATGCAAGCAACAAGATAATTGAACTAAGGGTTTAGTGTGATAACAATAAAGCACTCAAAGTGAGTGCATACAAGGTAGGCTAAGGCGATTTGGGTGTACATTTGGGGGTGGATTGTAAACAATGCTCTTCATTGATATTCCGGAAAACCGAAACATCACGAGAACCGCGAAAAGGATAGGCTCTGAGGGGTTAACTAGGGGTATCGTGTACTAAAGATGAGTACAACGCAAGGGTGTGGGGGAATTACTCAACCGATGTGGAATAAGTAATTATATTACGGGTATCAAACAAGGGTTATCCTAATACCTCTTATCATTTAGTTATTCCTAACTACACAAGTGTAGTCTTACTAGCGATCTCGGAATGCATCACAAAACAAGTTCTAGAATCTATTATACTACCGGTTCACACTCTAAGCATCAAAGATGAATGCTTTAATTCCTACAAATCTAAGGGCGATCCTCACATTTTGGGTGGAATTTAAGTGGTAACGGGTTTTTGTGCTAGTCATATAATTCCTATTCATGAGACGCTTTATTAAGACTAATGGCCCACTCCTATATGTTATGAAAATTTTTAAATTTGGTGCCAAAATTACCCTAACCGATATTTCTCATGGTTTATTACACAATTGAAATTGGACAAGGCAAATAGTCAAGGATAAGTATAGTTTCAAAGTTCCCGTTTTATTTTCCCTCCCTACACTTAAACTGAACATTGTTCCCAATGTTCCCCGAAAGTATCAAAGTTATGATAATGGAAGGTAATTAAAAACGAAAGAAGCTAATACTCCCCTGATTAGCTCGGTAGGATCCGTGTAAAGTGGTGGTTACATCTTTTTTCAAGAAGAACGTTTGCGTTAAAAGCTCCTTCTCATCTTATGTATCTTCTTCTTGGTAAATTAAACCTGCACACTTGAAGAAAACCAACGAAACCTTCGCGTAAAATCGGCTGTAAAAATATATATATAAGACTCTACTAAACTAAGATATAATGCTTGTGGAATGGATGTTCACAGATTTTCTGGAAAATTAAGACCTGGAAAATTCCAAAAATTTATAAGTAGCTCAGAAAACGAGAAAAAGTCATAAGCTGTTTCTGCTCCCCCCTGACGCCGTCAGGTTATCCTGACAGAAACTGGTCTGCGATTTTCTGGAAAATTTACATCTTTAGAATCTGGAAACATTTCCTGCAAAACATCCATTATGACTCGATACAAGCATTTGACTCGAACAAACACACACGTGTATTTTTTAATTAATTGTAATTCTCATGTTCACATTTATTTTGAAAACGTGTGTAATCCTCCCTACACTTATCCCTTATGTAAAATACCTTTATATGTAATTAAGACGAGGTTAAAGACAAAATAAAGCATTTTTACCAATTTAAACATGAGAATAAACAATCAATAAAAGATACACGACACACAAACAAGAAAACAATTAAGCATGGGTTGCCTCCCATGAATCGCTTTTCTTTATTTATGAGTCTTGTAGTTAGACTCGAAGTCGTGCCCCTACGTGACTTCATTACCATCACCTTCTTCCTCATGACGGTCTCTATTGGGGGATTCCATGTTGTAAAAGTGCCCTATGATGCACCTTTCTAAGAGGTCGTCCTCTCCCCACTCGGTTCTATATTCCGGTCCTAAGTTCAAGCAATCCTTATAGAATCCGAAAATTTTATTCATCACATAATCAACTTCCTTCTCCTTATCATCATCATTGCTATAGTAGACCGATAGCTTAAGTTATTTTTCCTCATTGGATAGTGATGAAAATTTTTCAATCTTAAAGGGCATTTGGTAGGCTACATCATTGGTCTCATCCTTGAATCTAACTATTCCCAACGATGGATCATAAGTCATCCTGGTGTTTTCTATGAAAGGCTTTCCTAGAATAACGTGGGACAAGCTGGGATCTATGGCCGTACTAATGTTGTTCACAATTATGAAATCCGTAGGAAATGTGAAACTACCTACATACACGGGCAATCCCTTAATTCTACCAAGAAAATTGCAACTAACCCTAGGATTATCGGGATCTTGCCTAGTTGGGATAGGCTTCTTCATTACTCAATTATAGTAGGTGCTAGTCATTATGTTTATTGGGGACTTGCGGTCAATGTAGGCCTTTGCCACGAAAAGGTGTCCTATGCAACATGGTATGTTAAGATTCCAAGGGTTCCCAAACTTGATCCTAGGGCTTCTCCTAACATACATGTGACGGAGGTCACGTACTAAGTGTGGGTGGCGAGATAGTTCTTCTTCCGTAGGAAACTTATTGAAATAGTCATTGTCTACTTCATCTACTTCCTCGGTTGTTTCATTCCTAGGTGTCTTACTAACCTCAAGTATCGTTTCATGGTTCGCTTCGTCATTTATTCTATTAGGTTTCACTAAGGTGATGGTATTGACGAATTGAACGTGCTTAGCTAACTTACTTGGGTCCTTAATCTCTACAACGGAAGCTTCGGGAGTTGAGATAGCATTAACCTTCCTATCACTATTGGTCATGGCTTTTAAGAGGCTATCTATCTTCCTATCCATCTCGGCTTGTTGTTGGTTAAAATGGTCCGAGAGCTTAGCTATTTGAGCTTCTTGGGATGCGACTAGGTGTTGCAACATCCCTTCTATGTTTTGTTGGCTAGGGCTGTGAGATGGGGGCCACGAGAAATCATTAGATGTGAATTCTTTGTTTTGTACCCAATAAAAGTCGGGCTTGCCCTTCCATGCTTCTCGGGCGTCATTAAAAGTCCTAGGTCCAGGTGTTGTAGGGAATCTTCCTCCCGTTCCATTGGTACGCGAGGATGCGTAGTCAACGGAAGCTTGTTTGGGGAGTCTTGTGCAAGCGCGAGTGTTATGAGGGCCACTACATTGCTCACACAAGGAAGAAACCTTGTTCACTTGGTGTGAAGTCTTAGGATTTTCGTAGGAGCTCATTAGGAATTTAACTTGATCTTCAAGCTCGAGCATCCTACGGTCGGAAGGTTGTGAGTCAAGGGGAGGCAAGGAGATTGCCTTTACGGTTTTGGGCAGCTCACGGGGGTCATTCCAACTTTCATTGTCATAGAGATCAAGGTCCTCTATTGTACCCCACGATTCTTCCGCGGTGAGATCACTAAGTTTTCCACCAGCCGCTTGGTCAATGGATCGCTTAGTGGGGAAATTGACATGATCGTAGAAGATTTGGACTTGAAGCCAAAGATCAATTCCGTGATGAGGGACTCTATAGAGTAAGTCCTTGAATCGAGTCCATGCTTCGTAGAGAGATTCACCTTGATGTTGTTGGAACATCAAGATATCATTCCTAAGCTTAGTAGTTCTCCCCGGTGGGAAAATTTGAGCAAGGAAACGAGAGGTGAGATCATCCCAATTTGAGATGAAGCCGGAGGGAAGTCGCTCAAGCCAATTACTAGATTGGTCTCGTAGAGAGAATTGGAAGAGACGCAGAAGCGTGGTCTCCCGAGTAGTAGCATCAAGGTCGATGGATTCGACAATTCTAAGGAAATCCTTAAGATGCTAATTAGGATCTTCGGAACGAAGTCCATAGAATGCACACCCGTTTTGCACCAACCGGATGGTGTCGGATCGCAGGGC
This sequence comes from Chrysanthemum seticuspe, assembly GCA_019973895.1. Classification (NCBI taxonomy): domain Eukaryota; kingdom Viridiplantae; phylum Streptophyta; class Magnoliopsida; order Asterales; family Asteraceae; genus Chrysanthemum; species Chrysanthemum seticuspe. Next base: position 217,747,550 of record BPTQ01000003.1, on the reverse strand, counting down.
CGTAGTTTGGGCTTGGTCGGGAAGCTCAATGGTGTTCTTATAGCCTAGGTGGCTTGGTCTCGAGTATTCACCAAGAGTACGGCCTCTTGGCGGGTCATTTGGTGGTGGGTTGATGAGTGGTAGTTGATTATCACCTTCCATGATGAAAAGTGATGGGATCACTAACAAAGGTTACGAAGAAGGGGGATAGACTACGAGGAAGCTAAAAATGAGAAAAAAAGCTTACTTGATAGGAATCAAGCAAGGAAACCTAAACGAGGTGGACTCCTAACTAGCTATTCTATTCCCCGGTAGCGGCACCAAAAACTTGATACGCTTACACAGCGCGTTCGGGGTCAAAGGAACTTCCTTTTCGTCGAGCAAGTTTTTCAAAACCCTAGGCAGTGAACCTAATCGTTGTAGTGTAGTATTAGGGTAAGCCACGGGAATTGATATCGTTCTCTAGGGGAATAGGAATGCTAGTGAGAAGTTACTACGCTAAGGTTTAGGTTGAGGAAGATTATTTTTTATCTTTTTTTTGTTTTTTTAGGAAATGGAAAGGTACAAATCTCGGGGTTTGGATTTGGGGGTTGGTATTTCTATCGATTACTTCTACTTATCTAATTATGTAATTAACTAAGGCGAGTTTAAGTCTATTGTTGTGTGCTCGTATGATGATTAAAAATGTATTTGCTTAGGCTTTATTACTCCCTAGTTATCTCCTATTGATGGTTGAATTGTCACGTCCTTATTCTTAATCGCGTTGTATCTCTAAGGTCGTAGGGTATACGTTTATCCCTAACTCTTTGAAGCTACCAAAGGTTAATGACTACAAAATCTCTAGGATTTATAAACTTAACTCTAAGGTATTCTTTGGATGTATAGCCTACAATTACTCTAGGTGATTATAAACTAAGGTTCAACAAATATTAATCAAGCATTAACAACCCAACGAATGACCTATCGCAATACTAGGTCAATCACAACTAAGATAAGAGACAACCAATCAATATTCAATAACTAAGTTTCATATTACCTAAGCAAACATACAAGTAAATTAGTCGGACATGGGGAACATGCAAGCATACACACAATCAATTGAAGACATAATTGAATTAATGAAGTAAAGCACTTATCTTGATGTAAGATAGGGTATGGAACCCTAAAATACTGTACAAGACAGCCTTGGTTCGGTTTAGGCTTTTACTCCACAAAACTACACACTAAAAACTAAAAAATTAGGATTCTATATATAAGGTTACAACTGCGACGGCGTCACCCTTTAATTTGTGAGGCCGTCGGGTCGCCGTTATTAGGGTTTCATCTTGGCCACGTTATCATTGTGACGGCGTCACCTTATGTCCGTGACGCCTTCTCCTTGAGTCTCTGACGCCGTCTGGATCAAATCTAGGCCGTCTGAGCTGCGACGCCCTACTCTTTTAAAACCTGATGCCGTCACTTAAAAATAAGCAATTTGGCTACTGTATCGTCACAAAGCTTGTTCCGACGGCGTCACAAGTATAACCTGACGCCGTCCCCTTTAGTTTCAGCAGCTTAAGTGTCTCGATTCTTGACTTTGGCCATTTTCTTCGTATATTCGCGCCTTTTCGTCCGAATAAGTATCATTCCAGCAATTTGCCTTCAAGAGACCTAAAAAGTGAAAAGGAACAATATTAAGTAATAACAGATACAAAAATGATCAATTAAGGGCTTAAACGACCCCTTAAAAAGGTACATTTTAAAACCTTATCAATACCACATACCGTGGCTAGGATATCATACCAAAAGCTGTTAGATAAGGACCTACTCTAATGGCTACCAGGGGCTCCTTTGCGGCGACTCTCAAACTCTGTGATCATGCTGAGAAGGACATGTATATAATCCTGGTATCGGGCCTGGATATCCACCACTACCGCCTCTAACGTGGTAATTCTATAGTAAGCCATCACTAAGTCATTACTCTGCCTCATCATTGCTTGTGACATCATCACATCATTGTCATATAGCAGCGGTATGTGTTGACTAGTTCGCCCGTGATGTTTATGTGTTGACTATTTCGCCCGTGATGTTCCTCCAGATTATCTACCCTCTCACGAGTCTCCTGCATTCTGGTGCTCAAAATATCTATCTCCTGCTGCATAGTTGCTTTCTTAGAAACTAACTCCTCCACTGAATCCTCAAGTGACTCGATGCGCTCAAGAGGTAACTCATTGAGATGGCCTAAGGCAGTATCAATCTGCTCCTCGTGTCTTTCTAAGCGTGCCATAAGTGTGGGAATGGTGGACGGTCGGTCCATCGCTGCTTGCAAACTTTCTCCAATCTCGAATATCCGTGGTGGTGTAGGGATATCTAGAGTAGGTGATCGTAAGGCATTGTACCTAGCAATGATGGTCCTTGCCTTTTCTCTGAGTTCATATGGCTGAGACGGGGGAGTAAACCCTGTAGCTGATGGTGGGGGCGGTGTAGTTGGCGGCAATACATATGTGGGAAACATGTATGGGTGTGGGGGTGGTGGTGAGTGTACGAGAAGTGCTGTCTCAGATGGCTCTGCATCTGCAAAAGTAGGATATCCTCTCCTAGCTAGCACATATGGATCATCAGGAAATGGAGCGATATGAGGTACTACCGTGACGTCTTCTGTCTTCATAGTGTGCCTAGGTGCTGGGTCTACATCAGGTACTACCGCGAAATCCTTAAATGACTCTTCTAAAGGATCAGACTCCATATCTTCCGTAGCGCGGCTGGGTGCTGGCGAATGAACTATCATATCCGTGGAAGGAATGGTGTCTTCAGACTCAGTATCCGATAAGAGTATAATATAAGGGATAAGGGAAGACATAACTCTGTAATAACCTGGTAATTGTAAATATTTCACCATATATAAGTAAGTAATCAACATGTATATGCATAAGAAACATTTTGGTAGTGTCACGGAGGACTTTTATTGTGAAAAAGAGTTATAGTTTGCATTTTGTTCTCTATAACTATGGCTCTGATGCCAATCTGTAACACCCCCAAATTTCGTTATACGCAGCGGAATAAGAGTTGGGGTATTACTTCATGGATCACAATCGTAATAATAGAAAACGACTCGAAAAGAGACGTTTTTAAATAAAATAGTTATCATTCATTTATTTAATTCAGAGTTTACATAAAAAGAGGTCCCACCAGTAATTATTGAAATACACATTATTTTATGAATGATAACAAAATGGACGCCATTTGAAAGAAAGTCCATAGCCACTCCGTGCCAAGCAGTGCATCAGTTACCTGAGATAAAACATGCTAAAAATTCAACACAAAGGTTGAGTGAATCCATAGTGTTTGTAATAATAATCAGTTGAACACAAGTTGGAAAGGTAGTGTTAGCCTTAATAGTTTTATTAAAAGTGATGGTCATTCACGATTAGGAACTTTGTAACGTGTGTTAGATATCGTGATAGAATAGTCAACGGGCTCGTGGATTGGGCTAAGCTAAATGGCTAGGCGTTATGATTATACTAGCCGTTTGAAGCTTAAGTATCCAAAGCCCAATCAATGTCCAACCCACGAAAAGCCCAAGCTAAAGCCTTTTAGGGTTTTATGCCTCTTGTACTATAAATACCCCTCAAATGGTCATTTGAGGGGTGTGCTTGAAAGTGTGTGTGTGTGTGTGTTTTTCCTTTGGAATATACAACTTTATTGTGTTTATCTTATCCTCTCACATACACGAATATTACATCAAGTCACCATTCATCTTTATCTTTTCTTTCTTTTACGCATATGTTTGTGTTTGGTTTGTTCGTGTTCTACGCGTAACTGTTGTTACGTGTGTTGGGTTCGCTTGTTAAAGTGATAAGGTTGATATTCGTAGTGGTCCTACAATTGGTATCAATCGCCTAACAATGGTTTAGGAGTGTTTGTGTTTGTTTTGAAGTTTGGTATACGCATAAAGCTCTCGTTAGTCATATTTGAAACGCTTAAAGCTTTAATTTTTGCACTCAAAAATTCAAGATTCTTGTGGTTTAAGGTTTATTTGGTGCTAAAGTTTCAGTTTTTTGCAAAAAGTTCGAAGCTTTACGTGTTTTTATTCATTTTTAAGCTCGTTTTTGGTTCTTTGGTCATTTCTACTCGTAACTTTTCTAAGCACTTTGGGTGAAAAAGGTCAACATTTTTGGGTTATTCGAGTGTTTTTAAGGATATCTGTGCAAGAGAAATTGGTTGAATCGCTGAAATTTTTTTATGAGTAGGTCAAAACCCTAATTCTACTCGTAAGAAAGTCAACTACTCATAAGGTTCTACTCATAACTTTTTGGTGCAGATTCTTCGAGCTTAAACGGTGACTCAGTGCTTCCCTCACTTGGATAAGTTTGTGGAACACTTCGACTTTTGGATATCTCTTACACTGTGATAGTGTAAAGGATTTTTGGGCAAAACCCTAATCTTACGCATAAGTTTCGACTTACGCGTAGAATACTTTACGCATAAGCATTTTTCTTACGCCTAAGTTTTCCTTACGCATAAGCTAAATCTTACGCATAACTTTTTCTACTCGTAACTTTAAACCTACGCATAAGATCCTACGCCTAAGGAATCCTACGCCTAAGATCCTACGCATAAGATCCTACGCATAAGCCTCGTCTACTCGTAACTTCGTGTTTCTACGCCTAAGCTCTTTCTACGCATAAAGGTTTAAAAAAAAAAAAAAAAAGAGTTTTTTGGCGGGAAAACTTGAGTAAAATTTAAATTTTTGAGGAGTCTAAACGTTCAATTTTTACGCGAAATTCAAATTTTGGTTTAACTGTGAAAATTTTGGTCAAAAATTCAAATTTTTGGGCCTAAATTCAAATTTTTCGGGTCAAATTTGGCGTCAAAATTGTCATAACTCAAAATTTTCATACGTCCTTAGAATTGATTTTTATAGTGAATTTCAAATTTTGGGCGAAAATTTTTAAGAACCGAGTTTACGAGTACGACTTTCGGAAAAACCTCAACCAAGCTTAATCTTCATCAACCACAACTCCTTTATCGTTGAATTGATCCTACATCAACTTTATCAATGGCTACTCAACAAGACATTCATGCAGCCGGTGCCGAAAACCGACCTCCTATGTTGGCAAAAGGTGGTTATCTTCAATGGACAAGTCGAATGCTCCGTTACATAAAGACCAAACCTAATGGCAAACTCATGATTAAATCCATTCAGGATGGACCCTTCAAGCCTCGACAAGTTAATGTACCTGGAAATCCTGATGCAACACCTCCCACCACACCATCTTCTCGTCTTCAATACGGATCTGAATACACTGCAGAGGATCAGAAACAAGTCGAAGCAGATGACATGGCAATTCATATTATCCAACTGGGTTTACCAATAGACATCTTTGTTGCGGTAGACAGTTGTGAAACTGCTTTCGATATGTGGGAACGTGTTAGACGACTTTGTCATGGAACAGAAATTGGTCATCAAGACATGGAGAACAAGTTGCTAACTGAATGGGAAAAGTTCACATCTACACCAGGAGAATCCATTGAATCCTACTATGGAAGGTTTTGCACTTTGATGAATGAGCTAATCAGAAACAAGCTGACACCCAGAACTATCGTTCAAAACATCAAGTTCCAGAATAATCTACCAGAAGAATGGGGACGATATGTCACTATTGTCAACCAAACAAAAGATTTACATCAGGTGAACTTTGATCAACTCAACGATTTTCTAAAACAAAACCAAGCTGAAGTGAATGAAGTCAGGAAAGAAAGATTGGCAAAGAATCATGATCCATTGGCACTCATTGCAAAGACTCAAACTCCAGTGAATACACAACAACAAGCTTCATCATCTTCCAACAACAACAACTTGCAGCAATTCATTCCACAACCACAACAACAATTCTATCCAGAACAACAATACCAGGAACAAGGAATCACTGATCCTGAAACTGACCCAGAAGCGACCTTGCAACAGATATACTCTTTCTTGGGTAACGCACTAAAAAGTCGCTATTCCACACCAACTAACAACAACCAAAGGATTTCGTCAAACACTCGCAACAGGCAAGAATGATTCCTTCCATGCTTGCATAAGGTTATGGATGGAGGTTTTGATGAGTGATGATATTGATGCGATCAAGAATGAGGTTGAGTATGAATCGCATTTCTTCCCTAACTTCTATTGCAATATCCCTAGTGGATTGGCAATGTTCACAATGTAAGTGATGTGGGTAATGAGTGCGGAAGTTTTCCTGGTTGTTTTGATTTGTGAGATTCGGAAGATGTGGTGGAAGAATAGGAAAATACGGATCAAAGTCCGGAATGTTTGGAAGTGGTGGTGGAAAAGAACCTAGATGTTCTTGTAGCTCAATGGGAGCTAAGGGTGGTGAGATTTCAAAGTCTTTGAAAATTGTGTTTGGAGAAGTGGGAGGTGTCAAAAAGGCTATTTCTTTTTGTTTTGGTTGTTGAGATCTTGTTGGAGTCTTAAGGAGTTCCAAAAGAGTGACTTTAGGTGATGAGTTGATGGGTGATGAAGTTGGTGTACTTGTTGGTGATGAAGGAGGTGCTATAATGGAAGCATCTTGTGGTAAGTTATTTGTTGGTGATGAGCCATTCGATAATGGTTTTGCTAAGCAACAAGGCCGGATGCTAATCCGTGCGGATATCCTAGATTTTGATTGTGGTATTTTGGAAGGTGAGAGGACAAAAGTTTGGATTTCTTGAAAAGGATTGTTTGCATTAGGTGATTCATCTAAGTTGGAAGATTTTTTTGGAAGACATGGTGGTGTTTGTTTGTGAGGATGAGATGAATAGCAAGCAATGTTGGGAATCCTACTTATAAAAAAAATTATGCATTGCAATGAATGCTTATCCCAAAATATGGATTAAAATCTAATGATTAAATATGAGTTTAAGGCATGTGATCATGAGAAAACAAGCATTAAATCACATACTCCAAAATAAAGTGAGAAAAATAGAAGTTAAAAATATCTTCTGTCTCACGGATCCCACGGATCCTTCCCTTGAGGGATCCGTCCAACATTAAGGCTGGGATCCGTGGTATTGGTGATTCAGGCAGCTCAAAATTTTCCTTTTGGAAACATTTTTGCCTATTGTGTGCCTATATGCAAACTATTTGGAGTTGCGGTTATCTCGACTCCTAAAAAGAAAAGAAAAATAAACTAGAAGTGAAAAAGCATACTATTATGTAAGATAACCCGAGTGCTCCTAATTCATTGTTGCTTAAATGAATGTACCCGAAAACACATATTAGTTATGTGTCCTCTTTAGCATTCAAAAGACATGAAATGCAATGAAAATGAGTTTTTACTTTGTATTAATAATGAAAAAGCGATTTGTCCTAGACGTGAGAAATTTCTTTTGTGAAATTGATACGGGAAGAGGTATCATTTTTAGAAAACGTTTTGAAAAGAGGTTTCTATGTGCGAATAAAAACGTTTTATCCTTTGAAAAGAAGATGTGTATGTAATTATGTGTTTGCAGCTTGTACTTATTTTGAAGGAAATAAGAAAAACTATGAGTTATAAGTGAAAAACTTATCTTGGGTTTTGAAAATTCCCGTATTGCTCGTGAGTTGTGCGTGAAATAGAGATCCTAGACTCAGAAAGAAGAAGGCTAGTGTTTACATACCTTGTAGAGTTAAAAAGTAAATTACGACGATTGTTTTATGAGACCAAGACCAAGACGAAGTAGGTTGAATTGTTCCCGCTTCAATGGTTTGGTGAGGACGTCGGCTATGTTGTCTTCGGACGCTACCTTCTCAATAGAGATGTTCCCCTTTTGAACATTGTCTCTTAAGAAGTGATGACGAATCTCTATATGCTTAGTGCGAGAATGTAATACCGGATTCTTGCTTAAATTGATGGCACCTTTGTTGTCACATAGAATGGCTATGTCACTTAGATGAAGTCATAGTCAACTAACGCTTGTTTCATCCATAGTGCTTGTTGGCATGCTATGCCGGCGGAGACATATTCGGTTTCGGTTGTTGATATTGCTAATGCCGTTTGTTTCTTAGAAAACCAAGATGTTAAATAACATCCCATAAAAGTACATACCCCACTTGTACTTTTTAGGTCAACATAATCACCTGCATGGTCAGAATCTGCATATACAATTGTTTCTACTCCCGTACCCTTAGGATACCATAATCCTAATTGTGTTGTACCCTTAATGTATCTAAATATCCTTTTGACGGCTTCTAGATGTGATGTTTTAGGGTCTTCTTGAAACCTAGCACATAGACAAACACTAAACATGATATTCGGCCTACTAGCCGTGAGGTAGAGAAGACTACCAATCATGCCATGATATTTTGTGTTATCAACGGATTCGCCATCTTCATCTTTTGTGAGTTTAGTGTTGGATGACATTGGTGTCCTAATTGGTTTTGACTCTTCTAAACCGAATGTCTTTAAAATCTCTTTTATGTATTTAGATTGATTAAAGAAGATACCATCTTCTACTTGTTTGATTTGTAGACCAAGAAAGAAACTAAGTTCTCCCATCATATTCATCTCAAACTCATCATGCATGATTTTAGAGAAATCATCACACATGTCTTGACAAGTAGATCCGAATATAATATCATCTACATATATTTGAACAATGATTATGTGTGACTCTCTTTTCTTAGTAAAAAGTGTGTTATCAACTAACCCCATGGTGTAGTTGTGTTTAATTAAAAATGACTTGAGTCTATCATACCAAGCTTTTGGAGCTTGTTTAAGACCGTAAAGGGATTTCTTTAACTTATACACATGTTTAGGTTTTTCAAAATCGATGAAGCCTGGAGGTTGAGCTACATATACTTTTTCATTAATAAAACCATTTAGAAAAGCACTTTTGACATCCATTTGATAAAGCTTAAGATCATTAGCACAAGCATAAGCAAGAAGTATTCTTATAGACTCTAATATAGCCACGGGGGCATAGGTCTCATCAAAGTCTATTCCTTCTTGTTGGTTATACCCTTGGGCAATGAGTCTAGCCTTGTTTCTAGATACTACTCCGTTTGCATCTAACTTGTTTTTATAAACCCATTTGGTTCCTATTAGGGTTTGATTACTAGGTGGAGAGACAAGTGTCCAAACATCATTAGAAACAAATTGATTTAACTCTTCTTGCATAGCCATTGCCCAACTTTCATCTTTTATGGCTTCTTGTGTATTCTTAGGTTCTATGGTTGAAACAAAACAAAATAGGCTACTTTGGTTTTGAACTTGAGACCTTAAGGTTCTTTCGTTTAACTTTCCTATGACCGTATCTACGGGGTGATCTTTGGAATCTTTAATATTTATGAGTTCATTATTTGAAGATTATTTTTCTTCTTCATTTTTCTTTTTCTTTATTACAATAGCTTCACTTTCAACAATCTCGTCATCGACAAGAGGTGGAGAGGGTTTGGGTGGACTTTCATCAAATTTTACATTTAATGACTCTTCTACCTTCATTGTTTCTTTATTTAATATGATGTAAGCTTTGCTATTAGGAGAGTAACCTAGAAAGATACATTCGGTTGATTTAGGATCAAATTTTGTAAGGTAATCTTTAGTGTTAAGAAGAGAACATTTGCTACCAAAGACTCTAAAGTGATCTAACGTAGGCTTTTTGCCTCGAAGTAACTCGTATGGAGTTTTACCTAAAATTGGTCTAATTAAGACTCGATTAAGTATGTACGTTGAAGTATCAACGACATTGCACCAAAACTTTTGAGGTATGGATTGCTCATTTAGCATGGTGCGACTCATTTCTTGTAGGGTTCTATTCCTTCTTTCAACTACCTCATTCGATTGTGGAGTGCGAGGAGCCGAGAAGTTGTGAGTAATACCATTAACGTCACAAAAAGCTCCAAATTGCACTTCATTATCGAATTCCCTACCATAATCCGTTCTAATAGACACTATAGGACTTCCTAGTTGTCTTTGGATTTTCTTGCTTAATATTTCAAAATAATTAAACGTTTCCGTTTTGTTCTTTAAGAATTTAGTCCATGTGTACCTAGAGTAGTCATCCACTATAACCAAAGTGTAGTAGTTGCCTCCATAACTTTGGATAGCGGATGGACCAAATAAATCCATGTGTAGTAATTCTAGACACTTAGTTGTAGACACCATGTTTTTAGCTTTGTGACTAGAATGGACTTGTTTTCCTACATTACAAGCATCACAAAAGTGATGTTCATATTTTAATTTAGGTAGATCTCTTACTAGATCTTTGGATGATAGCGATTGAAGAAGTCGCATATTAGCATGACCCAATCTTCGATACCATAAAGTTGAAGTATCATCCATAGAGGTAAGACAAAGTTTGTCTTTAGGTTCATTACCAATTTTAATGACATAGACTCCATGTTTCCGAATTCCTCTTCCTATGGTTATGCCATTTTTTAATATCTTACTACCGGTTTCGGTAAAAAGTACATTGCACTTTTTATCACATATTTGTCCTATACTTAAGTGGTTAAAGTTTAGGTTTTCTACGCGACACACATCGTTAATGGTTAGAGATTTGTTAGAAATCGTACCTTTACCGATGATTTTAATTTTGCTATTTCCAAACACCACATTTCCTCCATTGAAGGATTCATATGTGGAGAATAGATCTTTATTGCGGTCATGTTCCTCGTGCACCGGCTATCCTTGACCCATTCATCCGGATCTAGGTCGACCTTTAAGCACACCTAAGAAAACAATTAACTCAAAAGTTTGGTCCCCATTTCTTCATGGGTCCATTAGTGTTAAACATTCCATTCATGTTAGACATGTATGGATAAGGTGAATATGCATTCCATGGTGCAAAGTTTTGAAAAGGAAAGCCATTTTGCATATTTGGGTTCCATCCCATTTGATGGTTACTTCTCGGGTAAACATTATTAGGTCTCCTAGATGTGTTAGGTTTTGAAAAAGATGGAGCTTTGTTTCTTGCAAAAATAGGATTATATTTTGGGGGTGGTTGTCTAGTAGTAATATGAGTTGGTTTCTTCTTATTAACAATAACAAAATCAGTTCTAGAGGAAGAAGCTATGTTATTACCACTGTTTGATTCAGCAGACCCACAGATCCCTGGCTGTACACTAGTCGGTTCCCTTTTTGTGGGATCCGTGGGATCCGCCACAATAGTGGCCTGTTTTTCTATTGCTTTTACGAATTGTGTTTCTTTGTATTCACTAGTTGACGTATCAAGTTGCTGAATGCCTAAACCTTTTTGGTTGTTTCCAGTTTTAACACTATCTAGTATCATATCTAAAGTATTAGTACTCATTCTAGCAATCTTAGAATCTAGTTGATCAACTAGTGTTTGAAGTTGAACGCAAAGTTCACATTCGCCACTTGCTATTTTACCCTTTTCTAGACGTTTCAATTTTGCTTTTAACTCTATGACTTCCTTATCTAAACGTTGGTTTTGATTTTTCAAAAACTTGTTTTTGTTAATTATTTTTAAGCTAATTTTGCAAAGTTTGTCATATTCATTATGCAATGAGTCATCATCTAGTGATCATCCCGTTTGGGACACTTACTAATAAAGTGGTTTGGATCTCCACATTTAAAGCAAGCATGATCATCTATTGTCTTCTCGTCCTCTTTGCTTTTCCGGAATCCTTTCTTGTCGTCATACGGTTGTTTGATGTATCTTCCCTTCCTTCTAAAGAACCTTTTAAAGTCCCTTACCACCATGGCATACTCCTCGTCGTCACTATCCGAAGAGGAGTTCTCTTCATCGTTTGAGGCCTTTTTGGCTTTAAGGGCAAGAGATTTGTGTTTCTCTTTCACCTTTGAGACTTCGGAATCTTTAGCGAGGACAAGCTCATAGACTTTTAAGTTGCCTATAAGTTCATCAAGGGTGAGGATTGTCAAATCTTTTGAATCTTCGATTGCCGTCACCTTGGATCTCCACTTGGATGGAAGTGCCCTTGGATATCTCCTAACATGGTTACGGCTAGAAAAAGATTCATCAAGTGCTTGTAAAGATGTAATAATAATATTAAAATATAGGATCGTGAATATTTATGCTGTTTGATGATTCGGGTGGTCTAGGACAATGATTAAATAAGAAAGCCATTTAGAGAGATGAAGAGAGTTGAGAGGAGGTTTCTTGAAGAGAGTTGCTTAACAAATGAAAGGTTTATTGAAAGAAGCCACACCCCTTCCATGGATGGAAGGGGTATTTATACTTACAAACAACACGACCTCCTATCGGCCTGTGGATCAGGTATACAGTGGGTAAAAACCCGTCCTTCCTCCACGGTATTACACTAGACTAAGCTACGCTACAAATTAACTAATAAACTACTAAATAACGTAAATAACTATATGTCTACGGGGCTAACTTATGCTAGATAATAGTTGGGGTGACTGACTCTTTTACTATGGAATTTTCTAATTCCTAACAATCTCCCCCTAAGGTAGGTCACCCCATGATTTACATTTTGAATCCTAGCATTCTATTTAATCTTCAGTCTTGAGCTCGTAGACTTGAATTCTTCAATTTCCGTAAACTTTGTGCATTAGTAGCGATTCTTCACAGTCCTCATTGATTTGTACTTTTAGTGGAGGCCATTAACTGATCCACATCTTTGATGATCTTCGAGCTTTCATTGAGATCATCAGCCACAGTAAATCTCTGGATCACCCTTTATTGTGTTGCCATCATGTGAAGTTGTGACTTTCGGACCGACATGCTCACACTTTTGAATCATGACATCTTTCCATTAGAGTAGCGGAAGCCTTACTGGTTCAAGATATTTGCAGCAGCGTAGCAGAAGCATAGTATAAAAATATCTGAACCAGGTTCTGTAGATATGCACCAGTCATGATTTCTTCAAATTAAGTGTGGATGCTGTGAGCATGCGGCTTTGGATTGACTCCTCAATTCTGATCAGCTGCAACCGTCCAAATGTACCTGCAAACAACAGTTAGCAATAAAACACACGAAAGTATCTTTGACCACTTTCATTGAATTGAGGTACACGGCCCACGGTTCCCCGTTGATCAGTACAAGTACTACCTGTGATCAGGTAGGATTCCTAAGAATCTCCTTGACAGGGTTTCGCAGCTGTTCTAGCTGTTCTCAAACCGGAACGTCTCAAAGAAGACAACACGGAGTGAGTGAACCAGCGAATTGAGATTCACTGATTGATGAAAAATGATTTGAAAAACAATCGCGTATTGCTTGAAGAAAGAGTTTTGCAATACGACGAAGGTTTTATGAGAAAGATCAATTTTCAAACAAAATACTTTTTGTATTAGAGAATGAGTACACATTCGACGTGCTAGCGAAAAGAAGAGATTCGCACATCAAACGGTTTTTATAAAAGTATTTTTCAATCAGAGATACTTTTTGAATTTGAAATGAATACACATTCGACGTGCTAGAGAAAAGAAGGTTTGCACATCGAATGGTTTTTCCAAAAGTATTCGTCAATTCCATTCCTGGACCAAGGTTGATTCAAGAATGAATCTCTCCATCGTTTCAATCCAGTTGTCACAAGCTTGATCTTACGAGAAGATCTCACATGTCACCCATCAAGAGCTTGTTTGATGTTGGCTCTAGAAGGATTTCCATCTTCATCGTGAATACTTTTACATACCACTCAGATGTTCTGGCAATACCACAAGGATAATGCGTAGGACTCTTAATATGTACTTACTTTCCACATTGTGTGAAACAGCAAGTCTTCATGAATTTAGTGTCCTAACGAGATATTGTGGATGATCTCTTGGCTCTAGACTCAATTGTGCATATATGGTTCCTGTGCCAGAGACTAGGGAGAGGGTCTCCTTCTTCAATATCAACAATCTCTAAGAGAAAGTCGATAGATTATGTCGGTTCCCCGTGAGAATGAAACAAGCCCTTTTAAGAGGAACTTGAGTGGCTTGGGAAGTTTAGTGCAGTGCGTCACTTGGTCCATGACGTCTTGTCTTCAATACCAGTGTTACCTTAGTAACAACCAGTAGCATATGTATTGAACCCGGTTTCTGCCCTAAGGTTGAATTGATGGAGGGCTATTTCTTTTCACCCTTTTTCACATTCAGTTCTTTTTCATTCTTCAACCCCTTCAGTGCTTACCGAGACTTCATAACTAGAACCTTGTTGGGTTTGTTCCAGTACTAGCTCTGTCTCAGTCCGCACTCTTCCCATATTCTCATTTTTCTCTTTTTTTCAATATTCCTAAGGACTCTACACTATCTAGTGGATTGTCCCTGGGAAGATCCCTCCGGTTCTGGCGGATCGTGGGAACAAATACCTAACCTAACCATCCTTATATCATCATGCATAAAGTAAATTGGTCGGTCTTTTGGTATTGTTCATTCTTTCTCGAAACCAATTGAAAAATCATTTGGAAAAATCAATCAAGGTACTTGTGATATAAAATCAAAGCATTTTGTACCTTAATTGTTTTGATCATTTAGAAATGCTCCCCCTCAACATGTGCATATGATTTGAAATTGTTGAGCACATGGAGGCAAGAGTTCTTTGAAATAATTTCTTTGAAATAATTTCATGATCACAATTTTCATAGAAAAAGCCATTTGATTTTCTTGGTAAATTCTCCCCCTCAATATGTGCGTAGGATATTTGAAATCATTTTATCACATAGAGGCAAGAGTTAATTTGAAGCACATCCACAATCACAAGAGCCATTAAGAAACCATTTGAAAACTCAATCAAGGTACTTTATAAATCACTTTAAAAAGCTATCGTACCTCGATAGTTTATTTGCTCCCCCTCAATATGTGCTTCAAGATTCGAAAGCGTTTAGCACATATGAGCGAGCAGCGTGCACAATTAAATCAAAACGATTACCTTTTATCAAATTTCATTATTAAATCACAAATTCTCCCCCGATCAAAAATATCAAACCCTTTGAGATTTTGGATCCCAAGTGATTTAATTAGGTTTAGAAAACATGGGAGAAAATGTGGCCTTATTTAAATACTCATCTGGTTTTTGGATAAATCCTCCTCCTCGACATGTGCATTATGTATATTGAAATCGTTTGGCACATGGAGGCAGGAGTGCCTTTAAAGGACTAAAACCAATTCCATTTAAAACAGATTTGAGATTTAAATCACGATCTCTACCCCGATCAGAAATATCAAACCATTTGAGATTTGTGATCCCAACTGATTTAAATCATTTAGAAAAATTTGGGGAAAGACGTGGCAAGATTCAATTTTGAAAGATGACAGATAAGGACCATTTTAAGACATTAAAGATTGTTAGTGTCAGGTATGATAGTTTTTAAGAGATCTTTTAAGTAAAACAAAACAATTTCACAATCAAACAAGAACAGAAAAAATTTCATTTTGAAAGACCTTGATTCTAAAGAAAAAATCATACCATGACATAACATTAAATCTTTAGATCACCACATTTTAACGTACAAACCGGAACTTTTGTGAAGAAATATCATTTGAAAATATTTTATTTTAAATTACTCTCCCCCTCAATCGATGACCGAAGTCGATAATTGAGTGACATAGGTTTTGATAAAAAGAAGTCCGGTGATTTTCAAAATTAAGACCAATTTATTTTCAAAACAATATTTTTCCATTTTCAAAACAATATTTTCAAAAATTGTTTAAAAATGGTATCATTCACTACTTTTCCTGCACAAGATACGTTAGGTGGAGAGAATCATAAGCTGCTTTTGTTGATGTTGTTGTAGGGCTTGGAAGAAAACCGTCTGCAGATGCAGTGAGACTTCTTACGTTGCATTTTAATGCCAACTGAGGTTAAATTAAGCTCTGTTTCTTCAATCACTTAGAAGAAAACCATCTGCTGATGCAGTGAGACCTCTTACGTTGCATTTTTCCATGCCAACTCTCCATAGAAGTCCAATTAAGCTCCGTTTCTTCATTTGTCAACCCAAGATATTGTTACCCTTTCCTTTCGGCATCCAATCATCTTCCATTGTGGGATCCGGATCGGAAACATTCTTTTATACCAATATACCTGCATATGTTAGTGAACACACATACAAATATATGGTGGTCGACATCACCCAAACAACAATCGACTAATAAAAGTCAATTCAACATATCAATCAGATCATATAAATGTATGGGAATAATGTGTTCATTAAACTCTAATCATCTAATCCTAGCAATCATATCCTAGGCACCTAGTCCTTCAACATAGGTTAACATCAATTTTAATTAAGCATATTAGGATAATTAAGAAATCCCGTTAGATGATGTAGATTTGAAAAACATTATCCCCCTCAATCCATGACTCATTTTATGAAAAATTTAAAAGCGCTGAAGTCATTGATTGAGTTTTCAATTGTACAAAAACTCTGAATCTGATTGTTTTTAAAGCAACTCATTTACCACCATTTTTGAAAACACCAAATATTTTTCTGAAGAATTTTAGACGGAAAAACATTTGTGTAGGAACAGCAGTCCTTCGACATACTTTCCTTGTTTTGTTTTTAGGATAAGTGCACGAAATATTTTGAAAATAGTTTAAGCGTAGCACTTTCCTTATTTAAAAAACGGGTTGCTATCTGAAATAATAGCAAGCCATAGTTTAAGCACGGGTCACAGTCTGAAGTAACTGCAAGCCATATTTAGAGACATGTTTTGGAAAAAGAATATTTACACCTCCTGCTCGAACTTCATCTAAAGTCTCGTGCCATTATTGAATGACATTTCTAAGACCGTAGATGTTATCGATACCAGAAGACATGTCTTTGAAAAACAATATTTTTGGTATTTTTAAATTTTATGATTTTTATGGGTTTTTGTTTGTTTTATATTTTTCTATTTTGTTTTTCTTGGTTTTATATTTTTCTATTTTGTTTTGCTGGTTTTATATTTTTGTATTTTGTTTTTGAAAAATATATACAAAGATAGAGAAGATTATATAGTAAAAGAAGATGATGATACGAGTACCGAGATAAGGATATCAAGCAGCACGTCGTAGTAGATAGAATCCGCCATCTCTTAAACTTCCACCACCAAAGCTTCCGAGGCACCAGAATAGAAAAGAGAACCCGTGCCTTTGCGAAAAAAAGAGACTTTGGCAGCTTCCCCCCAAACCGAAGATCCATTAGATGAGCAGATTCGAAGCTCTATTTCAAGCTTGCCTTAGCCAGGTGCACGAAGAAGCACACCATTATCATAAATCCCGCTGCTCCATTTAAGAACGATAATCGAGGTTCTCTGTTCGGGGTTATATCATCAATAAAAGAACAGCAACGTTTCATCCCACACTTAAATAATCTTCTCAAATTCCTTTTCCACTGAAGTCTGAAGCAATCCATTCCAAAAGGTGTCAAGAGAACAATTCCCCCAAGTAGTTGAGTTGATGCAGTCAGTCTCTTAGTATAATGCTCAAGAACTCTCCCGAATACACATCATGAGGGGAATGAAAACACCTTCCCATGTTCACATTTTTCTTCCCTGATGATCATGTATGAAGCTCAAGAACCCGAAGTACACCAATACCCAAAAGCTCTCCCGAATACACATCATGAGGGGAATGAAAACACCTTCCCATGTTCACATTTTTCTTCCCTGATGATCGTGTATGAAGCTCAAGAATCCGAAGTACACACATTCCCACCGAAAGAATAACTGATAACACCTCCCTCATGTTACACATTTATCTCCCCTGAATATGTCGCACTTGTGTACCTCTTTTATCTTCAGAAACTTTCTTTTACATCACTTCCCCCACGTCGTTGGAATATTAACACTAAAAGCCTTGATGAGTAAAACCTTGAGTTTCTATGCGGTCATGACATTTGTTTTTCCGGGATATCTTCAATCACTTAGAAGTATTAAGCTCATCAAGTTTACTCGCCATGAGTCAAACCTTGAGTTTCTCTGCGGTAATAACATTTGTCTTCCCGGGATATCTTCAGTTACTTAGAAGTATTAAGTTCATCAAGTTTACTCGCTTTGTGTTTAGATGTGTGTCTCCTTGCCCCTTTCTGGTTTTGATACTTCAGAATCAGCAACAAATATAAGCCCAAATACTTGAAATCTTTATGAGAAGAACACTTGAACTCTTGTGAGAATCAACTTGCTGAAGACTCTCTCTGACTATTTTTATCAACCCTTATGTAGACAATTTGAAGTAACCACTGATGAAGAAAACCCGATATACCCTACTTGAAAATGAAGTCAACTTCCCCACATTTGTATCTTAAGCTTGCACCTAATGATGGAAGAATGGTGTAGAGAATTTATGCTTCAAGCAAATCTCTAAGTACTCACTACCCAAACAAAGTATGAGACATTAACACCTCTTGCGATTATCCACACCGTCATATGCGTGTGACACTGAGTAAAACAAAGTAACTCCTAATAGTGATAGTTAACCAGGTCTTCAACCATCCACCTCGACTGCTGGTAACTAGATAAACCAAGTCTTCAACTCAAATTCTTAAGCCCGAGCAAGTTATCAAATAAGAACACGCCTTTGTGAAAGTCAACTTCAATCTCAAATAAGTGATAAATGATTAACTCCGAAGTAATCAACTTGTGTCAAATGTCCAATACGTGAAATAGTCAATAACAACGTCTTGAGGAGTCACTGCTAAAGAATATGAGCAAGTCTAATTGGGGATTGAATCTGACTTATAACTCTCTCCCAATTAGTGCTCTCCCCTAAACCGACAATCTGTTTGATAGATGCTCAGATTAAGAAGAAGTCTTTAGATCGTTAAATGCAACTCGTCTTTAGTCTTCTAACATGTAGCAGAAAATGTAGAACAGACTGTAGACTCGACCTTCTTCAAGATTGTGCAGTTGGGGAATAGATAGTTAACATCTTCAACTCACACCAAAAAGCATCTCACCAAAAAGCATCCCAATTAACTTACATCTTGCATATCCCCTTAGCTAAAGTCCCTCCCAATCAAACAAGAACAGAAGGATGTTCATCAAGAAAATCAGCAATCAGGCCTCAATGAACACACAAGATGGTAACACCAAACTACCAATCACATCAAACAAGAACAGAGAGATTGTTCGGAATCATCATGTTGATGTATACGTGAAGCATTAACCGGAAGCACTTAGTCGATAAACTCATCAATCCGAGTGAAGATGTCAACCAACGGCTCTTAGAAGAACAACTCCATGTGAAGATGACCCGATAAGAAGAAGCTCAGTTCTTACATGAGTTATGAGCCGTTTGACCATATATTCTCAAATATTAATCAATCATGCAAAAAATTCACACTTCTTCTCCCCCTCAAGAATTGTATACGGAGGTGCCATTCTTGATTAAATAAGTGAAAGTCATCCGAATGTTCTATTCACACTTCTCTCCCGCAAAATAAGCACGTGATGTCGCCATCTTCATTATAATCGAGCAAGTGGAATGAGAAAAACAATCAGTGGTAGCCCGGTTCACTTGAAGACTGAAGCGCATGGAAAAAGTATGAAGCATGTTGATGAGAATGGTCATAATAAGAAGATTTCTCTTCTTCAGAAGATAAAGCGCACTGAAACGTACACTTTTCTTTTCTTTAGAGAACGAGGTTTGAACTGAAGTATTCAAACGTCATAAGAAGATTTCTCTTCTTTCGAAGATAAAGCGCACTGAAACGTACACTTTTCTTTTCTTTAGAGTACGAGGCATGAACTGATGTGTTCATACGTCATAATCTCTCTATTTTCATCATCTCTTGGCAAAACTTATAATCAACCCCATTATCATTCAGTAGGCTCTTTGTCGTGACAGCTGATGGAGAAAACCCAATATGATGAATTTGACCCTGAAGTAAACTAACCCGAACTCGTGACTTAAACTTGCACATATGTAACAAAGAGCGGTGCCGATTTCCATTAGCATCTCTAAGTACTCTCTATGTACTCTATACTCTTCAACCAACCAACCATCAAGTATAAGACGTACATTACCTCTTGAAAATCCACAATTGAATGTGACACTGAGCACTGCAACGTAACTCCTTAAAGTGATAGTTATTTTGAGGTGATAAGAGCCCAATTCCCCCAAGTCACCCAACAATAACTAGATTTCCAAGTCTTCGTTTTTTATATAAGCTTGAACAAGGATCATGAAGAATCTTCATCCAACCATCCCCGAAACCTTCAGATACTAAGTATACTCGCCCGTGATAGTTCACTTCAACCACAAATAAATAATACTGAATCAACGCCGTTGTCACTTCTTCTGGTTAACTGCTCAAATCTAGCCTTCTTTGACATTTAAACGAACTTTGATAATGGTTTCATCCCGACCATGGTTAAATGCACATAACCCCGTAAAACCATGTAATAACCAAATTACCATGACGAATATCCAAACACACATCCAAATCATGAACTACACCCTTTTATCCCTTCTTCGAAGCAGAAACTGTAGCACCAGCATCAAGTAAGATCCAGAATTACACTTTCTCTTCTCCAAGATGGTTCCATCATTACGGGATTTTACAACTCTATGGTTTAAACCGAGAAATAGTTTCTTTCGCGGGATTTTACAAAACCAAGAATAAACCGTAAGATAGATCCGGAAATGCACTTTACAATTACCCGGATGTTTCCATTGTCACGGGATTTTACAAGTCTATGATTTAAACCGAGAAATAGTTTCTTTCGCGGAATTTTACAAAATCAAGACAAAACCGTAAACAATGTCAGCTTGAATGTGTTATGACGACTTTGGTTTCAGTGAATATCTGTTTTAGGGGAACATGCAGCGGTTCATTATCCAACATCAACAACATCATCAACCATCCAATCAACACTTTGGAAAACACATCATCCACAAATTCTGTCGGCTATTTCTGTGATCACATGGTGAAGTAAATCCAATATACCAAACTTGAACGTGAAGTAAAATTCCCTAGAATTGTTGCTTAAACTTGTACTAATCCTTGTGAAGAAGAAACGGTGTACCCAATCTACAAAACCTCTTGACATTCTCAACTGAGTGAGACACCGAAGTGATAGCAACGTTGTGGGTCAAGTGAGAAAGAATCACAAACGTAACTAAATAGCCAAGTCTTTATGACACTCTGTAAATGCCCAAACGAGTCATCTTCGCGAAAAGGTAGAAAGAAAGAAGACGAAACAAGTGAACGCCCCCGGAAAACATCACTTCAAATTCAAATGAGAGATACCGTACAAAACCCTGTAGTCAACTTTGTTCAACCATCAATTCAACCCGTATCCTAATAATCTCAGTGAAAATGTGTTAACCAATATTGAACACGTCACCTTATCATACCCAATCGTACCAAACCTCATATCAGCAATCTCATTTTATTTTTCAAATCATATTAGTCGCATAATATCCAATTATGAGAAGCCCATACCAACAGTAGCCGAAAATACATGTATCATAACACAATTATTTTACCTCTTGCAGGCCAACATCAATATCTCACATACAACATCTAATGCTGGTCCATACATGATTCATTCAAGGCCCATGAAAGCAAATCCATATGTTCAATCCAAATCTTAATATATTCATTCATTTACGTGATTTGCATCTCAAAACTTTGGTCCAATGTCCCATTAATAACAAGATATTACCTAATCCAATATACACTCAACGAAGCCCATCACTTGATCCCTCAAATACTTTGGTCGAGTACATGAGTATGTTATATCAGGTCCAACCGTCCAAATAACAACATAATATTGTGGCCCATCCAAACTACATCCGCTAAGGCCCATGACCACGAGATAACTGATCCAAGACCAAAGACAACCCTAATTGCACGGATATAAAACCCACATAACACAGATTCATGCCCTAAACTTTAGAACCCTATCATAACCCTAAAAACTCTCCTTCACTTAATATGTCCGCCCCCCACATCTCACAAGACGCTCCTTATCACCATCAAACCCTTATCACCTCACAAGTAACACGCCTCCATCACACCTTTGCCTCTCGTCTCAGATAATACATCACCACAGGGATGGTTTGATGTTAAACAACGCCACAGGGATGGCTTTTCGTTGTGATAGTGACTGATACAATATCACACCAGCGTATCAAGGTAGGTGAGCTTTTGTTCTTTTGTTTGGTTTAAACGAGCGTGAGACACAACTGAAATACCAAATGGTTTTAGTTTGATTCTCAATAGTTCGGACATATAATATGAGGCTATGCTTCAAACAATATCTTAGTATTCAAAGAATCGAAAGACAGTAAAAATGAGGCTGAGAGGCTTTGTTTTTCTTGATAATTTTCCTATATTACCAGGAAGCTTAGACTTTTTAGATAGATCAATGATGTTTATTCAATTCGTGTGAGTATGATCTTTAAGGTCTCTTAACAATGTTGAACCACACGAAATATGAAACACACTGAGATCTTTAATATTCGAGTACTCTGGTCTTTGTAATGTTATCATCTATTTGAATTGGATTGTATGAAATGATGAGATGAGATTTGTATTCGAAATTTGAATGATATAGGATAGACTTGTGATTCTGATATTTGTGAATTAGGTTTTGATATGGATGTAATTTGATTGATCTTGATTGATGATGGTAAAAAGCCTGAAGTTGTTTTGAGTCTTGTTCTTGTTGGTATTAGTGGTCACAATGTTATTCTTCTTCATCTCATTCTGTCAACACGCATCACTTAATTGACAACTCGCTTCTTGTTACCCATGCATATTCAACTCGCTTACCCAGTTTTATCACAACTCGCATCTTAATCAGTACACAAGACTCGCATCATAGACACTGTATTTGGACAAGTTAAACACCTTTCCTTTGACCATACCAACTCGCATTTGATACCAACTCGCTCAAAAAGCAAGCCAACTCGCATCCTTAAAGTTTGTACCCAACTCGCATCTCTTAAGAATATTACAAGTCGCTTTTGATTCTGACTCAACTCGCATCATTTGGGCAGCATGACAACTCGCTTTTGACATTAATTCAGTAGCAACTCGCTCAAAATCAGAGTGCAATAAGAACAAATGCGAGTTAAGTAACTCGCATGAAACTGAACCAGTACCCAACTCGCTTATGACCATACCAACACGCATTTGACCTGGCCAACTCGCATATGATACATTGAATCAGGACATGTTGCAGTAAAAACTGTCAACACGCATAGATTATTACCAACTCGCAATGAAGAACATGACTATAAACTGGCAGAGTCACCAGAAAACAGAAACAAGAATCAACAAGGACAACCAACAGCAACCAACAGATTTACACATTATAAAAACAGCAACATAAAATACGGAATCAATAAACATCACCTCGTAATATTAAAACCAAATCAACCTCATCAAAAACCATGTTAAAATCAGTAAGCTCAATAAAAATCAATTCAAAACCGTTTTTAAACCAACCATCGCGACCAAAACAATGAACCACATCAAACATAATCAAAACCATAACACACCGTACCAAAGAGTCCAACAAACCATCAATAAAAATCACTTAACAAACCGCATCAAAACCATATGAAACATCAAAACAACACAACCTTGGCTCTGGTACCAATTGTAGGATCGTGAATATTTATGTTGTTTGATGATTCGGGTGGTCTAGGACAATGATTAAATAAGAAAGCCATTTAGAGAGATGAAGAGAGTTGAGAGGAGGTTTCTTGAAGAGAGTTTCTTAACAAATGAAAGGTTTATTGAAAGAAGCCACACCCCTTCCATGGATGGAAGGGGTATTTATACTTACAAACAACACGACCTCCTATCGGCCTGTGGATCAGGTATACAGTGGGTAAAGACCCGTCCTTTCTCCACGGTATTACACTAGACTAAGCTACGCTACAAATTAACTAATGAACTACTAAATAACGTAAATAACTATATGTCTACGAGCTAACTTATGCTAGATAATAGTTGGGGTGACCGACTCTTTTACTATGGATTTTTCTAATTCCTAACATAAAATTAGCAAAAGAATGATCTATAGTTTCCTCATCCGATATTGAAAATTGTTCATATTGTTGAACAAATAAATCAATTTTATTGTTTTTAACTTGTTGATTACCTTGATGAGTTACAACTAAAGAATTCCAAATTTCTTTAGAGGTTTTAAGCATAGAAATGCTTTCGAATTCCTTTTTGGGTAAAGCATTATATAAAACCATTTTAGCTTCACTATTTTTGGAAAGCTTTTTCTTCATGTCATCGTTTAGTTTATCATGAGGTATGTTAACTAAATTTCCTTTATCATCTTTTGAGGTAGCCTCAAAATCGCCTTCAACAATAATGTACCAAAGATCAATATCTTTAGACTTCACATACGTTTCGAATCTATTTTTCCAATATATAAAACCATTAGTTTCAAGTAGTGGTGGTTGTTGCATAGACTGCCCTTCCTTGTAGTTTTCAGAACCCATAGTGATCGAAAAGTTTTTAAAATACGGTTTACTTTAAAACTTTTATAAACTTAGCTCTTGATGCCAATTGTGAAAAACTAGAAGGGGGGGGGGTTGAATAGTTTTGCCGATTTTAAGTTAGTTTCAAAAACTTTAGATTCGTTATTATGTGAAATCGTATGGATGAAGAGAAAGTATAGATCTAATGGTAATGCAAGTAAATAAAGTAAAGTAAAGGATAGAAATGACACAACCGATTTATAGTGGTTCGGCTACAAGGACACCTTCCTTGCCCTACTCCACTCCCCGAGTCACCTACTCGAGAGTTCAAGCACTATGTCAACAAACTCCTTCAACTTGGCGGAGAAGCCTTCACAACGTTGCTTACACCTTTTTCCGGTACAAAGCTAAATACCGAGTCCGTAACACGGTGGACCAAACCAACACGAATATTACACAACAACTATGTGAAATATCAAATACAAGATCTTTGCTACAGAAATCTTGTGGAGGAACAAATCAATCAAGGGCCCCTTGCTTGGATGACTTGTAGAATGCTCGTGATCTCGCCTTAGAGAAGGACCTATATGAGAATCACTAAAGAAAGAAAGAAGAACAACTCTCTAGATCAAGTGATCTTTTGTTAGAAGAGAATGAGAGCATATGAGAGAATTAGTAAGAAGAGGGGTGAGTTAGAATGAAGAAATGCTCTCTATTTATAGGCAAAACTTGCCACTGTTCCCCGGATCCCATGGATCCCTCCCTTAAGGGATCCGTCTAGTGTAAAACTAGGGATCCATGGGACGCTCCTCTTTGCCCATGGGTTTTTTGGTTATGGGTCATGGGTTATGGGTTATGGGTTGGTCCATGGGTATTTCATTAGATACAATGTATCTAATAGATGCAATGCATCTAGTCAAATGGGTATGGGTCAATACCATGGGTTATAGATATGATCCATGGGTTGTGATTTTTACCCATCCTAATAAACTATTACAACAAATGATTTATTACAACAATTTGTATTAAGTGACTATATATAAGTGCTTTACAAAAATAACATGTATCCTTATAATTGTACTTAAGATAACATTATATTTGTTATCAACAAAACACAAAGAGATCGCAAAATATTAATAAACGTTTTTACGGTTTATTTGTATTAACAATGATGATCGGAGCAACCGTGCCCTCGTGTAAGGAGTTTGCCAATTCTCCTGTTTGTCCTTAAATAAAGTGTATTTGGTTACCTGACCGGCTAACACAAATGGGGCGTCAACATCCAATAGATCTATTCATTATATTCGCATTCACTTGTAAAGTGATTAATGGTTCATGATATGAGGGACTTTTAGTGGCATGTGTAAGTAACTTAAGCAATAGCAATCAGGTGTAGGTATAGCATAGAAAATACTTGTGTTCGGGTTTGTAGCATGTATCTCCCCACGAGTTTGAAAAACAAGTAAAAAGTGGGACTATGAACTCACCTCGGTGTTACCTTAGTCTGGATGGAAAATAAATTAAGTATTGTGAATAAACGGCTCTGACCCGCGACCTGAGTTGGTATGTCAAGTTTTTAGTATTCGAATTCAAGTATATGTGATGATAATGCTTTATCGATGGTTGAGTGAACATGAAGTCTCTTCAAAATTTAATAATACTTATCATACTTTATTTTTATGGTTCGGTCGACCGTTTATAAGTTTTATCGAAACCCGAATTGTTATGATATGTTTCCAAAAAATGTTATATTTTATAATTTTGAGTATTCATGGTTTTTACCCTTGCACTTTCAAAAATGACACTTTATACCCTCAACTATAGGTTATTGACAAAATCAGCCCTTGTATTATTATCTTTGAAGAAATTACATTTTTAGCTCAAGAAAACTTTATCTTTCAAAAATTTACAATTTCTACCCTTGTAGTTTTCTAAAAACAAATTCACTTGTTTTAGGCCTAAGTCGACCAAAATAAGGGTAAATATAAGCGATGCATCGAGAGGTTTTTACTACGTTTTTATTCCTTTCAAGAGTTTGTCGGGTGGTCTTTCTAATGGTTTAAACTAGAAGTCTTAATCTCTTATGGTTTGGTCGCAATAATTTCCCAAAGTAGGGGGTTGGGCGCTTTATATAAAGGGTGTTTGTTTTGGCGACAACAAGCCCAAAAGAGGACCAATTATATACGAGTCAAGCCAATATTTTTATGACGCTATTGATCCTTTAAACACTTTGTTGTAAGCTCTTTAAAATGGTATAGGTCTCATATTTTATTTATCTTTGGTTAGGGAGAAACAAACCCGTGAACATGGTCACTTGGCCCTGTCGCGGTTAAAAGAAAAGTTCATTTTTGACCCATTAAATTTTATGGTGTAATCTAGTGTCATCGTAATATGTTAATTAACTCATTTTAATTCATTCTCTAATATCCTATAGCTCATAAGACTTAGATTTTTGAAAAGTGCACGCAAGGGTCATTTGTGAAAATCTTTACGAGACACCCTTTTCTTGATTGATTATAAAAAAGACCATAAGGGTTTTTAAGGATGTTCTTGGGGTTTTAAAATCTTTGCAGCGAGCTCCTCAAAACGGTATAACTCTTATATTTTACAGCCCTTTGATTAGTGAGGAATTAATTATTGAAAAGGGGCACTTAGGCTATTTTCGACAAATTGAAAAACTCATTTTCAAGCTTTAAAACTTTATAACTCTTGCATGAAACCTTGTGACATGTCGTTTAACTTATTTTTAATGTTTCTAGAGTAGCTCAAGGTCAAATTTAATAAAAATCATGAATTTTCTCAAAACCTGTTAGATAAGGGTGCGTTTGGTTTTTGGGACATGTGACCACAAAGTAAGGCAAAATTTAAGCGTGATACAAAGGATTTTTAACCAGGTTAGGGGGCATTTTGTAGTGCCCTAGGAACTTGTTAAGAGGGCTTAATGTCCAGGCTTAAAGTCCCCATTTACTAGTTCAAAAATAGCGTGAAAGTGTGGGGTTTGGGCCTGTTTTAGCGACCAGGTCAGAAACAAAAACGGGTTTTAACTTTGTTGCATGCTATGACACTTACCTAGGACTTAACTACTGTATATTTAACTTGTTTAAGAGTCTCTATTAGTGCCTTAATGTTTAGCAAAGTTGCACTAACAAGAGTGTGTTTGGTCTTGCTCGACATAACCAGAAAGAAAACAAATGTTGACGTATAGTTTTGATTCTTCATGACACTAAGTCTACACTATATATAAATGTTATTAGACATGAAAAATGATTAAAGATAGGGTTGGGATAACTTACTACACTAGTGAGCTTGGTTGGACAAGAAAAACGCCTATATAACAGCTTATAGGGTCACCATGCTTCTAGAAACCCTCTAGGCTCTTCTCTTCCTCCTAGACCACTCTAAACCCTTCCTTGGCTTGTATTAGATCCCTTAGATCAAAGAGAGACTAAATTTGTGTGTGTTTGAGGTGTGGTTCGAATTGGGTGAACACAAATGCATGGGAATGGCTTGCTATTTATAGAGGGGAGATGAGAAGGCTTGGGAAGGTGTCTAAGTCATCATGTTGTGTATTAGGGTACAAGACTAGGTGTCATGGTGTTATATGAAGCCAAGTGTTGAAATGGGGAGTAAAGGATGGTGTGGTAAAATCTCCTTCAAGTAAATTTTCCACCATTTTGCCCATAGTAAAAATATCAAGGGGACATGACTATGTGGAAGTTTAGGGCACCAAAAGAGTCTCTTGTAGCTAGAAGGTGAACATGTAGGGCTTAGGAACTAAATTAGTTAGGTTTTAGTTCATTTTGAACCATAGTGTAACTAGGGGGTTCGTTTAGCTTAAAGGGTGGTACCAAGGCTATAATGTGTTGTACCATGGTTTATTTAGGGTTTTACTAGGGTTTTAGGGATATAGAATATGTAGTGTTAAGCCCTTAGTTAAGTTTATAAAAGTTTAGGTTAATTTAGTTAAGTTTAAAATAAGTAAAAGTATTATTTTTTAGGTTTTATGCATTAGGTAGTTGTACATTAGGTTTAAGGACTTGTACTTAGGGTTATTAAGTATAAGAAATATATTTTTAAAGCCTTGTGCATGAAAGACTTGTAATATGTGCTTTGTGGTGAGTACACTGAGGTTTATAACAAGCTTTATATAATTATTAACTTTTTATGCTTTAATGACTTGTACCTTGGCTTGAAAAACTTGTGCTTTTATATTTTTGTAGAAAACATGACCCTATTAATTAGGGTTTGTAATTCGTCCACATAAAATCATGGTTTTGGAAGTTTAGGGTTTATACCGGGAGATATCGTAATATTAGGGTTTTGTGTTTAAAAAGCTTGTACTTTAGCTTTGGAGTGTTGTACTTGAGGTTTATGGTTTAGTTACCCAAAATCGTAGTTATAGCAATTCTAGAATTTCATGAAGACTTTATTAGATAGCAAAAATTCAGCTTGAACGCTTGTTACCGGATTAACGTAAAGTGGCAAATGAAAGTTAGTAAAACTTTGGTACTCGACTTATAAAATGTTTATGTTCAAATAAACATGAAGTAGGTCGGTGTCGGTCCGCGGGTGAACACATTCATTAAGGATGTGAGTTACGTTACATGAAAGGATAGTAGTCAACAAGTCGATATTGTAAAAAAAAAATCTATGCGTAGAAAATGGATAAGTATTCGTGATAAAAGTAAGGTGAAATTACCAGTCGTTACAAACGCCTTCCAACCTGAATACCAAAGTGTCAACGATCCCAATCTGAGTGTCCGTCTCTCATAAGGAAATGTGCTAAAGAACTCCAACATTGACTCCCTAATCAACGTACCTCTAATCCCAAGCAAACTCCTCCAAACCTGAGACCTAAACACAATCTCCCCAGCCTCATCAGTGTGTACCATCTCTAACCTATCACGCATACTCCCAACAGCACCACCCCAATCAATATCCCCCATACTATCAAAAGCTAATGTCGGTACTCGGAATATCCCACGATAGTAAATACCGTCCAATATGTCTAAATACTCCTGTAACATCTCAGGAGTGAGTCCCATAAGCTCGAACCTCAACCAGGGGTGTCTAAACTCAGCTTCTGGGAGAACCATCTGCGTACAATGAGGGAGAAAGTTAAATTAAGTAGACTGTAAAAAGGGGTCGATACGGCGCGTGATATAAGATAGATGCGTTGTATAGTAGTGGCTGTATCTTAATACGGAGTATGTCAATTTTGGATTATTACACCGTAGGTAATAAAGCTAATATGGCGTATTAAGGATACGTCGTATTCCATTTTGCTTATATGCAGTATTAAGTCTGCAAGAAAAATCTTTTAAAAATTACCGATACGCCGCATTCAATTAATTAATACGTCGTATCTTATGTCGCATCAGTAGAAAAGACTTCCTCACACAACCCAAGAATCCGAAAACATGGCGCAATACCCAAAACCTAAAAACTTTTACTCATTTCAGATTTTATATCCAAATCCATTTACCCCTATTACACACCTTACTGTCATAACCCATTTCCCCCCAAATTCAAAAATAAAATTAACCATAATTTCAACAAATTCAAATAGGGCAAACGATTAGGTTTTAATACAATAAACCATAGGGGAAACCTTGCTAGTCCTATTCCGAACACAATCCTTAGAACAAATTTCTCACTATCAAGCAAATAATATGAACCCTAATTTAAACGATTTTGACATATTCAAGAATAAGAAATTATATGTTCGTACCTTGTTAGATGATGAGGCCTACGGATCGATTATTTCAATAAAGAAGAGTTTTTGGATTGATTTGGAAAATGAGCGTGTGTGTTCTTTGATTGTTTGTAAATTCATACGCAAGCATACACACATTCAATCGAAGACATAATGAAATCAATGAAGTAAAACACTTATCTTGATGTAAAATAAGGTTTGAGAACCCTAAGATACTGTCCAAGTCGGACTACAAACGTTTAGGGTTTTTACTCCACAAGTCTACCTCTTAAAATTCTGAAATTGCGATTTCTATATATAATTTTACACTTGCGACGGCGTCGCCTTATAGGTGGGACGCCGTCAGATCGCCGTCATTAGGGTTTCGTCTTGGCCAAGTAATCGTTGGGACGGCGTCACATTGTAGTTGTGACGCCGTCGGGCTTCAGAAGTGACGTCGTCTGATTCTGGATCTAGGTCGTCTGAGCTGAAAAGTCTTCGTGACGCCCTTCCTCTTCAAAGCCTGACACCGTCAGGTGTATTTTAGCAAAAAGTCTACTGAGCCGTCATAGATTTTAATTCGTATAAAGGGACGGCGTCGCCCTATGATTGTGACGTAGTCAGGTGCAATTACAGCAGCTTGAGTGTCTTCGATCTTGACTTAGAAATTTTATTCATATATTCACTCCTTTTCGTCCAAATATGCATCATTCCATCATTTTACTTCCAAGAGACCTAAAAAGTGAAAATGAACGAAATTAAGCAGTAACAAATATAAAAGTAGGTGATTAAGGGCTTAAATGACCCCTTAAAAGTGTACGTTTTAAATCCTTATCAATATATGTGTGTAAAATTGTGTGTTTCGAATGAGGCTGTTGTTCCGGTATTTATACTTTTTGGAAACAGCATCCATACGGCGTATCAGTTTACTCGATACGTCGTATCTAGGTAACTTCGCGTGGGGTCCAAGATTATTTTATTCTGGAATATTCGTACACCGCCATATGATACGGCGGATCTTCACTTATGATACGGCGCATGTGTCTTCTAATATTGGTATTTATTGGTGAAGTATTCAGGATGATACGACGTATGTAGAAGTAGTTATGCGGCATATCTTGAGCAGATAAGTCAGATCTCTGTGTTGACCAAGGTTTCATATACAGCGCATGGAAGAATTCCATGCGGCGTATTCTTCAAAGTCGGGCAATGGTCTTCACATACGTCTAAGTGTGATGTACGCCGTATCTATCTAGAATGATACGATGTATCTTCCTTCAATTTAGCAGATTTTATCAATATGATCCGTTTTGCTCCATTTTATGTCTAAAATAGCTAACTTTTACCAAATGCTTGTTTTCAACTAAGATTTACAAAAGTAAGCGATTAAGTATCAATTCTCATATAAATGATGCCAATAAACTGTTGTTATTTGATATCATCTCACCCCATACTTATAGCTACATGCTATTCAAAACCAAAACCCCCTAGTATGAAAGTTGTTAGTTTATGAAATAATGAAAATATAAAGTGATAAAACTGAATGTATCTACAATAAGTCATCTGTTATTCAGAATCATGGCTTAACAAAAAAAAAGTCACAAGAGTGTTGTGTTATTATTAAGTCATAAGGATCTACATAATAATTGTGATTCGGATACTTATTCATAGTATGATGTATTTTTTCAATTGGATTGTTAGTAGAGGTAGAAAATTTTCTTTAGATTGGATAAAGTGGTTTGATTACCCTTGTAATGCTTTATCCCCCTTTTGTACCGTTATCTAGTTCCTTGCTAGTTTTTAATTCAATCGCCGTTAAAAAAAAAGTCCCCGTACTCTCATGTAAAGGTCTACATCCCTATACCCGCTCATGTTGGATTGAATATTCTTGTTGTTATGTATTTAGTGAGCTAGTGTACTCGTATCAAAATTGCATGTTTAGTCTATGAGTCACAAAAATTGCTTCTTGACCTCTTCATCGCATAACGTAACACTGTTAAATTTTGCGTAAACATGTTAATGAGTCATTTTACCTTTAGAACGGTACACAGGTAGTCCCTAAAGATATTTTACGGGCCATCTTCTTTTTCGTTTTTTTACTCGTAAGATAATTTCGTAACTAGTTGCAAATATATCATTCTACAATTGACAATTTGACATACACCGCTAATTATGCTATATAATTTCTCTTTCGTTCTTACGTGCTTATAAACATATGATAAAATCTTAGTGATTGGGTACATCGTGCGTGAAGGGGTGGCTATAGGGTGATAGGCTCCCCAGCCTCTCTTCCTTTGTTGAAAGCTCGAGACAGTGCCTCTTTGTGAGTTGTTACATCAAACGTGGTAGAAAAGTTCATTGTGGTGAGCATAGAAGACGCGTTTCACTGAGATGGAGATTGTGATTTCAAGATACTCCACACAAGACATCTTCAATGGGGAAATGTTAAAAAAGTATTTAAGATGGGTTGAAAATAGCTTCATGCATTGGAGTTAAAGGTTAAAGATGATTTGGTGGAGCTATAGTTTGATATTCCTCAATCTATTACTTAAGCTATATTGATAATTAGTATGTGTGAGGTGATACTAGGTTGAGATTTGAATGAAGTTATTTTATCCTTGAAGTAATGAGATGGCTCTTAAAATAAGCCAACATCTCTTTTATTATCATTCAAACTCTTTAGTTGAGATCTTCTAAACAACAACACACCCCTAATTCTGTGAACCCTAAACATACACTTAAAGTTATGACCATGGTTTTTGAAAAACTCAATGATGACCATATATATCCAACATTTATAAACTTCATTACATCATATATGTGTATCCACGTTGTATTGAATCCTAATACACAATCCAAAGAAGTTCATAACCTTTACAATACAGAATAAGCAACCCCATGATTTCAAAATGAACATTAATGAGTTATCATTGTCCTAGGCTCCATTGTGACCGATAGCCCATTCATCATGTAAAGTGTAGTGTGTATTCTTGGAAATACTTTATGACCAACTAGTTTGAGTTTATACCTTAATAAAACTGAAGCAACCACCATTTTCATTTGTGTGTATGCAAACTTTTTACCCACGCACAAACGTGGGCCTGCGTTGAAAACTGTGTATTTGAACTGGCTTTCGCTCACAAACTCGCCATTTTTTATCCATCTTTCGGGCCTGAACTCGCGACAGTCTTTACCCCAAATGCTCTCCATCCTAGCCATGACGTACATGCAGTAGATCACTCGTGAACCCTTTTTGACAGGGGTCCCATCAGGGAAAACATCATCTTCTTGTGGCTCTTTGAAGTCGAATGAGACAGGAGGGTAGAGGCGCAAAGATTCGGATATTGCTGCTTGTAGATAAACCATTTTCTTGAGTTCTTCTTCTGTAAATGTTATGTTTTCTTTATTTTCTTTGTTGGGATTTTCTCGTTTTCGTAAGATGTCATGGATTTCATCAAGGATCCGGGTTTCTACTGATGGGTGCTTGGCAATTAACCAGAAGAACCATGATAATCCCACTGAGCTGGTGTCTCTACCAGCTATCATAAAACTTATGCAGAAATCTTGAATCAATTTATCAGTAAAAAACACATCTTTTTTACCTTGTTCCATTAAGATAAGCCTTGATAAAAGATCACACCTTGAAGTACCATTTCCTGCTTTGTTAGATAATAATTCCATCTTTCTTTCTCTTACTATTTTCTCAGAAAAATCATGTACAATTTTAGAAGATTTGTGCAACGTTTTCTCGTAGCCTATTTTGAAATACCTCATTGGCTTCCACAGATAAAGGGGCACTACGAACCTTAACATACTGGCAATGGATACTTTCTCGAATGCCTCAGCAAAGGGTGTTTCTGGTAAGTTTACTTCCAGACATCCCGAATCGACCCCAAATGCAACTGCACAAGTATTATCAAAAGTGAAACGAAGAAGCATATCTTGCAAGTCAATAACACACCCTTTTTTAGCCTCAAGAACCTTCAACAACTTTTCATGCACCAGTGTTTTGATCGAGTCCATGGAGAATTGTGCAAAGCGAGCTGAGTGCATTTCAGAGATTGCCACACGACGCTGCGTCCTCCACAACTCATCATCAGCATTAAAGATTCCATCTCCAAGAAAATCATTAAATCTTTCTTTATAAGCTTTCCCTTTTGGGAAGTTCTTGAAGTTTGTCTTGAGCATGTACTCGATATTAACAGGATCACTTGTGATTATCCCAAAACTACCACTGAACCACATACCTCTATAGTTAACGGTTCCACCATATTTGATCAAAGTATCGGTACCCCATTCATAAAAATCGAAAACATGCCAGCCTACTGTTGGAAATATTCCAAAAACAGGCCATATCAAAGGACCCTTTGTGGTGAGTCTTTTAAGTATGACGTTGAAGATGAAAATGAAGAAGAGCGCGAAGGCTATGTCTGAGAAGCATAAATGTGAATACAACCATCTTGCTAAATAAAGTATGTGGCTAATGATCATGTTGTTGTGTTGTACTAAATCTTTTGTTTTTGTGATGGGAATAATTTGGTTACATGAAATTGAAAATTTTGAGTTTAAAGAAACTGATTTACGCTATGCTGAGTTTGAGACCATGGTTTTTCAAAACAAATTATTCGCGTTTTAAGGATTTTGCTTAAGTATTGTTATTTAACAACCACCTTAGCACACGAAAAGCATGTTCCACGCTTGTTTTTTCGTACAAAACTCGTGTTGTCTACGTATGAGGCAAAATGCATGTTTTTGTCCAAAATCACTTGTAAAGAATTAAAACATCATTATGAGGTGGTTGTAGGGTTTGAAAACGCCACATATTTGACAACCTACATATATAAAAAAGTTCGTTCTGTTTTTAGTTTAAATATCATACATTGTTGGTAAAAGACATAAGTATTGCTATACATATAAGAGTTGCAACTCCTTGCTAGTAAAAACTGTTGCCTGATGTTAGGCCTTTGTAACGGATAAAACTAATTGCAACTTAAACTATATATACAAACCAAATTTTAATGAGAGCGAGACACTCAAAACACATGAACCCCAACTTATCGAAAAAAAGTTACTCCGTCCGTACCAAAATAAGTGTCCACATTGCTATCGTGGGTTGTCTCAAAATAAGTGTTCACTTTGTAATTTCAACCAATCAAGAGAGGCTTTAGTGGATGGAAATTATATTTGATTATCGGTGGAGTGTGTAGGTAGTGAAAATTCCTAAAACTGCGTTCATTTTCAAACTGGACACTTATTTGGGATGAGGGAGTATGATAAACAAATAAATAGATGTATCTTTTGATCCTTACGGGTGATGAACTTACGAGTACAGGATTGATGCATTCCACTCATATTTTGTTCAAAATGTATAATATTGAAACCCTACTTATCAAAAAAAATTCGGCCCACCACATGACCAGATGTTCGATGAAATTCCTAACCAACTTTTTTAACAGCTTCCGGTTCTCAACATCACGATCAGGGACGAACCCAAGAAATTTTGAGAGTGTTGCACAATTGCCATTTTGTTTAACTAAAGTTACACCATAAAAAACGAAAGTAGCAAAAGAAAATTATCCGGGGGTTGCCCATACCAAAAATCTTTAGTTTTTAATTTTTTTTTGCATTTCGTGACCTAAAATCGGGTGTAGCCCGTGCAACAGCTGACACCAATGTAGGTCCTTCCTTGATCACGATAGCTTTCCATGTTGAGATGCCCTAAACATCATGATATTCGGTCTGGGTGGATATGGAGGCGACACAAAATTTAAACATGTAAAATCATTTTTAAATTCAAACCTGGTTGCATAAACATCTAGGGATGGCTAGCAAAAAAATCAGAACCGGCCACGGGAATAGAGTTAGGCCGCGTGCATCAAAGCCAAAAAGGCTCGACTTCCCCGGGTACCCTTGACAAGGATCCTTCTCCATTTACGTATAGCACAAACGTCTTGTTTGTTAAGGTTAGTTATCTCTTTATATATGTATGCTCGTTCTGTCGTTCATGTATGTTTGAATATTATATCTATACTGATACAACCTAATATGAAGTGGCCACGCCAACCTCCTGAAAAGGGAGGGCTTTACCCGGTTTGAGTCTGTATGGCGGTGGGTTCAAACCATGTGGATTAGTAGGCCAAAAGGTCAGAAACTATGGTTACCCAAAAAAAAATGAACACCTTTTTTTTTTTTTTAACTATGTATACCTTAAGCAATCAATCCAGGCAGTAATGATCTCCCTAAATGAATTGTTCCATTGCAATGCATATTGAAAAGATCGATGGGATCATTTTTATAAATATGTTGTATCATTTAAATGGATTAGATAGCTGTTTATAACATGGATTGGACCCGAGCATATCTCGATCAAGATCTGATATATGTACAAGCTAGCATACTAGCATTTCATATTATTCGGTAAGTTACAGAGTAGAATGTTGTTCGTGTAGTAGCCGTTGTAACATATCAGTTGGTTTACTAGATCTTAAAAACACTAAAACAAGAAGAAATTTATGATCCTTTTGTGTAGGCTTAGAGTTATTCCACCAAGTCAATATTCGAATAACAGCGTGATACAAACAAAACATGGATGATATATGATTAAAATCCAACATAAATTTGCATTTTATCTTACATATATGTATAACATTGAAGCCTAATTAACAATTGAAATAAGTTCATAGCCATTACATAAAAAAGAAGCAAACATCAAATAATAAACTTTGGTGGCCTAGGTTCCATTGTAACCAATAGCCCATGCTTCATGTATAGTGTAGTATTTAATTTTGGACATACTTTATGACCCTCAACCACCTTCAGTCTATACCTTAGTAAAATCGAAGAAACGACCAATTTCATTTGTGTATATGCAAACTTTTTTCCGACGCACAACCGAGGACCTGCGTTGAACACTGTGTATTTGAACTGGCTTTCGCTCACAAATTCACCATCTTTGATCCACCTTTCGGGCTTAAACTCACAACAATCTTTACCCCAAATGGTCTCCATCCTAGCCATGCCATACATGCAGTAGACAACTCGTGCACCCTTTTCTATTGGGTATCCATCAGGGAAAACGTCATCTTCTCTTGGCTCTTTGTGATCAAATGAGACAGGCGGGTAGAGGCGTAAAGATTCAGATATTGCTGCTTGCAGATACACCATCTTCTTGAGCTCTTCTTCTGTAAATGTTAGGTTTTCTAGATTTTCCTTCTTGAGGTTTTCTCGTTGTCGTAAGATGTCATAGATTTCATCAAGGATCCGGGTTTCTACCGACGGGTGCTTGGTAATTAACCAGAAAAACCATGATAATCCCACTGAGCTTGTGTCTCTACCTGCTAATATGAAACTTATGCAAAAATCTTGCAGCAATTTATCAGTAAAAAACTTTTCTTTTTTATCTTGTTCCATTATGATAAGCCTTGACAGAAGATCACACCTTGAAGTACCATTAATGCCGTCTTTGTTGGATAATAACTCCATCTTTCTTTCTCTGACTGTTTTTTCAGAAAAATCATGCACAATTTTGACAGCGTCATGCAGTGTTTTCTCGAATCCTAATTTGAAAAACTTCATTGGCTTCCAAACATAACGAGGGATCAAAAACCGCATCAAACTCGCAAAGGTCACTTTTTCAAATGCCTTTGCAAAGGCAGTTTCTGGTAAATTAACATCTAAACACCCTGAATCAACGCCAAATGCCACTGCACAAGTATTGTCAAAAGTAAAACGCAGAAGCACGTCCTGCAAATCAATAACACACCCCTTTTTAGCCTCTAAAAGCTTTAACAACTTGCCGTGCACCAGTGTTTTGATCGAGTCCAGGGAGAATTGTATGAAGCGAGTTGAATGCATCTCAGAGTTAGCCACACGACGCTGCGTCCTCCACAGTTCATCATCGGCATTAAAGATGCCGTCTCCAAGAAAATCATCAAACCTTTCTTTGTAGGCGATCCCTTTTGGGAAGTTCTTGAAATTGGTCTTAAGCATGTATTCGATTTTAACAGGATCACTTGTGACAATCCCAAAAGTACCACCCATCCACATACCTTTATAGTAAAAGCTACCACCAGATTTTATCAAAGCTTCGCCACCCCATTCATAAAGATGGGTGACATGTAAGGCTACGGTTGGAAGTATTCCAAAAACAGGCCATATCATTGGACCCTTTGTTGTGACTCTTTGAAGTATGGAATTGAAGACGAAGAGGATGAAGAGAGCGATGGGTATATCTGAGAACCATAAGTGGGAGTACAGCCATGTTGGTGAAGAAAATAAGAGGTTGATAATCATGTTGTACTCTATCTTTTGTTTTTGTGATGTGAATTTTGTGGTTTCATGAAATATTAGATGAAGGATTATATAAGAGAAAATATCGAGAATGATACAAAAATCTAATCAAGTTTATCAAAACAGACCTATATATGCTTAAGACAGAGTTTAAGTTTGATTGGTGTTTTACTTATTGGAGTTAATATTATTATATACATGAATTATACTGAGTTCAAGACGGCTCTTTTGGTAAGTTATGAATCATTTTGTAACAACCACCTTACCACGCAGAATGTGTGATTTTCTATGTTGGTTTTTAGTAGAAAACGTGTGCCATTTACGTGTAGATATGTGTTTTTGTCCCGAATCACTTGAAAATAAATGACCAAAAAGATTATATATGTCACAATGTCACATAAACCGTATGAAAAACAGGGGTTTGAGTTAGATCTTTCCTGAAATTCAAGATTTTACATGAAGGGCGTGCATTAGAGTCACGAGTTCCTTACAGTAGCTTTACTATAATGGTTTTAAGCTGGTTTGGCAAGCTATTGCAGGATAATCTATTTAGGATTTGATACGCATAACTTATTTGAACATCAAGCTGAACTAGAAGAAAAGATAATTCCTTTCATATTGTTGTTAAAGAACTTACAAATATACCACACAAAAATGTATGCTGATAACGTTTTGATCTTTATACCCAAGGCCTTTGGTCTAGTGGTATGTGAGTTGCCCACCAACCTAGAGGTTGTGGTTTCGCCTCGCTGGAGGCATTTGTGAGATAGGTGGTATAAGGTGTGAAAAAATTGCCGCTCAAAAAAAATAATAATAAAAAAATAAAGTGGCGTTTTTAAGATAAGACTAAATGGTCTAGTTATCTTAGAGGGACATTGGATGATGACCGCAGGTCCTGATATGCATGTCTTATTTGTAAATGCACATAAGTTTTATCATCTTGTTTCATGTCACATAACTGTGCAAAGCTATACATGATACAGTCTGAATCTGTTTAGTATCTAGGAATTACTTCAAGGGATGTTTCTATATAGACTTGAGATCAAGTCTTATTCAATGAAGATCGATCAGTGACGTGCATAAGTACTTGCTTGCACATCCTCATAGATTCTATCAGATTTATGTGGTTGCAAGGACCATTACTTTACTTTTTCATTTTCATGCGCGTTGATTTGCTTTAAGAATATCTTCCTACAGATTACATGCTTACAAGAAGGTTTAAGAACCTCTACCCTTTTTTTCTTTTTCTTTATGGATACTTACATAGTAAGTACTCTACTTTTTGCTTTTTGAATTGTCTCCCAATGTTTACAAAGATACTCAACAAGTGCACATATTAATGTTGTACCCATGCAATAAATATGTGTACCACAACACCCAACTAAAGCTTTAGCCTCAATAAAGATTTTAGCTTATCCACCTTTTCTAGTAGTTAGTATAGAACACCAGATTTTGTAGGCAAAGAGATGCAGGAGTTGAGTTCATTCAACCATGGACTTTAACCGAAAAGACAGTTTCACCCCTCAATCTTCTACAAAACTATCCATAGAAGAAGAATTCATCATAAACAAGACTCTACTCACTCATGAATCCGATGGGTGTCGTGTGGATTGCAAGATTTTGTTTCAAGCCATGGAAAATGTCTTGTTCTACGCGTCAAATCCAAACAAGGTATCACCTCTTGATTTGTTTAATCAACTTGATTAATATGGGCTTTTTTGTTTTTATTATTAAAACAACATTTTCATTGCTAATTGTATCAGGCTGTTGATGTGTGTACTCTTGATAGCACCGAAATTATTGCTTTAAAAGAAACTTTGGAGCACGCCATTTATACAATTTCACGCGCGGTACTCTTTAGTCAAACTTAACAAACACGAATGTTTGACTCAGTCTGTCGTTTCTTCTAATACAGTGGTAGTGTTGCAGATACTATGGGAGTGTCGTAACAGCGGGGATGTACACATGAGGACTATAGATTTACTCGAGATGTTAGGGAAGTACAGATGGGATGCAAAAGTGGTTTTACTACTCACAGCATTTGCAATAAGTTATGGCGAATTCAGGCTCATTCTTGAGGTCTGTGCACACAATTCATTGGCAGCA
Organism: Chrysanthemum seticuspe; assembly: GCA_019973895.1. Taxonomy (NCBI): domain Eukaryota; kingdom Viridiplantae; phylum Streptophyta; class Magnoliopsida; order Asterales; family Asteraceae; genus Chrysanthemum; species Chrysanthemum seticuspe. The sequence goes on along the minus strand of BPTQ01000003.1, from coordinate 217,707,181 downwards.
TCACTTGCAGTACTAAAGAACTTAAGTTGGAGAAACCTTGAAGCTTTAAGACCACAATTTATAGCTATGGAATTGCTAATAAATGAAATGATCGAACTTGCTAAGTGTGTAGTGAGATTTGAAAGCTTGCCTCAACAACCGGTGCTTTATGATGATCAGGATGATTATATCTTTATAGCTTCTATCAAGTCTCAAATTTACTTGGCTACTTATTGGATCTTCAGAAGTTCAGTGACAGCTGCTTCTCAGATCACAGATTTGATTGCCATGAAGCAGGAGCAAGTGCATGTTCTTTTTTTCACTTGTTCTTGTTCTTTTAGTTAATCAATAAGATTAGCTATTCGGGTTTTTATTTGTTAATGTCATATTAAAGCTTAAAGCTTTTTTCCAGGAATTCGAATATAACGGCAAATGCAGCATGGGGTTTGTCTAGTTTGGCTCTTAAATTGAGTAGATTATGCAGTTCCCTCAGAGTGCAGGTTGATGCATCTCAAGAAAAAATAGGTGATACATTACACCGTAATTGCAAGCAGAAAGAGTTTCTATTGAAATCTATATATATTTATTAAATTTCTCTTGTTCGTTTATGCAGAGCAGATGTTATATAGAAAGCTTATGGAACTTCTCAAGGTTCATACAAAAATTGACAATCAAGAATTACTTCACTTATTCTTCTCTTTGAATGATGATTTTCCTCTCAAAGATTCTTCTTCTTCTGAATCAAAGGTAAGTCATTTTTTTCTTTTAGAACCCATATATGCCAAGTAGAAGTATAATATATCAAAGCATAGGTGTAGGGGACAATTGGACCCACAACGAGATCTCGTATCCATGACGAACCCAATTGCATATTTTCTCGAGGGATGTCCTAAGATAACAAGTTTCGAGCTTTTGTAATCTTTACAGTAGATATAGGATGTAAAGTTTTTTCAAGGTATGCATGTGCAAACTAATTGACCATTCACCTCTGGCTTATTTTTTATCTTGTAAAGAAAGAAAATAAAAATATGTTATTGTAGTGCATTCCTTGAAAGTATAGTATTAGTGTACTGAATACCTTGATTGAAAATTTTGGATCAGCCGTGATCATTGTATTGCTTTTACGATTCTACAACTAACTACGGAGTACTTTTTAAAACAGGTTGGCATATCTAGACTGAAAGACAAGGTAGTTATGCTTTTGATTTCAAAGCCAGATCTTTGCCCTATAGATCAAACTTTATTGCTACTACAGCAAACTCATGAGCATCCACACCACAAGAACATAGAGCAAGACTACGAAATCGTGTGGATCCCCGTTTCTTCTTCAGAAACCTGGACTATTGATGATCACATACAGTTTGATTACTTAGCAAACACGTTACCGTGGTTGTCAATCAGGCAGCCATGGTTGCTTAACTCAGTAGTAGTGAGAGTAATTAAAGATGAATGGAAATTCAAAGAAGATCCCTTGCTTGTAGTATTAGATTCAAAAGGATCGGTTTCAAATTATAACGCAATTGATATGGTACTGATTTGGGGAGCATTAGCTTTTCCTTTTATGGATTCGAGAGAGAAAGAACTTTGGGAGGACGAACATTGCAATGTGAAGCTTATGTTAGATGGAATAGATCACTTCCTAATGAAAACGGTAAGATTATTGAAATTGGTTATATAAAAGTAAGATGTAGTAGAATAAAAAGTAGACCGTAGATCCTAAAAGAGTAATGTTTTTTCGGGTTTGGACATACTAAATGCTCTTTTTTCAGGTGGAAAGAGACCAAAATATTTGCATATGTGGAAGCAGTAACCTTGAATGGACCAAGGAATTCAAATCGGAAATCAAGAAACTAAAAAACGCAGGCTTGCAGCTTCAAGTGATCTACGTCGGAAGCAGAAACACAAGTGAAAACATGCAAACAGCATTATCTCTCCTTAACAAAGAAAATTCATTTACTCCCTTAAGGATTCGTCTTTTCTGGCTAAGGTTGCAGAAGATCAAAGAATCAATTGTTCGGGTAGGCCAAATTCAAGCATTCGCCAACTACGAAAACCTCTTAAAACAAGTTTCAGAATTGCTGGCCACAGATGATCAGAACACCATTTGGGCAGTTTTTGGATGTGGGAGTTCTAAGGATTTTGTGAAGTTACAAGGAAACAAGATCATTGAATTATTTGATTCGTATCCTGTTTGGGCTGAAAAAGTTGCACCATTAGGGCTTGTGAATGCGATTAAAAGCGCTAGTAAAGAAGATATGAGCACGCTCGTGTGTGATCACCCAACCATGGTTCCATATGATGAAGGAAAGGATCTAGGACCTGTGGTTTGTGACAAATGTAAGAATCTGATAATTCCGAGTAACATGTATCAGTGTGATGTATCTCAGTAGAATGTCACAAATAAGTGTACGTAGTTCTTGAATAACCATGTCAAGAATGCTGGTTTTTTCCTTATGGTTAATGTTTGTATCGAACACAAAGACCTGTCATGACGCTTGAGCCATGAGCCTTGCGGTTCACCTTTTATGCAGTCTTGATCCATTGGCTCTAAATGTAATACATATCCATCCTTGGTAACCATTTTCAGAATCAAGTATTATATATCCTAAATTCAGTTATTCAAGTGTTTTTCTTTTGTTTTTGGAAATCCAAACAAACAATGTAAGCGGTAAAGCACAATGTAGCTTTTTATCGTTTGCAATTTCAAATAAATTTTGTAAAATGTACATACAAATAAGAACATCCCGAAAACTATTTAACACTTTTTTTTCGGGTTATCAAAAAGATGAAATGTTTCATTTTTGTTGCAAGACTTTAATTCCATATTTGTATATTAGCAGCAAATAGCCAAAGACATTACAAAAGGTTCCAATCTGTATGATTAAAATGGATATTACATAATTTTTTACAGCAAGATACAAATTAAAAAGTCGTCGCCTGATAAACAAGTTGCCCTCGTAGCTCAGTGGTAGAGCGCCAGTCTTGTAAACTGGAGGTCTGTAGTTCGATCCTGCACGGGGGCAATGTTTATTTTTATTTTTATATTTTTATTTTTATATTTTTATTTCTTTATTTTTTTTTTATTGTTTAATTTGCACTTATTTTCAATTTTGCATTTATCACCATATGTCATCTTTATTTTCTGCCTTGAATCATAATATTATCTAATTCTAAAGTTATATCAGAATTGTATAATATTATCACTTGTACATTTTATTTTATTTTGTGAAAGTATAGTTCGAGCTAAGTTGAAACATACTCACTCTTACGTGTATCAACTTAACTTATGTTAAAACAATACCAAGTTGCACTATAAAATCACAAAATATATATTTAGATCTAGAGCTATGCTGTTTTTGTACTTATATACTCCGTAGCTAGTAAAAAAAATGTATTAGTAGACTCTCAGATTATATAATTCTACAATCATATATACAAACACGTTGCTAAGCTCCTCTGTATCTTGGATTTATGTTATCACACTATTTAAGTTAACAAATTAATAAGAGTTAGGAGATAATATAATTGAGCTATGATGTATACGTAAGAATGGAGAAAGAATCTACAGCGCAATTATAGGACTGGTTTTATTAACATTCATTTAAAGACTTGTCCAAAACAAGCGGCCCAACACATCATAAACCATGTACTCAGAAATGGTTTAAGAAAGACAAACGTCAGTACCTTACCTTATTTTTGTAAAGGTTTTTCTAACTTGAGCCCTAAGGGCACAAGTTAAGCACATCATAAGTATATCAAAAGTTCATAAAGACCCAAATAAAAGTACAATACATAATACTAGTACATCAAAGTGTATTTTTATGTGGATCCCTGTGTACTTTTTCGTAAGCCTTTTTGTACTTATGATGTGTTTAACTTATGCCTTTATAGCACAAGTTAGAAAAACCCTTTTTTTTTAAATAAAATACATAATACTAGTATTAAGTATTAATCAATCTTTGCATGTTTGTTTCAACATCTCCATCTATACAACATATAAAATGTGTAATTATATTTAAAATTTTCAAAAAAAAAAGAAAAGAAAGTATTATTACTAATTTGAGTTTCAATTATTCTTATGTTTTGTACAATCTCATTTATTTCAATTAATGGTGTTCTATTCGGCTATATTGATTGATATGTCATATTTCGCAATCAACATCTTATGCACAATCTCATTAAAGGCGTTATATTCGAGCAGTCTATATATCATAAATTTTAAATTTTGGTGCTTTCAACTATTCAACAACTTTTTGAATTGTAAGGCATGACAACTTTTTATAAACGTTTTTTCTTAAAAAAACGTAGACTTTCTTTATATATAATGACGACATAATTATTTCCTAAAAAATCATCCATATATGCCCCATTATTATTTTAAGGAATCTCGATCCGGCAAATGCATTATGTAATCACACGAAGTTGATATGTAAATGCTTTGATCCTAATGTCATCAATGTTAAGATCGCTTTCGGGCAGAACGCAGAAATTAAAGTGTTTTTGCCAAGAATTCCTCTTTCTCCATCTAAAGAAGACATGTTCCATTTCAAACTAAAGAGAAAACAGTTTCATGTGCGACTTACTTTGCAATGACTACCAACAAAGCTCAGGGCCAAACAATTCTAAATGTGGGTGTTTATTTTTCGGACTCTGTTTTATCGCATGGTCAGATTTATGTTGCGTTGCTTAAAGGGGTATCACGTATAACTAAAAACATATTAGTGAAGCTTTCCGAGAGTTTAGTTAAGAAGGAGTATACACCTCAAGTATCGTCTATCAAGAATTTTTACGTGACGAATAACATTCATTGTTAGTTATTTCAAATTTTTGTAATGTTACATTTTTCGTTTCACTAAATGTTTTTATACGTTCTTTTATACATATTAAGAATTGTTCTTTGAGTTGAATTATCGGATGTTATCAAATTTTTAGTACACTTCAACTATTTTACGTTGTATGCATACACACTACACGGTTTAACAACTATAACTGCTTGTGACTATAAAATCTCGATGTTATGCACGGTATTCGCTAATATAAAAGAGAAGCATACATGAATGTTTCTTAATCAAAACTATGTCTCTCATCCATACCAGTCTTCACATGTTTAAACATTTGACCAACTTGCATGTATACTTCATTGACATTCAACACATGTTTTGGTTATTTTTTTCACTTTTACAATTGATTTTGACTCGTCACAATAACCTCTTTTTAAGGCATAAAGTTAGAGACACAACTTAGCTAAATCTGAATTCTTGGTTTTAAGGCATCAAGTATGTAGGAACTTGTTGAAAATAAAAACTGAGCAAAAAACATATATGACCAATTTTGTAATTTACCTAGTTTTAAAGTAGACTAATGAGATAGATGAAACCAAAAGTTGAAATTTGGAGGATCAAGTTAACTACAGATCGGGCTTAACAAGTTAACAAAGGTGAAATTTGTCACTATCTAATTGATATCTATAGTTTAATCAAGTTGCATTTGATGGTACGTTTTTTTAGGTAGAATGGTGGTAGTACAATGTATCAAGCTTTAAAAAAAATAAAAAAATAAAAAATAAATAAATAAACCATGAACTACTGATTTTCCGACCTTTTTTTTTTTTTTTCCCTTTTAAATGAATCTCTTAATTCTATTTTATTTTGAACATAATGAATCTCTTAATTGACTTGTGCTTATTTTCACTTAACCAAATACCGTGTACTTGGGAATATTTGTGATGGAAATAATCATACTTGATGAATTCTTATGGCTAAGTTTCACACTAATATTGATTACCAAAGCTTGAAATTGCTAATATTTTGTTCAATTGCTAGCTATACTCAAATTAAATACATTTGTTATTGAGTCAGTCATAATTTTGTACGTACAATTTATGAACAATTTGTCCAACCTTCAATCGTACAAATCTTAACAACTCCATTCGAACTTTCACTAAACACTCGTACGTTAACTCCATCTTTAGACTCGAATGTAACTTCAATCTCTTCAACTACAAGTGATCTCACCGGTCGTTCATACCCATCCAACACTTTCAAGCAACAAAACTTCCCTTTATAATCACGTCGCCAAATCCTAACAGTACGATCAGCAGACCCACTAAACAACAAATCGCGCACATTTATCAAACAAAGTATCGCCTTAGAATGACCACGTAACACCCCATTCAACACCATTCCATTACTACCATGCAGTACCTTGCACCACACTAAAATCAAACAATCACTAGCACCCGAAAACAACACCGAACCATCATTATTCAATGCCAACGCATTCACACCGGCCGATTTATGTTTTTCCAACGTGGAAATTAACTCATATTTTCCTAACACATTTCCCCAAATTTTTACTTTTCCATCTGCAGACCCAGTGAATATTTCACTGTCTGCAGACACGATGACGTCGTTAATGGCATCATCGTGTGCTTTTATACTTTGCACACATTTGAAATCACCAACGTTCCATATTTTCAAATACTTATCCCACGAAACCGAACATATCAGCTTTTCATTAATCACTGCGAGGCGTGAAACAACGTCGTAATGCTCGATCCATAGTTTTTTCCTATGTCGTCTAACTTTTACGTAGTTTTTTGGTAAAACTGAACGTAGTATACGGTCTTCTAACGTGGGCAACGTTGCAATGTGTTTTTGTCGTTTGTTGTCCCCTAGTTTCCATACACGGATTTTGTGGTCTTGATGAGAGGTGAAAATGTGTCCGTTACAAAATGTAACGGACTTAACAGACCCGGATGAAGTCCGGGCCACGTTGAAAGTGTCGAGTAAAGTGAATGATGAGGTGTCGATGACGTGGATAATGTTTCCAATGGCTGCATAAAGGTGGTTGTCATGCATGGATAAGTTTAGGGTTCCGGTGGATGGTTTATGGTTAGGAAGGTTGTAGGTGGTAGTGGTCGTCGTCATTGGTGGTGGCCGGAGCTTCATTTTCCGGTGAGGGTGGTGGACAAAGAAAGAAATATATATAGGCTTGAGTATGAAGAGTCAATATATATAGTATATGCTAAAAAAGATTAGATGCTCATTAGTTTTTTTAATGATTTAATTACTTTGTCATAACCTATTTTTATCTTCTTGGAAAAGATGTATAGCCACTTGAGTTTAGTAGTGCTGATACATAAACTTTTTACGAGCGAGTATAGAATTGGATGAAGCATATATGCTAGCTTATATGTCATGAATGAAAAATGGTTTGAATATATCAAATTTTATATCACAAGAACAACAAATTAACATCTTGTTAGTAATCATGCATACAGCCGGTGTGTCATAGGCAAAAACTAGGCATAGTTGGCTAGTCATTCATAACGCACAATGGCACAAGACACATGTAATTCAGAGTAGACACTTGTGACAATTGTGCACTACATAAAAAAGTCAACTTGGCACTGAGCTGAATTTAATCTCATTTTTGTCGAACATATGAGTTTGGTTAAAGAGCTTTAATAGATAAAAATATATATAATAAATAAAAATTAAAAAGCAACATTTAAAAGGCTTTATTTATTTATTTATTTTTTAAATTTTCCTGTGTGGTTGTAACTTTGACGGGGAGCACAACAATAACAGTAAGATTTTGTATTTTTGTTCTTATCTTTATATGTGTTGCTGAATATGATTGAGAGGTACAATCGACAAAATCACAAAGGACATGAATTTGTCTTGCTCTTTGTTTCCGAAAACAAGTTACATCGTGATGACGTAACTTTCGATCAGATTGAAAAACTCCCCTTCGGTCAAAGTTGAATCTTCATAACGAAGGACTAAGTCAACCTTTCTAAGTCATCGATGGCGTAAAACCATTCATCATTGACATTGTTACCAGTTGAGAAGTTGCCAATCGAAGGCCTAAGTCCTTCGGGATCTGGCCTTGGAAGCAATAAGACAAAGAGGTCTTGATTTGGTCCAACTCACGTTCTCACTTTCTCCTTAGCTTTCCCGCCAAGACAGAGAGAGTGGAGATGAAGCCCTAGCGGTTACCATAAATCATGGGACGCCCCATGATCTCCGAAACATGTGCAAACACTCTCTAAGCCTATTTTTCTGCCTATAAATATATTAGACGAGTCATTAATGATGGTATGTTCATTTAACACTACATTTCACATTCTTAACAACACCTACATTACTAAACACATACTTACTCGCACGCCAAAGGTGGTTCGCAGGGTCCAACCCCTGCGCAATCACTTAACAAAGTGTTTCTTATTTCTTATTGCAGATTGGTTACAAATTTGGCCCAAGCAAAACACCCTTATACCCTTCGATCACCATCGAATGATTTATTATACATACAAAGTAGGGGTGTCATTCGGGCTGACTCGACCCGAACCCGACCCGACCCGAACCCGACCCGAGTCAATCGGGTTCAAAAATATATTCGGGTCAATCGGGTCAACCCGAATTGACCCGAGTTCTAAACAAGGTCGGGTTCGGGTATATTTTTTTAGCCTTGACCCGACCCGAACCCGACTAACCCGGTTCAACAACACATTTACAATGTAAAATACTCGGGTTGACCCCGAACCCGAATTGACCCGACCCGATTGACCCGACCATAGTTGACCCGAACCCGAATTGACCCGACCCGAGGTGACCCGAGTTTTAAACAAGGTCGGGTTCGGGTATGTTTTTTTATGGCTTGACCCGAGTTGACCCGAACCCGACCAGGTCAACCCGAATAACACCCCTAATACAAAGACTATTACCATTAAACCTTTTGACACATATCATCCAAAACAAGTCAATTGGCATTACACCAAACATCATTTTACCATAATCTTGACCCATAAACTACAAGGGTTTGACACTATTAATTGAAAATCATTTAGACAACACTAAGAACATATTCACAACCCAAAAGTGAAGAAAGGACCATGTGACCCGAAATATACCAAAACGGAACTTGACTCTTCGGGGCTTCCAACTTCAACACCTTGATCCAAAAGACTTGAACAACTAATAGTTTAAGTATGGTCCATCTTATACTTGATTCTTACCCTTATTCTCCGTGCTAAAACCTACAAAACATCAACAACTATAACGTAAGCGAATTGCTTAGTAAGTAAATGAGTTATATGCATAATAAAACTTTAACAACATAACAGAATTCATGGAGCATCTATAACATGAGGACATACCTTCAATTTCATAATTACACTACTTTGACAATATAAAAGCTATGGATCCAAGCTACTATTACAAGCTCCAATAAAACTATAACATACAATCAAGAGTTCATAATTAATCATAATAATACATAAACCCACTATACTTACTTCCAATTTGCTTAATAGATTTTTCTATAAAGTAGAGCTACAAGCTCCCTTAAGCTTCTTAAATAATAATTAATCTTAATTAGAGACTTTAGTTAATAATTTCCATGAATTGGACATCTTCTATTACTACTTTAAATTCCTAGAACTCAAAACTCTCATCATAAAGATTGGGGAAAACACTTACTTAGGTTAGAGGTATGAAATTAAGAGTCTAATAGTCTTGATAATCACCACCACAAGCTCAATTTGAACTCAATAAAAGCCTTTGGGTATATCTTCTTCTCGTTCCTCACCTTTCTTTCTTCCTCTCCTGGTTTCTCTAAATTTCTGGATATCTCTTCCAGCTTATTTATTTTACTTTTATTAGTTCCACTTAGCTCTATTAAAAAATTTAGTCCCCCTATTCTAAGGTTCTCAAACATTGGCCACTTAAGTTTCTAACTCATCTACTTATTGTAACTTATAATAGTTTCACAATATCAATATAACATAAAGTACCAATACAATATTTAATAATACCTTGTCGGGACACGGGTGTACACCAAGCCTTATGTTACCCAAAGGATGAAGATGGAGTGGGTCGCAACCCTCTATCAGCAATTAAATTATACGATTGCTATATTCTTGGTGCAGAATTTACACACAATGAGGCTATGCATCTACCATACGCCTTAGGTTGTAAAATAAGATACGTGCATATGAAACGTAAGAGAAGAATCAACATTAACCAAAAATGAGACATAGTCTCCCATAGTAGATATTTAAATTATGCTAGTCTACCTAGCAATAGGTCGTAGCCTTAACGATCGGTTCAAAACATTGTCTAGAAAAAGGCCATAGCCTTAACAAACACAAAGATAATTGTTTCATCAGGCCTAAGCCTGGAAAGAACCATCATACAATTGTTTAAAACAGGGTACACACCACCCTTGGAGTTGAATTAGTACCAACACGGTAGCCTTCATTAAAAGTTGGAATGAGTCGGGTCAACAGATCTTGGGCATGGAAGCTTGGCAGATGGAGTCTTCTTACTGGGAGAGATAGGCTGTACCTTTTTTGGTTTCTTCAAAAGGAGATCTTTGATGGATGTTGTGGGGTCCTTCGTCGCCTCAGAAAGAAAGGGCAATTTGGCAGTGGACAAGGCATTTCCAGCTTCATCATACTCCTTTTCAGCTGTAAACTGGTAATAGGGCACATCAGAAAGCACCACCGGTTTGCTTGTAGCTGCTACCTCCTCCAGGGTGGTGCATTTGCCATAGAAGATGGCCGCATTAACTAACCTTCCTACCACCTCACCAACTTCATTACTATGGTAGAGCTCCATGGCTATGTAAGGAATGACTTTGGAAACCAAATCAACCCTGTCCTTCTTAAGCATCCTGCAAAGAAGGTCCAGTCCATCAACTTCCTCTCTCAGCTTAATCTCCTGCTCCAAGAGCCTGGTTCTCTCAGCTTTATAACCTGCACATTTAGAAGTCAAAGCAGCAATTTGTTCTTTGTAGCTGGTGGCTTTGGTTCCTTCAAGTGTTAGCCTGCTGCACTCGGCATGGCTCTCGACAACTTACTCATCAAGCTTCTTGACATCTGCTCGGAGATCATGAACTAGGGGATTCTTCTCAAAATCCTCCATTGCTTCCTCGCACTTGGCCTGAAGATCTACATACTGTTGGTCTCGCACCTTCTCCCTAGCAAGCATTACATCCATCTCTTCCCTTGCGGACTTTACAGTGCGCAGGAGCTCTCTAGTCCAAGTATCCAAATGATTATCAAGCACAACCTACCTTGTGTAACTTTTGTCACGCATGTCACAAAGTCTCTCCAGGGGCATATTGTCCAACACTCCTTTCCAACCAGGCGGGGTCACACGCTCCACCAGCAAGTGACAAGCCAAGGGGGTCGGAAGCTCCTTCATGTCAGGAAGACCTGTAGAAGTCATATGATTATCATACTGAAGAATTATAATACATTTTTGATATAGAAATGCATGCTTACCATGAATGTCCTCATCACTAGGCCCTTCGATAGCAGGAAAAACCACTGCTTTGCCCTGGGAACTCTTTTGACGAGTGATACGAGATGGAGAAGTAGGCAATACTAACTTCCTCTTGGGGGCGGACTTTTAAGCCTTGGCACTTGTACCCTTCCTGTTTCGAACTCTATCAGCAATGCCGGAGGACCCAACAATCACTAGCTGGTCCTCGGAGGGAGGATCATCAGAATCAGCAACATTCTCCACAAGTTGGGTCTCTTCCTCAGGTTCCTTCCCTTTCGAAGGCTGTGCAGATGAGATGGGCTCAATCCTCTGAGCATCAACGTCGTTATTATTAACCGATACAGATGGGGAACCAACACCATAGCTAACTTCCTTAGCCTCTTTGGGAATAAAGCTAACTTCTTTAGCACCTCTAGACACAACGAAGTTGCGAAAAGCCATTCCTACGACAAGAAAGGAAAAAATATAAATATCAGCAAATAAGTTCCTAAATTTCAATTTAATTGGAAAAATACATACTTTCTCCACAATAAACAATTTCAGGATGCAATGGGGAGCCCTACTAACTCTCAGCAAGACCAGCCATAAACAAGATTGGCTGTGGGAAGGTCTGACAATCAGCTGGGTGACGACACAAGCGCTGATACAAAGGGTCCCTCCTCAATGTGTAGGGCAGCAGATCATTGAATCGCTTCTCATCAGACTGAAACTCTGGGTCCAACAAAGCAGGGTACTGGGGAGGTACAATCGTATTATGTATATAGAAGAATTTGCCTTTCCAGTTCTTGATATTGGTAAAAGGCCTCTCGATCAAGTGAGGCACATCATGCTCACCTCTCTTGGCTAGGGTCAACCAATCTCCACCAGGGTATATGTTCAAGAAGCCTCTAAGCATAGTTAATGATGGTTCATACCCATATGCTTTGCACATTACAATGTATGTGGTAAGCTTGGCTAAGCCAAAGGGGTTGAACCTAGATATGTGTACTTCATAATATTGTAGAAGCTCTAAAACTAGTGGATGCAGAGGTATCCTTAGATTGGAGGTGGTAAAAGCATGAGTGTATAAAACAACATATCCTTTATGTGCATCATATATACCCTAACATCTACTAGGTAGCATTACCTCAAACTCTTGGTATGGGACAGTCTTTGAGGAATGCTTGAAGCTCTTCCTTTGACAAAGTGCAGGTTTGTTGTCTTATAATAAACTTTGCATTGGCACCTACCACCGATATATGCAGCACAAAACAAGAAAATTTAAATAGTGGAGATGGAATACGTTATCTCTTGGTCGGATGATTGATCGGAAGCACAAGACTGTGTGTAAAATTTTGGGCGAGTGGTAAAAGTGATTTAGGGTTCACCATGTCACATTTTATGTACCACATTTGACTTTCAATCCTAGCCATACGCGTGTCACTAGGATCACATAACATCCAGATTTCAAACTCGATTCAAAATTTGAAAAGACGTTTGTATTTACCGAGAAAAGGTTGGTTTGGCTACGTGTCCTTGCATTAAATGCGCACTAAGTGCACATTCAACTTACACCTTCTGTACAGATTTGTGACAAAGGGGGTTTCGTGTGTATATTTTTTTGAGTCGTAACTGGTAAGCAATATATCCTCGTCCGTACATATCACTTTCGATTGGGGCTTGATGACGTACCCTCCAATCAGGTCAAAGGACTCCCCTTCGACCACAGTTGAATCTTCATGAGGAAGAACTAAGTCAACATTCTTAAGTCATCGTTGGCGTAAAACCATTCATCATTGACATGGTTACCAGTTGGGAAGTCGCCAATTGAAGGCCTAAGCCCTTCGGGGTCTGACCGTGGAAGCACTAAGACAAATAAGGTCTTGACTTGGTCCAACTCACGTTTCCACTTTCTCCTTAGCTTTCCCGCCAAGACAGAGAGAGTGGGGATGAAGCCCTAGCAGTTACCATAAATCATGGGATGCCTCCATGATCTTCGAAACATGTGCAAACACTCTCCAAGCCTATTTTTCTGCCTATAAATAGATTGGACGATTCATTACTGATGGTATGTTCATTTTTAACACTACATTTCACATTCTTAACAACACCTACATTACTAAACACATACTTAATCGCACGTCAGAGGTGGTTCGCAGGGTCCAACCCCTGCGCAATCACTTAACGAAGTGTCTCTTATTTCTTATTGCAGATTGGCTACAAGTTTGGCGCAAGCATAACACTCTCATACACTTCGATCACCATCGAAGGCCTGGTCGTACGATTAACTGTACAATCACATTAAAATTTTAAAGTTTTCAAGAATTTTAAAATTTTCAAAACAAAATATACACGCGTTATATGTAGTATATAGATAAATGGTCTCGTAAATTTTATACACTTGACGTAGATTTTGACTATACATTTAGAGCTCATTTGTATAACTTTGATATCACACTTGCTAAATAACGTAGGACCTGTTTGGTTTGTAGATTAGTTTATGATTAGCATTTGAATTTGATTATGATTTGAAGTTGGATTTGAATTTGATGTAAAATAAAAAATATATTATTATAATATAGGTATGTTATTGTTATAATTTATATGAGAATAAGAGACATACACTATATTGTTTCTTAAGTTAAAATAAGAGATATGTAAACAAACTTATAAAAGAGGTCTCATTAAATTGTTGAAAATCAGCCCATCCACCTGACTTTTGCAAAACGCCTTATTTTTAAGTGTAAGACCCTACTATTGAGCATAGGGTTTTAAACAAAACAACTTTGTTTTTCTTTTATCCCCGAAAACAAAGTCAAAACCCTCAAAGAAAACACGTCATTAAGGCATTAATAGACTTTTTTTTACTTAAGGATAAAAAATCTTGATATAACTCATCTTCTTCGAATGTAACACCGTCAAATCAAATTTATATAATCTAAATGGCCATGGAAAGACATTTAGTGTATATTTGGTAAAAATAGTTGTTGTTGGAACTCAGAATAGAGATGGAGAAGGAGATTATAAAAAGTTATTAATTTTATAAGCTACATGAAGTACCATTTGATTTTTAAAGATTATGAAAGATTATTTTTTATAATCTCTTGTAAGTTATGTCTGTCAAACAAGACATATATTTTATGTAGATTATCTTTCCAAAAAATAAGTATAATCTTTTAATAATTGATAACATCAAATAGTACTGATTATTAAGTGTTACTTTCCCCCGATAATGCTTGTAATTTATATCATTTATATGGATTTACGCTTGTTTTCCATTATTTTCCACTTTCAGGTAAATTACGAGCATTGGAGCTAAAGAGACGCGGAATTGGAGAATTATCAAAGATTTATCACAGTATGCTTACTTTGAAGAAGTTACGACATAACTCATCTCTCACATTACACCGTAACTAAAGCGTGACTCAGAAAGCCAACTCATCAGAAGATTACGGCGTAACTCCCCCAAAAGAATGCGGCGTAACTATATTAGGTTAAATGAGGTTCCACGCCGCTTATAACTACGCCGTAACACTTTCATAAACTCCGGCGTAACCAAGAAATATTGAAGATACGGCGTAACTACTTCTAAGGTTACGTCGTAACTAGCAGATCTAGTGCAAAATACGAAGGATTAGAGGATTATGGCATAACCCATTTTATGGTTACGCCGTATCCCAGACCTGGCCTATAAATACCCACACGATTTTCAGCATTTCAAATCATCCCATTTCACACACCACAACCAAAGGACGTGGGAAAAAGCCAAAAGCAGGTCTAGAGGAGCATACGGAGCTGTCTCCAAGGGAGAAATCACTCCCCTACGATAAGCATTAGCTTTTTATCTTTTCTTTACTTTCAATTCATGTATTTCGTAACTTTGAATATTGAATTGATTTGTATGGTTAATATGAGCGGCTAAGCACCTCTTTGTGTTGGCCTAGTTATGATTCCTTAATTGTTTTGTTTGCGTTATATTACTTCCGCATAATTATTTCTAAGTGTATGCATGCATAGTTTATTGGTAGCTACCCTTGTTTCAGTAGTTTTGAATGGCGGTAGAGGCCAATTGCCTAGGAGATATGACCAACGGACCATAGGTGAGCGGACTGAGACGGGAAGGGTAAGATATGACCAACTGACGACCTTTTTTACTTGTGCCATTTGACCGACTGATCACCTACGGTTTGGATGAACTTAAGAATTAGGGGGTGAGTGTTTAAGTTGCTGATGCCCGGGCACTCACTATTATAAATCTAGCATGTAGCGGTACTTAATGACTCGACTTAGGGGACCAGGAACAACTGAACTTATGAGGGGACACCTGACTTCTCCAGTGGTGGCATCTTTGCTGATAGGTTAGGGCGAATTGACCAAATGTTGTCCTCTCGACTTTGACCCCACCTGAAGTAATTGGAAGTATTTAGACGTAGACATTACTAGCTAGGATGATTAACTAGGTTAGCACCACTCTCCTCTATTGATTGAACCTTTGCCTTTATTTGCTTTTATCCGCTTTAGTAGTTAATTAATTAATTCCTTATCGAAACCATATTAAAATCTGTGACACCTAGACTTAGTAATAATCCAACACACATAGCTCTTGGGACGACCTCGGTTTTACCGAATACTACACTACACACGACCGGGTACAATGCCCGTTAGTGCATTAGGGTAGACCATAGGTATAACGAGACAATATAAATATTAAAACCTGGTCAGTAAAACCTGCATCAATAATCTTGTGTGCCAAACATGCCCTAACCTATTCACAGTAGTTTTAAGGTTCAAACTTCGTCCGTTATACATTTGAGCGTGGACTGGAAAAAAGTTGGAAACTTATAAAAGACTTTATTGGGAGTTACTTTTTATGTAAATAGCAAGGCTTGGATCAAGTGGTTAACACCCTTACCTCTGGTGACAGAGATTAAGGGTTCGATCCTTACCCATTGCAAAGCCGGAGGTCGCTTTCTACCTTTGGTAAAATTGAAAACAATTATGTAGGGGTAGGGTTGTCTACATCTCAAACTCCCCCATACACTGTGAAAAACGGTAATGGGACCTATAATCCGTAAAAGACGGTATTACGAGTTACTCCATACGCATTGAGTTTATGATTAGCATTTGAATTTGATTATGATTTGGATTTGAATTTAATGTAAAATAGAAAAAATATATTATAATATAGATATGTTATTATTATAAATTTATATGAGAATAAAAGATATATACTATATTGTTTCTTAAGTTAAAATAAGAGATATGAAAACAAGCTTATAAAAGAGGTCTCATTAAACAGTTGAAAATCAGCCCATCGACCCAACTTTTGCAAAACGCCTTATTTTTAAGTGTAAGACCCTGCTATTGAGCATAGGATTTTAAACAAAACATCTTTGTTTATCTTTCGTCCCCTAAACCAAAGTCAAAACCCTCAAAGCAAACACACCATTAAGGCATTAATATAATTTTTTTACTTAGCGATAAAAAATGTTGGTATAACTCAATTTCTTCGAATGTAACACTGCCAAATCAAATTTATATAATCTAAATGGCTTTGGAAAGACATTTAGTGTATTTTTGGTAAAAATAGCTCTTGCTGGAACTGAGAATAAAGATGGAAAAAGAGATTATGAAAATTTATTAATTTTATAAGCTACATGCATTTGATTTTTAAAGATTATGAAAGATTATTTTTTATAATCTCTTGTAAGTTACGTCTGGCAAACAAGACATATATTTTATGTAGATTATCTTTCCAAAAAATAAGTATAATCTCTTAATAATCTTGTGTGCCAAACATGTCCTAACCTATTCACAATAGTTTTAAGGTTCAAACTTTGTCAGTTATACATTTGAGCGAGGACTGGAAAAAAGTTGGAAACTTATACAAGACTTTATTGGGAGTTACTTTTTATGTTAATAGCAAGGCTTGAACCAAGCGGTTAATATCCTTACCTCGGGTTCGATCTTTACCCCATGCAAAGCCGGAGGTTCTTTTCTACATTTGATAAAATTGGAAGCAACATCTGTACCTTATGTAGGGGGTAGAGCTGTCTACATCTCAAACTCTCTCATACACTGTGAAAAACGGTATTAGGACCCAGAGACGGAGCCAGGGAGTCCCATGGGTGCCTGAGACACCTATAGGTTTTAAGAAAAAACATCTATTTTTTTCAAATATAACTTAAATGACCCCAGTCTATCGAAATGTGTTTTAAGTCTTATTTAGTTTGCATCTTAAACTCTATTGTATCACGGTTAAAAAAAAATTTGTGCACCCGGTCATATTTGTTCCCCGTGAAAGACGGTATTACGAGTTACTCCCTCCGTCCCATATTAACTGTCCAGCTTGACTTTTCAAAGTCTTTCTTTTTTAACTTTAACCTTAAATATTTTTATTTGTGTTATATAATACTTGATGCAAAATATAAGAATAGATTGGGTTTTAAATGAATTTCCATTGATATAACTTTCATCAAGTATTATACTAGTATAACACAGACAAAAATATTTATGATCAAAGTTTACAAAGAAAGACTTAAAAAAGTCAAACAAGACGGTCAATATAGGAAAGAGATAGTACTTAGTTTTTTTATGTAGAAAATAATCCGATTAAGGTTTTAATTGAAAGAAGAAAAACTAGAGGGACCAATGAAGTAAACAATATAGTTTTCCTTTCCCTAATACTCGATCGGCGATTGATTTTTACAGGTCAGAGAGTCGATCTAGACGAAAAGAAAGATGGTGAACATGACGACGTTTTTCGGGATGTCATTAGGAGCATTTGTGTTCTGGCAATCGATGGATAAAGTTCATGTTTGGATTGCTCTTCATCAGGACGAAAAGGTACTTATTTATTTCTCAATTAGGGCTCTTTTAATATATATATATATATATATATATATATATGTGTGTGTGTGTGTGTGATTCGGTGTTTTGTTATATATGAATTAGGGTTCTTATTATGTTCATTTCATTATATATTTCTGGTAATTTATTAGTATTGTAGTAAAACAATTAGTGAAGCTAACTTTTAAAATTTGTGCTACTAAATTGCATTCTATTTAGTCAAGTAATGTGAAATTAATGTGAGAAATATCGAAAATGTAGCGCTAGTTCTATATCGTACCCTCCCATCACTTTTACCCCCCAACAATCTCTAACCACTTTTTGTAATAAACAACAGAATAATAAAAAGGGAATGTTTGTGTTTTGCTTGTCGTCGTGACAAATGGTACACTCGACGCCAAGCCCACCACAATGGTGACCAAGACCCACCCCAATCAAATTTTAACCATCGCTATGGGAATGTAAGACAAACATGAAAAATTAGACTACACATGAATATACGTGTCTCGGTCAAACAAGAATGACCTGCATCCACGGCTTATGAATTTTAGATTTGGGTTTAGAGTTACATTAGGCAAAGAACTGAGCTGATCTATCCCGGAGGATTTTTGGGCGTCCTTAGACAAATCCACCCCCGGATTGTTGGTAGGTCTCTGTTAAATATCAAAATGTATTATCAGTTTGGGGATTGCAGGGGTGTTTGATGAACCTGATATAAAAAACAGTGAAATGAAACAAATTACGTGACTTGATGAACTAAATACGGATCATTTGTAACAATTGCAGCAAGAAAGAATGGAGAAGGAAGCTGAGATCAGGAGGGTGAGAGAGCAGTTGCTACAAGAAAACAGAGAACGTGAACCTATTGCCTAAGCTTGCTACCTCAAGATGTCTGTATCATTGGATGCGATACTTTATGTCTTTGCCTTCAACTTGTTATTGTATTTTCTGGAAATGACTTCTGTATTACGAAGATACAATTTTCCTTTTGTCTTTTCTAATAACACCTGAATTCCATCGACAGTTGGTTTGTTATATGAAGTTATAATGCGTAGTGAATTCTCAAAGTGTATCTGTTTTACTGTAGCTAATGCATCATGGAAACAAAATTATATATCATGACTCGTGAGGTATACATAAGTTGCCAATAGTCACGTTGGATATGCCTTTTGGTTTGATCATATTCCGTGGTAGTTTAGTCACATCACTGACTAGCTGAGAAGCAACTTAATTTATCAGACTATTCATGTTATACTCTAGGGTAGTTTAGTCGTATCACAGAGACTCGTGAGATATATAGATTGCTAACTCTTGGATTTGCCTGTTGGTTTGTCATATTTCGGGGGATTTATCGTATCACTGAGACAGCAGTTGTAATTTCAGGTTATTTTGACTTCTGTTAAAAGTGATTATCCTCTTCGTCGATTTTGCTAAATTAAGTGTTTATGAATATGACATGGTGTTAGAAGAATAAGACTCCCTATACTCGTTTTTTTATGATATGATTCCAGTGAAGTGCAAATATGGTCTTTGATGGTGCATATGGTCATATCGTTTTCGTGGCACTTATCTGTTACTTTGCACTGTTATCCTTCAGGGAATATTACTAACGTTCATGTATACCAAGCATAACTGAATGCTTCTAGTTCATATATCTTTTATCTCCTTATGTTTGATCTACGGTCTCTATACAGAGATATGCTCCAAAAACCCGTCCTCAGTTCGGATTGCAGGCTGCAACTCGCCTGCATGAAGCTGGAATCGCTACTCTGTTCCTTTAATATATTGGCATCAATAGATAGTGTCTCTCCATATTACACTACTAACTTCAATCCTTATCGAGAAGTTGCCTAACTGAAAGTTATCATGAGCACACAGCATGAACTCAGGTATGCAGTCTTTACATACTTGAAATGTGTATTTTTCCTGGTACAGACAAATTTCCTGCTAAATATAGAAAGTTAGCTCCCCAAAATACAGCTCACTTTATCCTGATACAGTAATATCCGATGAAAATAAATTTCAAAATGATGTAAATAATCACTTTGATAACAAACCCCCTCATTTCATCACTATATAAACTCACACAAGCTTATTTCCTACATCAAACTATTCAACTATTTCCTCTAAACATGGATATCAGGAAGATTTTCTTTTTCTTTATAGCTCTTTCGTTTACCCTTTTCGTATCAGTGTCGAGTTCCGTTGACTTCACTGAAAGAGACTTGGCCACAGACGAGAGCCTGTGGGACTTATACGAGAGATGGAGGTCCCACCACACTGTCTCGAGGGATCTTGGTGAGAAGAGGAAACGATTCAATGTGTTCAAGTACAACGTGCAGTACATTCATAGAGTGAACCAAATGGACAAGCCTTACAAGCTGGGCCTCAACGAGTTTGCTGATATGACCAACCATGAGTTCAGGTCTGGCTTTGATTCAAAGATCCAACACTTTAGAATGCTCAAAGGTGAAAGACGCCAAACCCCATTCATGCATGGGACAAAAACAGATCTTCCAACGTCCGTTGACTGGAGGAAAAACGGCGCAGTCAATCCTATCAAGAACCAAGGCCGTTGTGGTATGTAATATTAAATGGACCGGGCCAGCATGGTCCGGCCCCTGCACTTTCTGTTCAAAATTTTAATATTAATTTGTGTGTCAAGTCCGATTACAAATGTATACATATATGCCCAAATCAGCCCGTTTGACAGGGTAAATTGTATTCGTCACCTCAGCCCGATATTAAATCATTTTTTACCATGTGATACAGGTAGCTGTTGGGCATTTTCAACCATAGTTGGTGTGGAGGGCATCAACAAAATCAAGACGAACCAACTAGTTTCTTTGTCTGAGCAAGAGCTTGTTGATTGTGAAACCGACTGCAATGGATGTGATGGAGGGTTAATGGAAAATGCATACGAGTACATTAAGGAAACCGGTGGGGTAACAAGCGAGCAAACTTACCCTTATTCTGCACGCGGTGGTCGTTGTGATACATCGAAGGTAGCGGAAATCATAGGGTTTTTCACTTTTTGTGCACCTGGGCCATTAAAAAATTGTCTCAATTTTTTTGTCATTTTGTAACAAAAAACAAAAGACTCTTGAATACTCGCTTTCAATAATAATCATCAAATGAAAATGGTGAATGTGATGCGTTTTTTGTTCTGCAGAAAAACTCACCTATAGTAAAAATCGATGGATTTGAAAACGTGCCTGAGAACGACGAAAACGCATTGAAGAAAGCCGTAGCCCAACAGCCTGTCTCCATTGCAATAGATGCTGGCGGTCTTAGTTTCCAGTTATACCGTGAGGTAAAAAAATATCTTTATAAACACTAACATCTGTTTTACAGTATTAGCATACGCTAAGGATTCATGATCGTGTTTTTAGGGTGTTTATAATGGAAATTGTGGCACGGAGCTGAACCATGGTGTGGGAGCCGTAGGGTATGGAACGACTCAAGATGGGATAGATTACTGGCTTGTGAGAAACTCGTGGGGAACCGGGTGGGGTGAACAAGGTTACATTAGGATGCAGCGTGGGTTAAATGCACCCGAGGGGTTGTGTGGGTTAGCTATGGACGCGTCTTATCCTATCAAGACATCATCGGACAACCCCAAAAGTGTGGCTAAAGACGAGCTCTAAAACAAGGAATAGTTTAAAACGGCCTTAATAAGCTTATGTAGCTGTTGTGTTTCGGTTCTTACTGTTTTTACTAAAGATAATAAGAAAGCGTGAATAAGAGTGTACGGTTAAGTGCTAGTTTGTCATTCTTGTTAAAGGCATTAAATAAAGTTCTAATGTAACGTTTTGGGTTTAGTATCTTTTTTCGACATATTAAGTTCCCAGGGTCTGAATGTATACTCGCATTGCGTAGTTTATGTTGTTAAGGCATGAAGGTAAAAATACGGTATCCATGAGAAGATTAAAAACGTCGAACAAAACTGAAAAAGATTTGGCCATTCTAAGAGCATCCTCAAATGCAAGACCTTTCTAAAAGCCTTTTGCTTTTCTGAAAAGACTTTAGATGACCTTTTATCATTGCAAGACAAAGCTTTTCAAAAAGCTTTACTCAAAAGTTTGGAGTTCTCGAACCGGTTGGAGCATTGATTGATAACAGTTTCATTTTACGCTCATTATTAAAGATGCAAAAGATATTGCAAAAGCTTTTTGCATTCGAGTGATACGTTTTTGCAAAAGCTTTTTACACCAACCAATTTAATTGTGTTAAATACATCAAGGATGTGTTTGGCTAAGGGGCTTATAGGACTAAAATTTCAAAAGCCCCTTTATAAGCTTCGTTTGGCGTAGAGACTTATAGGAGAGGCTTTTGAAATTATAAGCCCAAGCCTCATCCATAAGCCCAGCCCCAAAAATGAGGCTAAAATTTTTATAAGCCTCAAATATAAGCCACGTTGGTACCAAATTACTTAATTACTCACAAAAATATCTAATATATACATATGTTAATTTAATTATATGTTCTTTTTAGTAATTTTATAATAATAAGCCCTAACTTAAATTAATTTGTCAAACAAGTTTATGAAAATAAAAATTCTAGTTTTGGCTTATAATATAAGCCCCAACCCCAACTCTAACCCTAACCCCAGCTCTTTAAGCCAAACATACCCCAAGTCTTTTATGACTTAATGCATTGCTGATACTTACGTTGAACATATTTTGTTCAGGAAATGCGGTGATCCGTATTGTGACTCGGATACTTTATAAAAACGTTTTAGCAAATCAAACTAACTTTATACAGAAGATGAAAAAAGAAATGTTTGAAAGTAAAAGTTTTTATTTTTTATTTTTTTATATTTTGTCACAAAATCTAGTTGCGATACTTGCAGGAAAAGATATTGAAATGACAACCTTATTTAATACTAGCTCAATAAGTCTTACTTCAGCATTTAAAAGCATTCTCATCAACCAAATATAAAAGGCTCATTAAACATATTGATTCAAAAGTAAAAATTATGAATTATGGTATAAAAGCACAAGGTATGGGAAGCTTTTAATATGCCAAAAGTTCATTTTTTATGTCATTGGTGAGCCAAATCATACCACTATTTGGTGTCATTGGTGAGCCAAAGGTATTTGAGCCATTCCAATGGCTCAAGTCATTTGTGATGTTAGGTAGTTTTTTTGTTTTGTTTTTTTGTTTATTGTGAGTGAGTGAGTATTTTTTAATGGGGTATTTTGTGAGACCCAATAACATGTTAGTGGTGTGTTATGAGGGAGGGTGTTTTAGTTATCGGTGAGTTATTGGGAGGTATATGATGTGGCGCTGAGGTGGCATACTAATAACGTGTTATTGATATCCATGATACCTTGTGCTAAGCTTTAATATATTATCAAAAAGCAGCTTGTGACATTATACACAAATCCTACATCAATTGTGGCTGGGAAAAAAGTTGAGTTCATAAAGTAACATTCGGCTTAGAATGACATAACGTGTTTTGTGGTGGCATCCCACATAAACACTGTAATTAAACATGCTCATGTGACATTAGCATAAGCTTGAATGACCTATTGGAAAGTTCTCGCACGAGGTTCATAAAAATATATTTTTTTGAGTTTGCAGGCAAAATAAATAATATTTTTATCCGAGTAAAGGAAATATTACACGGCCGATTATTATATTTCAGGTTGTACATTAATTATTACTCTTTTATAAATAAGTTTCATATGATTATGAAAGGTGTAGGTATTTCAATTGGGACAAGTTATAAGCACCATTTTTTTTTAAAAGTGATCCTCTCACCTTGACTCAAGTTGAGTATTTATGAGCCATTTGATCTAATGGCTCAAATCAAAATAAGTTGTTTTAATTTGAGCCATTAGATCAAATCCAATGGCTCATAAATACCCAACTTGAGTCAAGTTGATCCTCTCAACTTGAGAGGATCTTCTTCCATTTTTTTTTACAAAGAGCATCCCTTCTTTATTTTTTTGTTATTTTTTTATTTTTGTAATTTTATTTATATCAAAAACTATAAACCTGAAAGTACGGAACAAAAAATATAAAGTTTAATAAATCAAACGTTTAAAACAGTCAGAAATACAGAACAGAAACTGATAAAAAAAACGGTGTTGTACTGCAAACAAAGGTGGACAAAAGGCATCTTTGACTAAATCAGAAGGGGTTTGTATAGTATGATCATCTCAATTACATCACGGGTGATGTTATACAAACCTTACTTATATTGTCACATCAAGAAGTTTTAGTCAAACCGTATAATCCGCGATGCACACCGTACAAACCGATGATGCATCCAATAATTGGATACCCTCCTTATAGGAGGGTGTGAATAACTCACCTGTTACATCAAATATACAAAAAAGAACGAAATAAGACGACAAAATCCGTACAAAAAAATTGTCTTCCCAAAGTACCCCGCGTTTCCAAACGATGTCTGCTTTGTTTTTCTTTATTTTATAACTTTTGAATAACATCTTTGTACAATTACAATACATAATTTAAAGATGCACATATAAAAATATCATATAATACTAAAAATAGTATCATATTATACCTTGAAAGGATGAGCTTTTCTAGTATACAAAGGGTATTGGTAAATAAAAAAGTGAAAGGTTGTGGAACCAAAGTGGGCAATCGTGTGGCTTTGATACACTCAAAAACAATTCATTTCACTATTTCACTGTTCTAGTCAAACCAATTTCAACCAAGACAAACCTTGAAAGACAACTCCTAGGATTCACTTAAATAATGGTCACCGAGTCAAATATGTATTTTGTTTGTTATGTTTGTAAATATTACAAGTATTTTTTCTCTTCAAAAGATGTATATCGATGAAAATACCCTGATTTTATATATATTTTGATGTCAATCGGACCTTCTTTTAAAGAATCGGCTCCAAGCAATGATCTTTTATCGGTGTAAGCATAACACGTGCCAATCCGCGATGCAAAAAGGATATATTATAAAAACCCTCTCTATAATTAATTGTACAATCCGTAATACAGACAGTACAATACTGCGATATACATCATATAACCTTTCAATACATTTAATAATTAAAAACCCCTTATATCAGGTCCGAAAATGATGCCCCATGTAAGGATCCATGTGTTTTGGCACAATCTTTAGGGCCCGTTTGGTTTATAGACGGGTTTAGATTAGGATTTGGATTTGAATGTAAAGTTGTAGATTAGGATTTGGATTTGAATTTAATGTAGGAGTGAGAAAAATATTTAAAATTATATTATGTAATAAAAAAAATGATTTATATAAAATGTGAGAGTAGAGAGATAGAGAGAAAATAAAGTGGGTCCCATACTTTATATTAAAACCTACCACTCCCCCTTACTTTAACACAATTCTTATTATTTAGTATTAAGTCCAAACCCATATGCTACCAAACACTTAAAAAAGAGATGGGGCTCACTTTTCTAACCTAAACCCAATCTATACCCACAAACCAAACGGCCCTTAGATGTTTTAACACGTGTTATGCTTATATTGTCATACACCTTGTCACACCATTGATTTAACAGCTCGAACTATATTGTTGTACACTTCATCACTAGTCTAAGTACATGTGATTTGATACAATGACATTAGGTTCGGTAAATAACATGTCCATATAATTTCAATGTTTTAAAACTTGGTTTCATCCGGTTGATTTAAACGGTTAAATTGAGAACCGGCTCAGAAATTGGTCGGATGTGACTGGAATTAAGCTTGTTTAAGAACCGGATTGAACCGTAATTTTATTGACTCGTGTTGACCCGGTTTGATAGAACCGACCGGATCATGACTTTTTATCAAAAGAATAATGATAAATAAGCTTACTAACTAGACTTACAAATAGGCTTATCACATTTACATATTCAATTTTTAAAATACATCATTTTTCTCTCCTTATATTCACCAATTATTTTTTAAATACGTCAATCACATTTATAGATCTCATTTTAAGTTCATTACTTAGACCTACAAATCATTTTCCTTATCAAAAAATTTAACATAATCTTTTTTTTTTCTCATAATCTTTCTAGTTAATTGACAAGTTGGAGTTTTGAAATTTAATGTTAGTTAAAATTTTGTAGTGTTATAACTTATAATTATAAGTTGATTTTTTTTTGAAATATTTACTATATTATTAAATAAGAGTTATTTTACATACCAAACTTTTCTCACATACCAAGAGACTTATCTTTACCATTCATTTTTAAAAAAAAAATCAATGGCTTATATTAAAACCATTTTATTATTTCACCTATTTTTTATAATTTAAATATCTCATAAACCATTAATCGTTAAGCGAAAATATTTACACCGTCGCGACGAGCATTTAATTATCTTTCTATAGACGGGCACTTTGATATACTTTCGAAAAAAGAAAAAAAAATCATTTTTTTCATGTCTTTTCGTCTTTTTTTTGTTTTTTTTATGTTACTGAAATTTGCATGAAAAAAATCATATATGATTAAACACTAGATTGAATATCACATGTGATATTAGTGTTAAATTATATATGATATGTAATATCATATGTGATATGATATGTATATCATATGTGATTTTACACTAATATCACATGTGATATTACATATCATATATGATTTAACACTAATATCACATGTGATATTCAAATTAGTGTTTTATTATATATGATTTTTTTAATGCACATTTCAGTAACGTAAAAAAACGAAAAAACTTAAAAAAAAAAAAAAAAAAAAGGTGAAAAAAACGAGAAAAAAATTTTTTGTCGAAAGTATATCAAAGTGCCTATCTATAGAAAGATAATTTAATGTTCGTCGCAAAAAAAAAATTTTTTTTTTCGCTTAACGATTAATGGTTTTAAAGATATTAATATTTGAAAAAGAAAATGATAGAAAGTTGATTTTTTAAATTGTTGAGATTAATCTTATCTATTAGATAAAATAATTATGAAGGGTGGAGATTGATCTCTTAATATGTAAAGAATCTTTTATCCTGATCTTAAATCATATTATTATAGATATAGATTTGTAGAGTTGCAATCTTTTTATCGGTTCAATTGTAAAGTTAGATACATCACAAGATTATGCAACATTATAGATTAAATATTAAAAAAGAAATATGCATAAGCATAGTTCCAGTTTGACGAGCACGTGATTTAAATGGTTGAAAAGATAACTCGATAAATTGGATCGATAAAAACCGGATGTTAACCAAAGGTTTTTCTAGCTTGTGTTATAGGGTTACAATTTAAGTACTATCAAAAGTACATAGAGACACACTAAAAAATACAAAAAAGTAAGGGATTCATGAATTTTGTAGATCCCGGAATACTTTTTTATGAGTCCTTGATTACTTTCTGTGCTTAACTTGTGCACCAAAGCACAAGTTAAAAACCCTTAAAATAACTTATTTGTATAGATTTGGACTGAACCAGTGACTAGAGACAGACTCCAAATTTTTGTAAGGATCTTGCATAATTTTTTTTCTTTTATGATTATGAGTTTTAAATTGCCCAATGAAGAATTTTTATCAGAAAAATTGAGGGTTGTACATATCAATAAATGATACTCCTTTCGTTTCAATTTAATTGTCAGGAGAGAGAAATCACAAAGTTTAATAAAAGTGAAGCTACTTTAATTTTCAACCACACGAATAGAATATTCCCTCTTTAGATTCTTTAGTTTTACTAAAAAAGGAAAGTGGACAATATTTTTGAGATATCGAAAAATAAAAATATGAACAATTAAATTGAGACGGAAAAAATACATTTTATCAAAAAATTACATTTCGTGACCTAAAATGAGGTGTGACTCGGCTCCTTTGTAGGTCCGTCCGTGCCAGTAACACATGTCAATTAAATATTTACCGTCCACGTGTCAAAACCCCAGAGAAGCCATGAAAGGGGATAACTGGAAAGCAAAAATAAGCATACCTGGGGCCTATCTCCACCATCTGTTTTCATGTAATAAAATGACAGGGCATCCAAAGAGGGGTCGGACCCTCTCTATGAACCTGTACGGCCCAAAGTCAAACCCCTCTTCTTTAACTCTATTTTGTCTTTGTTTGTGTTTGCATCTCGAAAATTACTACTCGTAACACATGAAGTAACTAATAAGAATGTATCATTGTCAAGTCCCTTTTTAGTACGTTGTGAATCTTGACTTGTTTCTTTAACTAGTGAAGGGTCTTTTTTATAACCAAGCATGTGTGACTTATGTTCATAGATAGTAATGTTGGAATTATATAACATGACATTCAATAAATAAACCACAAACATTAAAGTATATGAAAGATTAACGAATAATTAATTAACATAAACAAGAATATGCGTACCTTACTTGATTCTAGACGAACAAGAATCAAATCTACAAACTAGCAATTTGGATGAACCCTAATTAGGATTTATAGGATTATATGAATTACCCCTTACCGTTTTTGTAATTCAATCCAAGAATACTAACAATAATGTGTTAGTATCACTTTCTTGTACACACGTACTATACCGAATTAAAGGAATGCTAGTTTTAATCAAACAAAATAACTTGAGTTTGGAAAAGGTGGTGATCGATCCTTTGGAGAGGGTGTCGACCGGTTTTAAGCACAAAAACACACACAAACTTTTTAGGTTTACCTTAATGAGTACAAGAGATAAATTACAAACACTCTTGGTTTTGTATTTATATCCAAACTAACTTGGTGAACAAGTTTGAGTTGTAGATGGGTTGGGTTTGGGTCTCCTTGGCCGATCGGTGCTAACATCCCCAAGGGGATTCCGAAACCTTCCCAATATTTACAACTTAGTCTTTTTCCAATTACATTTAACTACCGTTAGTCCATTCAACTAATTACTTAACATCCGTTATGTTATTTCGTTTAATTAATAAATAAATATAACTATTACATTTAATTATTAACTTTAATTCTCATACGTAAAGTGTGCAATCCCGTGGTCTCGAGTTCGATCCTAACTCACGTCTACTAATTTATATCCATAAAACCAACAAGTAAAAGATATGTATTAAATGGTAAAAACTTAAAGAAAAGGTGTAAGTAAATATTAAAATTTGGATTGATGGTCATGTGATTTATTAGGTAAATAATCAAACCGGTCTTACAAATCATTCCCGGTGGTTGTGTATGCCAATGTTCATTGCTGATTTTTTGTCTTTTTGAAAGGCGTTTATGTTTTATTTAGACTAGCAGGGTATCCGCACATTGCAACGACGGGTACCTTGTAATCAAAACTTTTGGTGAACAATATTATTCGATTATATATTTTTCGTAATAATAACTTGTTTCTAAGACCATGACATTTTTCACATTGCGTATACTGACTTGTCCTTAATTCAACAAAGAATAGTATATAAGTTGATTAGCTTAAAATGTCTAAGTTGTGGGCTAATAATACCCTACACATGATGTTCAGTTGAAACTCAGAAGATAATACTGTGTCCAACCAAAAATGACATATATTTCAAAGAGTTGATCCCTTTTGTGTGTTTGTAGATTGTCTTCGTGTTGTCTATTTTTTTAACCCAATTCCAGTTTCTTATACCTAATTTCAACATCAACAAAGTCCTTAAAATGTGCTAATTTAAAAGATACTAACCCTAAAACTAAGCAACCTAATTTCACTCTCACTAAACAAATGCCATACTCACAGCCACCAAATAACAAATCCGTCCCTTGTGTTCTTGATATAATCGAACATCAACAAAGAAAATCTAAGATCTCTCTTGTTAATGCGTAAACCCGATTCATACGTGCATACAAGGTCTAAGGTGTTTTCTCTTTTTGTGTTTTCTTTCTTTATGATGTTCTAAATACAAAAAACGTTCATATGGCTTCAAAAAAATTATAAAAAAGGTTCTTTTGAACGAAATAAGGAAATGATGTAACAAATTTGTTAGGTTCTTTCCTTTTAATTTTTGGACATATGATAGAAGTTGAAACTTCTTACAAATCTATGATGTGATATGTGTTTAAATTTTCAAAGAATTGTTAAGAACACCAATAAAATTTAAATCTTGTTTTATTTTCCTTTTATGTTTCGATATTGATTTGTTGTGAGAATGGGTTTGATATATTGTTGACTGTAGTTGGAGTTGGATAAAAGGATGGTAGAGAATAAAAGGAGGCTGGAGAATTTGTATATAATTGTGTTTATGATGTATTTAGTGTAAAAAAATTGTGTTTATGATGATTGTAAATGTAGCTTCATATCTTGTGTTAATTATATGTATTGAATTAAAATAAAATCTCGGTACATTAATATGGAGTAGAGGGAAGTATTGGATTGTATTTGTATCTTGTGCTTAGGTAGTTGTAACAATTGATGATGGGGTATTTTAAATTAGGTATTAATTGTATGTAAGAAGTATTGTTTGTTGAGTTTGATTTGTACTTTACATAATTGTATATTATGTTTAGTTGCTTGTATGTGCTTAAAATCTAATTTTAAAAATTTTACAGTCATAAATAGGAGAGAGGTTCATCCCTCCATTATAAGTAGTATAGATGCTCAATTATCCAAATCCATATTGTCTCGTTTATTGCTTCGACATTGTTAAAGTTTGGAGGAAGGTTTGGGCAGGAACGTAGTCACGACCAAGTATTATCGGGTGCATAAATCTTTTGAGCCGTAATACTGGAAACATATTTCGAAAAACCGGGTGCATTTAAGATGCATTAGGAAAAAATCAATGTTTTTTTTTTAAAATTAACACTATATCAAAAAAAATCCATGGAGTTCCCGGACAAATGCGAGAACCCCCTAGCTCCATCCCTGGGTTTGGGGATTGTGTCATTGTGTGGAACTTGGGCTCGTCTAACATTTTCCAATCTCTTTCAATCCGCGACCTTGCTTTAGGTTCAGTTAGTAATATTGGATGCAACCATTTAAACAAAGATACACATTGGTTTTTCAATGCTCACTCTGGGCTATACGGATGTGGAGGAACAAGCTTGTATTGGTTATGCTCTAAAATATAATCAATAATTTGTACGGCCGGAAATACGTGAGTCTATTGGTGTATATGCGTATACATTGAGGAATATGTTTTAGTTAATATAAGTTAAAAAAGGTTAATATAAGTAATATATTAAATATCATATATTAATGATATTTATTTCATGAAATAATTTAACGATCGTTAGTAATTCGTTAAACGCGTAATTAATTACCAGACTAACTGATTAACTTGCAATGGACTAGTTAAAATTAGAAAAAGTCAAATAAGCCAATAAAACCCTTGTGGGTTAGGGGCCGGTCGAACAAGGACTAAAAAAGGTAAAAGGTTTTGTTGCTTGGAGTGTAAGTTAAGTAATTAATATTTAATATATCAATTATCTTAAAGACTAATCTTAGAAGTTTCCCCGAGGGGGGAGGGGGTTGTAGTATTACTAATCCTAGAAGGATTAGAAGTTCAACTACATAACTATATATCGAACCTTTGTGATTCATTATTTACTACTCATTTTAAATCCTTGCTCTTCTAATACCTAAAGCAAAAACCAAACACATTCTTGGTGACCAAAAACTGATCGTGAAACCCTAATCCCTTAGGGTAATCAGCCAAGTTCCAAAATCACATAAACTGTGTGTTTCATTGTGTTATTCGTGACGTGTACTAGCATACACATATTTTATGTGACGTGTATGTATGCAACGATAGAGATAACATATTTTGGTTAAAAGTTTCGATCAAAAGCGATTCAAGATTCAAAAACCGTTACTTGTCTTAGTAATTCAAGTAACATAAGATTACTAATTGATGTGTGAATTATTTTATGTGCTAACCTTTAAACATCAAGCTAGATCCAATCTGTTGTGTACTCGTAGTGATTAATGGTTAAACTTGATTGTCAAATCCCAACAGTTTGTTCATGCAAATCATGAATATGTCCAAGCATTAGAGAGAAAGACATCTTTCTTCGATTCATCGCCTTTCTAAAATCTAGATTACTGCTCAGTTCTCTCATGGTTTAGCGGCTTGGAATGATGGATCTGAAGGCCTTTTGATGTTCTACCTCTTGGTTGAGTCTTTTTTTTGGGTAAAGGGTATTGCCCCGGTAAAATATATTTAATCACAAGAAACAAATATGTACAATGAAATATGGCTGAAGTACTACATTAATCTCAAGTAACGCTTGAACAACCACTACACACGTTTTGGAACTGTTTGTTAATGAAATCTTAGCCTTTCGAAAAAATAATAATAACATTACCAAAGTATTTGTTAAACTTACGAGAACATTTGTTTCATGAGAAAACTTAAATAAATAAATAAATAAATGGGTTTTGCTAACAACAGCCCTTAGGGTTGTCGTTAACAACAAACTTTTCACTTTTTATTAAAAAAATAATGCATTGTCCAAACAAAATCATCATGAATTAGTTATTAGCTCCTATTATTTCTCAAACACATTTGTAATTCATTTCATTTATTGGTTGTATAAGCGAGAAAGGTGGCACATGTTTATATTTATCTATTAATGTTAGTATTATTTTGAAACAAAAAAAGTGGAGTTTGTTTGCATTTTCATAAATAAATAAATAAACATGTTTAAAGTCCAAAGTGAAAACATTCTCACCACCATGAGGAAAGCGAGCTTATTCTTAATGGAAGTTGCTTCCTTATACGGTAAAGGATTTTGTTGAGTATCTAGTATTTCCAAACTTGTTAGTTTGATGGTAGAAAAGAATAAAGACACTTTTCATCTTTTGGTGTATCGCTTGTTAAAGTTGACTAAGATTTTGCCTGTTGCAATTGCTACAGTTGAAAGATGTTTTTCAAAAATAAAACTCGTGAAGACAAATTTGTATAATAAGATGAGTGAAGACTATTTTAATGGTGCGTTAATTTGTGCTACAGAAAAATAAGAACATATAAATGTTACTAATGACACTACAAAAAAAAGTTAGAATCTCGACGCTTATTTTTTCACGCTTTTGGAAGGGTGGAATTTTTTTCAGTCTTGTACACATCTCTAAGCGTGTCTAAAATATTTACAATGGTCATGCAAAAATGTGTGCATGTTACTAAGTAGTCCACACTTATAAGCGTGTAAAAACTAAAAGGAATAGCCACATCCTTTAGGGTGGATATAATATACCAAAAGCTACGCATAAAAGCGTTTACAAATATTTGAGTATAAGAAATTAAAAGAATTAAGTTCACGACAAAAAGCGTGGACTTTTTATATACCTATAATTATAAAATACATTATCCAAACTAAAAACACACTCTCACTATCACAAATAACAATTCTCTCACTATCACAAATACAGATAACTTCCCCAATTCGAGAGATACATCTCACTACATTTTCCCCAATTCATTATGAAACCGAAAAACATATAACAATTCGAGTACATCTCACTACATTTTCCCCAATTCATTATGCTCATCTTCAACAATTCATTTTCCCCAAATCTCAATTCGTGTAAACCCTAATTCAATCAAATTAATATGATTGAATAATTCGTTATCTGAACACGATTTTGATTTGCACGTGGTGGATGTTAGGTTATTTTTGATTTGCTGCTGGTGATGTTAGTTTAGTTTCGATTCGCATCTGGTAGATGTTAGGTTAGTTTCGATTTGCTGCTGGTGATGTTAGTTTAGTTTCGATTCGCACCTGGTTGATGTTAGGTTACTTTCGATTTCCAGCTGGTGTAGTCTCAATTCGATTAAGGTATGTAATCTCAACACGATTTTGAATTTCATTATCTGAATTGTACTGTGGATTGAATATACATATGTGATTGATATGATCGTTGAATAGAATACATTGTGAAAAGAGACTTAAGAATTATGTGAGTTTTTGCGAATCTTATCATGTATATGTTGATTAGTAATAGATGCTTTACTTCTATCAGTAATATATGATGATGTATATGCTGATTAGTAATAGTATATGTTGATTAGTAATATATGTTGTTATTATGTATATGTTGATTAGTAATAGTATATAATATATCGTTGACTTAATAATAGTATGTAGAGGTGGCTAGATGAGTGGTTCGGGAGGTTTATGTAATGGGCCAAACGGGTTCTTGTTGAAAGTGGTCGTATTTAGGTACACGTTAAAATAGTCATGCCGGGTAGGGTTGACCTGCTTACACATTAACACTTTAATCGATCGTATCATACATTATTGCTTGTAAAAACTATATATGTGGTGATCTTGACCGGTGTCCTGAAATGCAGAAACTCTCAGAATGTGGGAAGAAAGCACGACATGAACAGATGCATATTCATACTACTGGTGCTGTCAGTTTCGCGTGAAGAAACCATGAATTTGTGAGTATATTTAATCTCACAACTGCTATAACTCGTATTGTTGTGCATTCTTTGATATTCTCTATCTAATATACAGAAAGTGAATAATAAAAGATCACCGAATGATGTTGAAAGGTTTCAAATTTGTTCTAAAACGGCGGACGACGCATATATTCAAGAAGCAACAACAGAAATGATGGTATACACATACTGGATTATTTTATTTTAAAGTTTTATATGGCATATTTTGATTTATGAACTTAGAAGCGTAGGCATTGTTTTAGGCTCAAGCAAATAGAGAAATATTAAGAAAGAAGTTAGAGCTAGGAGGTCCTGAAGGTAATGTTGAACATGACGTAGTGGCAGAAATTGCTAGGAATGTTCTTAACACACTTATTGGAGATGAAAATCCTCGTTGTTTTGGAGCCGGTGTAACAAAATCCCAAGTATCCAAATTCAGTCGCGATCTAAGAAAGATGAGGGGTGAGGTTCTAACAAATGAAAATCGTTTTTTGTTGGAGAAAGTACAGACTCAAAAAAAACAATTAGAGACTCAAAAAAAGCAATTAGAGAATCAAAATAAGGAAATAGAGACTCATAAAAAGCAATTAGAGAATCAAGGTTTGCAACTCAAGGATATGGGACAAAAGCTAAATGAGCTTTATGGAATGCTCAAAGTTGTTGAAACTGCGTTTCTTGATCTATATAATGGTGCTTCTACTTCTGCTGCTTCTACCGGTACATGTGACAAACAGGTGAGTGGTTTATTGTTTATCGCAATAAATTTTTTCAGTCCCTTGTTTGAAGTATTTTATGTTTTTTTCAGCCCTCTTTTGGCGCATCACCAATTACGGACCACTACTCACCCATCATGGATCACTAAACAGGTATATATTTTAATGTGTTTAAATTTATATGTTGATTGATGAGGACTTTCGTAAGTTATTAATTGCATAAAGATAATTTGTAAGATGATGCACATTGTAGTACAGATCAGTAGTACAGATATGGTGTTTGACAGTTAGTCGATAACGACCTCGAGGCGTGACGTGTTTTTGTGTGATCTATGTTAAATGTTTGGTTTGGTAAGTAGTGATTATTTTGAGAGTTCTGGTTGAGGAATTTATTAGTTGAATATAAATAAGAATATGAGATGTTGTCTTTTTAAAGCTAGGAAATAGGGAATGAGTAAGTAGCAGATAACACATTTGAATTCGATTAGCTAATAGTATGCATAAGGAGGAACTAATTGTTTTCACAGATAGAAACTTGTGTTATTGTTGAGATGTACGACTAGGTGAAGATTTTGAAAGGACAAGAGGATAAAGATTTTCCGTAATAAGAGGTTTTGTTGTACAAAGGCTAAAATCTATTTTCAGTTTAGTTAATAACACGAGTGTTGGGTTCATTTGTTGCCCTACTGATTTTGGCTCATAATTCTTAGGCTAGCCTTGAACTTGCAACTTTGTCTTTGCACTTATATTGACACTAACTTCAACTTCAATGGCATATTGAAGGTTGATTTGATTGGGACTAGAAACTGGTCATCAGTAGAACATACATAACTAAATAACAAATACTGAGGACAGATGTCCTCATCTCCCATCGGCCTCGTCGCCATAACTATACTAGATAAAACAGACATAGAGGAAAGAGCTATCTATTACCTTTTGTACAAGGTATGGCCAGTTAACCATTGTTTAATTTTAACTTATTAATTGTTTCAATAATCTTGATTAAACTATCACTGATAGTACACTATATAGGGCATGCTGCTGTTACTTTTATTTGGTCATTCATATGTTAGATTTTATTACCTTTTGTACAAGGTCCAGTTAAACATTGTTTATCTAACAAGTTCAACATCCACATGAAATTCCAGAAACAAAGAACAAATAGTGACATGTGGCGCTATCCCCCCTCTTGTTGAGCTTCTCAAATTCCAAAATGCATTAGTAGATGTAATGTAGTTAACACATATTTTAAGCTTCTCATATGTAAAATGGCCAATTTGTATCCTATGCATTAGTAGCTATGTCTAAGAAAATCTTTAAGATGTTATATAGATGATCTTTTGAGTTTTTAAATACAAACTAATTTTTGATTTTCTTTCTTTATATTTAGGAGCTTGTTGAAGATGAGAGATTGAAGAAATGTTAATGGAATTTCAGTCTCGTCTAATAGATGATGTTTTGTAAATATACTTAGAATCTCGTCTATAAATCTTTTGTTGGTTTGTATCAGTGGGCAGAACTATGTACTTAGAAATATGGTATGTTGAATCAAGTATGTTGAAATCTTTTGTACAGCTAGTCATGCTGCAAGAAATCTATTTTGTATTTCAATGTCTGCAAGAAATCTGGAATTAAGTATACAACTAGTCTTGCAGAATCAAGTATGTTTGTTTTCTGTATTTCCTTATAATACAGGGTATCAATTGTAAAATTATTAAAAGTGCAGGGTTATAATTGTAATTTTATCAAAAGAGAGCCACATTATAAACCGTGGAGTTTTTTCTCTCATGGTTCATGCTTAAACTGACTCCACCATATAAAGCATGTACTTTTCAAAATTTTACACGCTTCTTTTTGTGACACCTTGTAAATTTTTGTGACGGCAAAAAGGGTGGACTTTTAGTCACTTTTGCCACTCTTCTCAGCGTGACAATCAAATCCAAATGTCTACGCATAGTACCGTCCACCATTTTGTGACGCTGATATACTCCACGGTTAGGCCCAGCGTGGACTCCAATTTTAGTTACACTTATAACCGTGTAAACATGCCCCAATGTGTGTGTATAATTACACCATTTGTTGTAGTGTGAGGTTGTACGCAAGCAAATTTTTGGTATGAAAGATCGAATGGGATCTAATTAAGAGATATGTTCTTAATGTCGTTACTAGTTTTAATGAAATGAACATTTTAATTTTTTGTATACTTTTTGTATTCGTAAAAAAAAATTATACATCCGATGGCTTAATATTTTGAATCCGTCGCTGATTAGCTTCTCGGTTCTGTCTAATTACACGTCCCTCTAATTTACTTCCATTTATCATGTTTTGTGTTTAATTTAGAAACCGACAAGTTAGGAAATACTCATGTTTAATCAACGTTGTTTAACAAGTGGCACTATGACACAGCTAGAAAACACTCACATACTAGTTGAAGTAAATTGTACTAGTAATAAGTTTTTTTTAAGACTAAAAAATACAGCGTTGGTCCCTAAACTTGGTCATACGCTTCGCGATGAAACAAAGCTGGGCGTTATCATCGCCGGAGGTCTAAAAGTTGGGCTTTAAATGTCAAACTCGTCCCTTGACCAGGATTGCCATAGTCAACTTTAATTTTCTGGATTTCCTTCGAGGGTATAATAGATCATTCACAATTTTGACCCAACATAATTAAAATCTAACCCAACCTTCAACCATATTTGTAGGCAACACATAACATTCAACCCTAAAATACAATCAACACAAATTCTACCCAAAGCAAAAAAAACTATAATAGCACAAAACGATAAGGGGAATGCTTTGTTGAGTTCGTTGAGGAAAGAAGACTGCCCAAATGAAAAGGATTTGGGTGTTAAGAAGGAGAAGGAAGAGGCTGACATTGTGTTATCAAAGTTTAACGATTTGGGAGAAATGATTAAAAATCTGGAAATTTTGTTTAAATATCTTAAGGAAATGAAGGAAAAGGATGATAGGGAAAGTTATGGGTCTAGCTAAGTGTATGTTTAGATGATAGTAAACTTTGTAGTTGTTGAGAACATGAAATCGATAAATAAAAATTTGGGTTCTTATGTAAGTAATTGTGTTTGGTTGTGCATTGTATCTGCCTGAAATCGTTTTGCATTTCTTAATAGTTTTGACCAAGGTTGTCAGGATCGGGATCCTACCTAGGATCGTTTTTGGCTTTGCAAGATCGTGATCGTAGGATCGGATCGGGATCGTAAGTGTAGGATCGTATAGGGGCTGTAGTTCTGTATATATATCTCGGCATAAGTCTACACTTAGTCAATTTGTATACTATATAAGTATATAACTTTAAAAAATAAAAAGAAGGCCCATACTTTAAAGTTTACTTCGTGGTAAATAATAAATAAACCAGTTTTAAGTTTTTTGTTTATCCTATTTGAAATGTACATACGCAAGACTTAATATAAATTAATTAATCATATGTGTGTTGGTAAAAATAGCATGTAGTTGTCGTGAAAATATTGTTAGTCATTATCGTAATAATTTTGTACTTAATTTAGCCAATGCTAACACTAATTTCTTACAATGCGCATCTGTCACTTTAAACCGAATGGTCATTTGTAAAAAACAATGAATTAGTGATTGTGATTGGGCTTTTTGGATCAAATATGGGGCTTAAATGCTTCACATAGAAGAAAAAAGTCCAAAAAAATGGGTTAGCAACAGGATCGGATCGTAAACGATCCTACGATCCTACGATCCGATCCTACGATCCTGAACGATCCTACCTGATTTACGATCCCATTACGATCCTGATCGTTTTTTAAGTGTAGGATCGTAGGATCGTGCGATCCTACGATCAGGATCGCGATCCTGACAACCTTGGTTTTGACTTACCCAAGTCATACCACAATAGTAAAACACTAATTTTTTTGCCTTTCATAAGTTTGTTTGACTTTGATAAGTCAAAATTCAAGATGTTACAATTTGAGACAGTGGGCGTGTTCAGTCCCACTGTCAACACTAACACCAAACCAATTTCTTCCTAAACAATACACCATTGTCAATACATTATTATTTAGTGCTAAAGCGTTTGCATTTTCAACACATATTTTTAAACCACTGCCTTTGCTTTTGCTGATACGGGGGTGTTTGGTTTTGCTGTAACAACTTTTGCTGATAAAAGGGGTTGTTTGGTTTTGCTGATACAAGGGGATGTTTGGTGATACATTATGATTTAGTGCCAAAGCATTTGCATTTTCAACACATATTTTTAAACCACTACCTTTGCTTTTGCTGATACGGGGGTGTTTGATTTTGCTGATAAAAGGGGCTGTTTGGTTTTGTTGATACAAGGGATGTTTGGTTTTGCTGATACTAATTAGACTAAAATACACCCAATATCACAATACAAGAACAGATTAAATACATAAAATTTAGATGATATTTTATCATTAATATAGTCGGTTAAAGATCAGAAACAACTACATCAAACCAAGACCAACAACTAAACAAAAGATCCAATTTACATACCCTTTTTACCAACCTATATTACCAAAACTAGCACCCAAAAGACCGCATTTATCTACCCCCAAGGAAAATGTAACACCCTAGGCAAAGAGGGTGATTGTAACACCTTAGGCAAATCTCACATCGACAGAGGCCTGGAGAGATGCTGATATATAAGAATAACATCCGCCTTATCAGACGCAAATCTTTTTGTGGTCTACTGCGAGTAGGGTTCATAAGGAACTAGCAGTTAAGCGTGCTCGTGTGAGAGTAGCACTGGTATGGGTGACCTACCGGGAAGTCTCACACGAGGGCCACAAAAGCAAAGCCGTGAGCCATCAGGGCAAAGCGGACAATATTGTGTATCAGTAGGCGGGATGTTACAAGTGGTATTAGATCCACTCCAGAGCCGTTCAGGATGGTGGGGCAAACCTCATCGAGGACGATGAGTCCCTAACAGTGTGTTCTCCAGTATTTTCATAAAAGAAAAGAAGAGAAGATACAATCACTTCTCTTCTTTCCTTTTCTTCCCAAAATTGGGCGGAACATTTCCTCTCCAAAAAACACTAGATCTTCCTCCCATCTTCTTCCCAGATCTTTTCTTTTCCTCCCACTTAAAAACTCAAGAACACAACATCATTATTAGTTCTTCCCGGATCTTTTCTTTTCCTCCCAATTTTGAACTCAAGAACACACCGTAAGTGGGGGTGATTGTAACACCCTATGCAAAGAGGGTGATTGTAACACCTTAGGCAAATCCCACATCGATAGAGGCCTGGAGAGATGCTGGTATATAAGAATAACATCCGCCTTATCAGACGCAACGTGTTTTGTGGTCTACTGCGAGTAGGGTTCACAAGGAACTAGCAGTTAAGCGTGCTCGTGTGAGAGTAGCACTGGTATGGGTGACCTACCGGGAAGTCTCACACGAGGGCCACAAAATCAGAGCCGTGAGCCATCAGGGCAAAGCGGACAATATTGTGTATCAGTAGGCGAGATGTTACAGAAAAACCAAAAATTCAGGCATTATGTTCAGCCATTTTCTTAACAAAACATTCGTTGGAACGAATAGCTTCATCAGTTTGACCAAGAATCTGTATCAATTGAACAAGTTGGTGTATGTGCCTGGACTGGATTTTCCTTAGCGCATCCAAACAGTCAAGCGCTATTCCCCGAGGTTCCAGAGCTTCGTTCTCTTCGATCAGCTTCCTACGCTTCATGATTCCTCTATTCAGATGTTCAATGCACTGAAGAACTAGCTTTTTCAAAATCCTTTCTTGTGCAGCATCTTCTTCAAACCACACAGCGATACGATCATTCAACTTGGATGATCCAGCAATCTCTATGAGTTCATTCAACATGGGAAAATCTTCCATTGGAAATTGTTTGTGTGTGGAAAAAGTGGTGGATCGGTTTATCGGTTGGTGTGCACAAGTAAAAAGCGTCTCCGGTAAGAGAAAGTCAAGGGTCTAATAGGTACTTTTTTTCACACTCGGTCCCTGAATTTCTCTTGGTTGTAGTTGTCATACTTAAAACTCCCGCCCAATAATCACTTTAGAATACACAATTGGTCCCTCAAGTTGCCAACTTACGTATACTACAACTTAGTTGAAGTTTAAACAACACAAAACCATTAGAAGTTTGACTTTGTTAAGTCAAACTTCTAAAACATATCAAATTATCAATAAACTCCAAAACAAATATTGAGTAATGGTTTTGCAATATTGACTTTACAAAGTCAAATATTGAGTAATGGTTTTGCAATTTTGACTTTACATAGTGAAAATGCTAATACTACGTACAAAATAGCCATTCACCATTTTCAAGTATTGACTAACTAAAGTAAACTGGAAATGCAGTTTTACTTGCTACAATCAAATTGAAATGGTAAATGAAAGTTTGACTTTCGAATGTCAAACTTGCATCACCTACAATACGCACAAACAACAACATATGAGCAAGCTAATTTTAAGCAAACCATATAAACAAATACTGTACCAAAATACCAAAACTATTTTGCAACATTAATTGTCATAGGGTATTTAACCCATACATAAACTACAACCACTCAAAGAAATCTACCACGGCTGTGGGGGAAGCTTGGTGGAGTTTCAACAGCTTCCTAGCCAACTCCCAGTTGTTCTTGATATTTTCATTCCCATCATGACTCCTATCGCTGAGCCTGATATTGATTGTCTTTAGCGACCGGGAACACGCAAGTATAAACTTTATTAAAGTTAATTCATGCTTTGTTCTAGGAAAAGCTCGAAACACCACAGTCTGTAGTTGTCCATGGCTGAATGTGTTTCTGTCTACAACATTGGGAAAATTTTCCAAAGGTAGAACACTAAGCGTGTTTGCAGCCTGAAAAATCAAATTGTGTTGAGAGTTACACAAACATGGCAATTTAGGAATGTGTATTTGCTACATATGCATTACTCCAAAACACTTACTCTGGTATCCAGCATTTTTAAATTTGGTCATCCACGAATCATTTCAATGATGAACGATAACATAACAATATTCCCAAAATCGACATGGGACATCTTAAGGTTAATCAGGGATACAAAGGGCACATTCATCCTAGAATTAGCTTCCCATATCAACTACAATAAGTTTTAAAGATTAAATGTCATTACTGTTACACATTTCTTTAACATTGTAAAATCATAAATGTAAAACTCAAATTGTTCTTACCGTGCAATCATCAAAATCCAATGTAAGGGTCTCAAGATTTTGAAGTCTTGTCAGGTGAAAGATATCGAATGTTGTAATTGTCGTCACAACATTATAACAACCGAATCTCAAATCTAACTTCCTCAAATTCCTAACTTTTTCAATATCCCATAGTCTCATCTCGTTTGTACTGGGACGATTCATTTTAAGAGACTCAAGTGAGGGACAACCAGCAATAAAGTCCCAAACTGTACCGCTTAGAAAATTGACATGAATCAATTCTAAGCTCAGTAGATTTGGAAAGCCATGAAAATATTCCAAACTAGCTATACCACAAACATGAAGTATCAGATGTTTCAACTCACTACGAGAGTAAAGTTGGGTTGGGAACGTAACTGGGTCACCATACTAGTTTGTAATAATCAGCTCTTCAATTCCATGCTCAGCCAAAAACAAGAGCCACTCACGAATCTCTTCATAATGAAAGTTGTCTATTCCAAGCATTGATCTTGGCTATACAGCGAAGACAAACTTTCTTATTGGACCCATAAGCCAATTTAAGAATCTAGTAACAAGCCTCCCATCAAACTCATATGTTAAATAATAAAATAAATCCTCATCAACTATGACATTGGTGAGCAAAGTCCACTTAGACCTCCAGTTTCGAGCTAAACTAGAGGTTCTCACCGCTTCTAACAAAGGCAACCGATTCAAAATGTTAGTGATCACTACATATGGCATGTTGCTAATACGATCGATCGACATGGTTTTGTTGGAAGTTGGGTTGGTCTTTTGAGTTCTCGAAATGACGATTTAGATTCGGATTTTGATTTTCAGTTTATCATTTCTGGATAATGGTGTATTATGATTGGTAAAGTTGTTTGTTGGGTGGGTATATTGGTTCGCGCGAAATTAGATGCAAGCGTATCAGGGAAGAAACGACTAGTAGGCATAATCACAATTGGTCCATGGGTTGAAGGTTGGGTCAAAATTGTGAATGCTCTATTATACCCTTGAAGGAAATCCAGAAAATTAAAGTTGACTATGGCAATCCTGGTCAAGGGATGAGTTTGGCATTTAAAGCCCAACTTTTGGACCTCCGGCGATGATAACGCCCAACTTTGTCTCATCGCGAAGCGTATGACCAAGTTTAGGGACCAACGGTGTATTTTAGTCTTTTTTTAATTTACGATTTGGGTCATGCTATTGCAACACTCCATAGGGGGTGTTTGTACTTTGTTGGGCTAGCTGCTGTGGCAGTGGCAGTGGAAGTGGGGGTGGGGGGGGAGGGTACTTTTATGTTTTTCCTCGATTTCCATGCCATATTTTTGTTATAAGTTTTTTTACTACAAGTTATTTGATTTTTTTTACAAGATTTATGTTTTTACAAGTTTTTCTGTTATAAGTTTTTACAAATTTTTCTTTTTACAAGTTTTTACAAGTTTTTTTTTTGTTTCAGTTTTATAACTTTTTACA
The DNA here is from genome assembly GCA_019973895.1 of Chrysanthemum seticuspe. Taxonomy (NCBI): domain Eukaryota; kingdom Viridiplantae; phylum Streptophyta; class Magnoliopsida; order Asterales; family Asteraceae; genus Chrysanthemum; species Chrysanthemum seticuspe. The sequence goes on along the minus strand of BPTQ01000003.1, from coordinate 217,663,468 downwards.
AGTTTCTACAAGTTTTTTTGTTTCAGTTTTGTGTTTATACAAGCTTATGTTTTATAACTTTTTTTTAAAAAAAACGTAGTCGGAAAATTTTGAGGCTCAGATTCGAAGGTTGCAAAGTGAGATTTTATCTCACTTTACCGTCTATTCGGTTTTGGTTATCATCATCGCCTCGGAAAATTTTAAGGCTCAAATTTGAAGGTTGCAAAATGAGATAAAAATCTCACTTTACCGTCCATTCGGTTTCGGTTATCATCATCGCCTCACAAGTTCTAAATTTTATCTCAAACTGTTGTTCCCCTTTCACTATCGTTTAAAATAGTTTAGAAATATAAAACAAGTTAATAGTGAACAATGACTGAAATTAACGTAAGTAAAACACACTAGATAATTTTCAACATCATATTCTTATTAGAAATGAATCGTAAAGAATACGTTACCCAAGTACTTGCGGAATAGCACTTGGGATTGAAATGACAAAGGTTGGTGACTCCTCTCTAAGCTCAGGCTAAGTCTGAGCACAACTCTTAGAACCCACTGAGCTATCTCAGGGATAAAGTTGTATTTGGAGGAGTGAAAAGAAGGCTTGCGTGTGTGTGTGTTTTTACAATTCACAAGCTTTATCCTTTCACTCCATCTCTTATGCTATTTATACATGTATGATATTTGACTCTTTCCTAAGTGACAAACTGACATCATACAGAAGATAAAATACTGATGTATTTTGTCTCTGTTTACAAAGACTATTCTAGGTAAGAGACAAGACTTCTTTCCTAAGTTCAGTGATGACACTGAGCCTGATCTTTTGCTATTCAGGGAAAGTTGACTTTGGTTGATAAGTACTTCGTCTTATCTGATTCAAACTTATCCCGCCATGTCCCGCTCTTTCTTCATTCTTTACATCCTTCAGTCTTCTACTTCAGTTTGTCTTCAGTGTAAGTAGTTGGAGAGGAGTCTTAGGGATTCAGTGAGTTATTGTCATCACTCACTGAATCCATCATCTTCTTCTTGACTCAGTCTTCACCCTTTAAGTTCCGCCTTACTGAGTGGAGAGACTTCTTCTTCGTCTCATACTGAGTATCCTGAAGATGACTCACTGAGAGACTATGCACTCAGTGACCTGTTAGTGTTTAACAGATTAAACACTTGGGCTATTTTCTATTCAAATCTTAGATTAAGGGGTTTGGGTATTTACTGAACCCAACAGTCTCCCCCTATTTGGATATACAAATAGCCTAAGTGATTGATCAGTGTAAGTGAGCAAATGGCTTCTTCTTACACTGAATGTACTAATGAATACAATAAGGAACACTGAATATTTTAACAAAACATACATCGTTTATTAATCAAGTTACAAGGTTCCTATCACTAGTACAAAAGATAAATCAAAATGATGTCAGTCCAGATGGATTCCCAATGCTTCAAGCTTGACTTTCTTGGTGATGAGTGTTTCCCTATCAGGATGGTCTCTTATCTTGGCATTCAGGTCTTGACAGAACCTGATGTTTGATGGGGTTTGGATATGAGAGGCCACTGGTATGTAGCTCAGCATTGCAGCTACACCAGCCTGATCAATATCACTCCATCTTTGAAATGTTGGGTTTCCATAGACATCAATGTGGAATAGCCCTCTTTCAGGCTTTTCAATCACTAAACAGTTCACGAACTTAACACCTTCTGGCAGTTCACTGTTGCATTCAAATCCAGGCACTTTTATCTCAGGCTGGAACTCAACCCTTTTCCTTTTGCCAGTGGATGATTGTGATTGAGATCCTTGAGGTGCAGTTAATGCAGGTTGTATTCCCAGTTGTGCTGGTGTATCTCTCAGTCTTTCATACCTCTTACTGAGCATTTTCATTAGCTCCTTAACTGCTGCATTTTGGTTCTTTTCAATAATTGGACCGAGTTCATCGAGTTCAGTGATCCCAAAGTCAATGAATTTTAGGGGATCATGAACCTCGAAATGCCTTTTATCATCCCCCTGTAGACGTTCACTGCCAGTGGTTTAGACCTGGGGATGATTTTGACATCAGTGATCTTCTCAGGCATTCTTCTGCTTGACATTGTCCAATTATAATGGTCAATTCTTGCTTTCCTAATGGCTGCAGTTCTTTTGTTCTTTTCAACCAACTGCTTTTTCATTTCAGCAATTTTTGCTGCATGAGCATCCTTGAACCACTGTCCTGCCAAACCCTTTTTAAGCTTCTTTGAATCAATTCCTACATTCTCAGCTTCTTCAGCAATCACTTGAATCAGTGCTTCCTTAGTCTTCTTATCGTCCTCAGCTTGTTTCTATCTCCTTTCTTCTTTACCAAGATATTTGGTTAGCTGTTGAGGTGTGAGAAGGTATTCAGTGTCACTGATTTTGTAGGGAATCTTCTCATGCTCAGTAATTGTCATTTTTCCTTTTCCTTTGTCCTGGCCTGAGGAAGATGATGCAACCAAGGGTGGTGGTGTTATCATTATAGGTGTTGTGACTGTCAGTGTTGTTGTTGTTGTTGTTGATGTTTGTGGTGGAAGTGATGAGATGGGTATTGCTGAGACTGGTGGTGTTGGCTCCCCCTCAGTGTGAAGAGGAGTTTCTTCAGCAATATTCTCCCCCTCAACTGTTACCGGAGCGTCAGTGAGGGCAAGAGTTGGTGGTGGTGCTGAGGGGGACTGAGCAGCTTGACCCATGAAGGCCTGATAAATTTCAGTGATCATGGCCTTGATATCTGAAGTATCTGATTGAATGCCAGTGACCTTAGCTTCCAAAGTTGCCTGAGATACTTCCAAAGCAGTCATGCGTGGCCCAAGATTCCAGGCCAAGGATATAGATGCCTGAGCCAACGTAACCATTTGAGTGTTGACTGAGCTCAATGTGGTTTGAATGGACTGGACTGAAGAATGAAGACTCTGAACATTTGCTGATTTGAGCATTTCGATTAGTTCAGCGAGGCTGGAGGATTGTTTCAAGTACCCCTCTGTAGCCTCCAACACTTTAGAGTTGAGTGTTGAGTCGTCTTTGACAGATTCCCTGATTTCATCTACCTTTGTGCCTACGCCCTGAAGGTGTCTGAGGAATTTAGCCAAATTTTCATCCAGTCTGTGAATGTTGTCATACATCAAATCCCTATGCTCATGAACGTTTTCATCAAAGGCTTGGACCTCAGCCTTCAGATCAGCATAACTTGCACCAGCTTCAGTATGTTGTTCCCACAGTGTTTCAGTGACCCCAGAGTATAATTTTCTTGAAGCTTTGGTGATCCACTGAACGAGCTGCCTTTCAGTAAGTGGGAGAACATTATCAAATCTTGCAAATTCATCTGTGGAGGAAGAGGAGTCATCATTTTCAGGCTGGAATGGTGATTCAGTTTGCTCCTTTGGATCAGGCTGAGACTCTTGTTCAGATTGAACCTCAGCGTCCACTTCTTCCCCAGCTGATAGAATTTCATCATAAGTATCAGCAAGTTCATCTTCAGAGAACAGTATTCTAGTAACATCAGCAACGGTTAACAGGGGGTTGGTGATGGGTTCCATATCAGCGGGTGGTATTAATCCCTCTGAGTCTTTGTCCCCCTTTGACCCCTCAAACACTGATGGGTATTTTCTAGTGCCTTTAGCAGAGTCAGTGACAATGATATCCCTATCAGCGGGTTGTGTGGTTCCCTTTGAGTCTTTGGGATCGATCAGTGTGCCCTCAAACAAAGGCTTGGATTTGCTAATGTCATCACTGGGCGTTGTGGAAGGCGCTCCCCTACCAGCGGGTTGTTTGTTTCCCTCTGGATCTTGGGGAGTAGTGGTTGTGACCAAGGGCACTGACTGTGATGTATCAGTGTCCTTCGTTGTCACGGGGGTGGATGATGCCTGGTCACCAATGGGTGGCAAATCAGTCTTGGGCTTTCTTTGCCTTTTAGGTTGTGCTCCTGAAGCCTCAAGGGCCCTGAGACTTGGGTTTGGTTTTAGTCCCAGTCTGAGACTTCCCCTTTCTCTTTGTAGGAGCAGGGGTAGGAGACACTGATTCCCTATGGTTGTTTACAGCAACCATATGGGCCGTCAATTCAATGTTTGTGACAAGGGATGGGTCCTTTTGAAAATTTGATTGGCTCAGGATGCCAGGTAAAGAACCAAATTTTTCTTCCTAAGGATAATTTGTACCCAGTAACACTTGCATAGCACAAGAGACAAACCTAGGATACGAAACGTATTTCGTCCTAATTTTGCTCTGTAGCTTGGTTACGAGATCACTGTAAATGATCTCCCCTATGTGGACAGTGACCCCATTCATCAGGCAGTATGCCATCATCAACTGAATAGAGTTAACTTGATCAGTTGATGAGTGATTCCCGCCGAGGACCTGAATCACAAATGTGAATAGGATCCTCCAAGCCACGGGAAATGAACTCTTGGTGACTGGGGTCCTGTCCAAAAACGTTGGATCTAAAACAATTTGTTTTAACCCATCCTTCACTATGGAGGGTTCAGGATGGGCGACATAAACACCTTTGTTGTAATTTAACCCTGTTGAGGTGCAAAATGTTTTATAATCCAGGGTGAATTGTTGCCCCCCGTTAAGACTGAACCTGATGAGATATTCCCTGAGAGGTCTGAGGTTGTTCTCATCAGTAGAGGGTGTCGGGTCAAAGGCTTTCGCTGTTGCCCAAAACTCCCTGAGGAGGTTTTGGTACAGTACATAAGGACACTGAATAAAGGCCGTTTTCAGTGGGCAGTTATACAAAAATTTCATAATGTCTCTATAGGCTGGGACAGTTGGAGGATATTCAAAATTGCCTATGACATTATTTGTTTTAAATTCAACGTTGCTAAGATCGCCTACCCACTGTGAAGCAAACTGAAGAGATTGTGTTCTTGCCATTCCCATTAAAAAGGTTTTAGGGTTTTGAAAAGAATAACTTGACAAGAACAACTGAAAGTTTTTGTATCTCTTAAGTTGTGATGAAAAACTTTTGTAAAGGTTTACAAAGATGATTTTTCAGAAAGGATATGAAGAACACAAAGATTTCTGGGTTTGTAAAGAGATTTTGACAGAGTTTTGATAGCAGAAATCTTTTGTGTGTGTTATAAGGATTTTATGAGGGGTATTTATGAGGGGTGGTTTTTGCATAAACGTGAATATGTAAATATGGTTTTTGAAAACGTTTGAAATTCCACATTTAATGCCACCCACCACTACCGACAGTAAAATCCCGTATTTTGAGGGAACAGTTGCAGTGCACAGTAAAAGTGCACTTTTGCAGCAATAAAATATCCATAGGATATTTTATGTGAGAGAAGGCATTTAATGCCAAGTGGGATGAGGTAAGTGAGGAGACCCCTGACAGTAAGACATATATTCATATATTAAATTGGCATAGTTACCAACCTAGGACATTTAAGTAACTGATACTTGGATCATTTAGTTACTCATTCAATGCTCAATATCAACTGTCAGGGTCCCTGAATGAGTCTTTCTCTTTCAGTGAGAGGATGTTATGTGGGTTTCGTTCAGGGAGGAGGAACCATTTCAGAGAACTTACTGAGATTGGTTTTCAGATGCCTGACTTTTAATGTCAAGCATTCCCAATTCAGCTTTCAGTCTCCTGAAGGTAGGTTCATCCAAGGGTTTGGTGAAGATATCAGCAAGTTGATATTCAGTAGGGATGAAATGAAGTTCTATGTCTCCTTTCATTATGTGATCCCTGATGAAGTGGTATCTGATATCAATGTGTTTGGTTCTTTGGTGGAGGACAGGGTTGTTGGAGATTTCAATAGCACTGGTGTTATCACAGAAGATGGGTACCATTTTGTAATGGATGTCATAGTCATTGAGTTGACTTTTCATCCATAATAAATTGGCACAACATCCTGCTGCAGCTACATACGCAGCTTCTGCTGAAGACATAGCCACTGATTGTTGCTTTTTAGGACTCCAGCAAACCAGTTTTCCTCCAAGAAATTGACAGGACCCTGAGGTACTTTTCCTGTCCATGTTGCAGCCAACATAATCAGAATCAGAGTAACCTTTGAGATCAAACCCTGAGCACTTTGGATAGTAAAGTCCAAGGCTTGAAGTTCCCTTCAGGTATCTGAGAATTCTCTTAGCTGCAGTGAGATGGAATTCTTTAGGATTGGACTGATATCTTGCTATTAGACAGACTCAGAATTGGATGTCTAGTCTAGAAGCAGTTAGATACATCAGTGAGCCTACAATCCCTCTAAATGAGTTTGATTGACTGATTTTCCAATGAGATCAGGTCCAAGGTTATTAGGTGGGACCATTGGAGTCTTCACTGAGGCACAGTCAGATATCTCATATTTCTTCAAGAGATTTCTGGTATATTTCTCTTGACTGATGGATATTCCTTTATCAGTTTGCCTGATTTGTAGTCCAAGGAAGTATGTGAGTTCACCCATCATGCTCATTTCAAACTTCTTTGTCATCAGTTTTTCAAACTGTTTGCAAAGTTTGTAGTTTGTTGAGCCAAAGATGATGTCATCAACATACACTTGGACTAGTATCACATCCTGTTGTGTTCTATAGACAAACAGTGTGTTGTCTATCTTTCCTCTGACAAATTTGTTTTGTATCAGGAGGGCTGAGAGAGTTTCATACTAATGACGTATAGTCCGCATTCGGGTTACGAACCCGACCAAGGCCTGCTACTAGCAAGCCCAACACGATTGGGCTAAACTGATAACGGTTTGGGCTCATGAAGGCCCAAACCCAAAGTTATTTATGGCTAACAATATCGGATATCTCCTATCTTGGGAGATAAGCATCCGATAATCAACTTAGGCGGGATACGTCGAAGCTTGAGGAACACGAAACCAACAAGAATTCTGTGTGTATATAAAGGGTATCTCAGCCCTCATTAAAGGTACGATCTAAAACCCTAACTCTCCATTAACCCTAAAATCGATTACTTACTCTCACGCCGGAGGATAATCGTGGGAGACAATCCCACGATAAGCCTAACGGTGTTTTCTGTTTACTTAGTGCGCAAGTCTCAAGCATCAAGATTCAATTGGTACGAGAACCGGAGTCCAAACAAGGAACGTCCAAATTTTGTATCAACAAGTGGCGCCATCCGTGGGACCAATCACTAAGAACTAGAATGACGAAGCAAGGAAACCAAAACCAGCGATCGCATGGTGACATACATGGAAAAAACAGCAAAGTGGATCGGTTTCTAAACAGGTCTCTGGGACAACCAACACTACTAGAAACCAAGGATCAGGCCCATATCTAGTCTTCCCAACGGTGGAACCACGCCCGGGGACAACCCAGGCCACCCCAACAACCACTGGCACAGAAGGTCCACTGCGCACTCCTTTTACCACTCCACTCTAATCGGTGCTAGAGGCGAACCTCAGAAAAGCACCAGACGCACCTGACAGAAACAATGGTCTAGTGGTAGAAACAGACACCCCTGCTCTAGAAGGGGTTGCGCCGGAACTAGCGCCAAGTGATTTCGTGTCTCAAAACTATGAAACCTTGGCTGCTCTCATGCAAGAGGAAGCTAAAAAGAGGTCTAGTTGGAGTTTGCATGCCCGACTCGATTTCGGCCCGGAATATGTGATATCTCCACCGCGTCATCAGAAGGAAAAGCGCGGAAAGGATAACCGACAACCTCCATTATTTACTAGGATTGGGAGGAGAGTTGAGAATGATGAAGTAGCGGACATGCAGTACCTTGGGGAACACGAGGAAAATGGACGGCGTACCAATGTCCACGCTAGGCTTGGTAGCCGCAGGGTCCATGACAGACTGGGACGACGGTACTCTCCAAGTGAAAGCCCAAGTGAAAGCCCTTCAAGTGGGAACTCTGAGGATAGTCGGCGAAAGCACCGAAAGAGGAAAACTCGTCCTCTGGTAACTCCTCTGGTAACTCCTCGGACAACGCCGAAAGAGGAAAACCGGGCACTGGAAGTCCAGGAGGAAATATCGCGACCAGGAGGAGGAAGACATATCCCTTCCGTGGCGCCGCCAAAAAGTAGATGTGTTCACTCGGCGCATCAGCGACTTCTCAGAAAATAAAAGGAGGCGCATGCCCGCCAATGTGAAAACCTATGATGGAACAGGTGATCCGGACGATCACCTAAATTTTTTTGAATCAGCCGCTACCATCGAAGTGGTGCCACATGTTCAATTCCACACTAGTGGGGAACGCGCGAAACTGGTTCAGTAAGCTTCCACGCAGAAGCATTGATGGCTTTGAAGAGTTGCGGAAGGAGTTTCGCCTGAACTTCACTCAAAGTAAAAAGTGCGCTAAAAACCCTGTCGAACTCGCCAGGGTGAAACAACGCCAGGGGGAATCCACAAGCGCTTATGTGGAGCGCTTCAAAGATGAGTGCATACAGGTCAAGGCATGCCCCGAAGTACTGAAGATCTCAGGGTTCATGAACGGGATCAATAACCCAGAACTCATCAAAAGGCTGAATGACAGAATCCCCCAAACATTTGATGAACTTATGAAGCGCACAAGGTCCTTTATCCAAGGAGAAGCCGCTGCGGCAGATAGCAAGAAAGGTTACTCAAACTACAGGTCACATGAACAACCTCGGAGACAATCCATTGACCAGAGTAGCAACCGCAACAAGAACTACCGCGGCCAAGGGAGTGGACGGGATAACGACAAGTATACCCCGCTCACAAAGACCCCAAAGGAGATATTCGCAACGGAAGGCGCGAACTTCCCAAGACCCCCGCCAATGCGTACTCCAGAAGAACGGCACGTGGGGAATGGATACTGCGACTACCATGGACAGAAGGGCCACACCACCAACGAATGTGTTCAACTGCGCCAACTCATTGATAAACTAGTGAAAGAAGGCAGATTGGACCATTTGGTTAAAAACATCAAGGAGGGGAAGGATAAGCAAAAGACGGGGAACAAGAAAGAAGTACCCAAGGACAAAGCCGATACCATATACATGATACAATCATGGCAGCGGATGACTAGACAGAAGATCGGCCAAAAGTTTAACCGTGGCAACGAAATATCTTTCCCCACCTTGGATGCGGACAACGCAGTAGTGGAACCGCTCACCATTGAGATCAACGCAAGGGGTCACGATATCCACCGCATGTATGTTGATGGAGGAGTGTCCGCGGATATTATGTATGAACATTGTTTCAAGCGACTGCGACCTGAGATACGCAGCCAACTAAGCCCGGCCACGACGGCATTGACTGGTTTCACAGGCGAAAAAATATGGCCCATGGGGCAAATACGCCTGCTAGTCAATGTAGGAAATAAGGAGCATTCGACGACAACTTGGATGATCTTTATGGTAATCAAATCCCCTTCACCATACAATGGCATTATTGGAAGACCAGGGATATCCGCTATACGCGCGGTACCATCTACAGCACATGGGATGCTTAAGTTCCCGGTGGATGGGGGCATTGTCACTCTTTACAATACCACCACACCACCCGGAGAATGTAACACGATTACACATGAAACGACATCCATTCCGAAACAGCGTGCAACGAAAATACCAAACCTGAAGGTCGCAATCCATCCCGAATACCCAGAGCAAGAAGTATCGATCAGGGGATCGCTATCTAATAACGGCAGGGCAGCTGTGTGCGCACTCTTGCAAAAGAATCTGGATGTTTTCGCATGGGAACCAAAGCACATGACCGGGGTACCACGCTCAATCACCGAGCACAAGTTGAGAATCCGACAAGGATACTCCCTAGTACGACAAAAGAAGCGTGGCCAAGCCGCAGAGCGTGCACAAGCAATTCTGGCAGAAGTACACAAACTTGTGGACGCATGTATCATGCGAGAGGTCTACTACCATGACTGGCTTTCCAATCCAGTGGTGGTCAAGAAGAGCGATGGTAGTTGGAGGATGTGTGTGGACTTCACATATCTCAACAAAGCATGTCCACAAGACTGCTACCCGCTATCGGAGATAGACTGGAAGGTAGAATCCTTGTTCGGATACCCACTTAAATGCTTCCTATACGCATACAAAGGTTACCACCAAATTCAGATGGCTAAGGAAGATGAAGAAAAAACGGCTTTCCATACAAGCCAAGGCGTCTATTGCTATACTAAGATGCCCTTTGGTTTAAAAAATGCAGGCGCCACTTACCAACGGTTGGTGGATAACGCATTTGAAAAACAGGTGGGTCGCAACTTAGAGGTTTATGTTGATGACCTCGTAATAAAAAGCCATAAGGAAGATGAATTGGTGCGCGACATTGAGGAAACATTTAAGACATTAAAAGAGATCAACATGAAGCTAAATCCTAAGAAATGCACTTTTGAGGCTACGGAAGGCATGTTCCTCGGATATCTTATAGAGCCCGATGGCATCAAACCGTGCCCAGAAAAAACAAAGGCTGTCATCCAACTTCCTTCACCACGCACGTTGAAAGAAGTCTAATCCCTAAATGGAAAGCTAGCCGGTTTGAACAGATTTTTGTCCAAGTCAGCAGACAAGTCACTCCCTCTATTCAAAACGCTCAAGAAGTGTACAAAAAAGGGAAACTTTCGTTGGACCATGGAAGCAGAAGAAGCTTTTATACAACTTAAACAACACTTAGCAGCACTCCCCATGCTGGTGGCGCCTCGCCCAGGGGAGGAGTTAATCATGTACTTGTCGACAACTCATGGAGTAGTAAGCGCAATGCTATTAACAGACAGGGATTCAGTGCAAACACCGGTGTATTTTGTAAGCAAGGCACTCAAGAAGACGGAGATTAACTACAGTGCAATGGAAAAGTTAGTCCTAGCACTAGTATTTGCTGCAAAGCGGTTACGCAGGTACTTCCAGGCACACCCAATAGCAGTGATTACAGATCAACCCATCAAGCAAATTATCTCCAAACCTGATGCATCAGGACGTCTACAGAAGTGGAGTGTGTTACTAGGTGAGCACAACATTTCCTACAGGCCACGCATTGTGGTTAAGGGGCAAGTACTAGCGGACTTTATCATCGAAAAACCGGACCCTGAGGACTTACCCTCACAAAGTAAGGTGGAAATACAAGACCCATGGATCTTGTTCATGGACGGATCTTCATGCGTGGATGGGTCAGGAGCAGGCCTTATCCTCACAAGCCCAGAGGGAATGGAATTCACTTACGCACTGCGTTTTGAATTCACAGCGACAAACAATGAGGCAGAGTATGAAGCCCTAATCGTCGGACTACGCATTGCAGCTCGAATGGGCGTACGCAACTTGGAAGCAAATGTGGATTCCCGGCTAGTGGTCAACCACGTGTTGGGCGAGTATGTGGCTAAAGAAGAAAACATGATCCAATACCTCAACAAGACCAAGTTACTAATTCAGAGTTTCGACAGGTTTACCATCAAAAAAGTTCCTAGAGGGGAAAACAGGAAGGCAGATGCACTGAGCAAGATTGCATCCACAAGCTTTGCGAACCTGTCAAAATAGGTATTAGTGGAAACGCTGAAGAGCAAGTCCATCTCAGAGATGGAAATATCCATTGTAATAGAGGAGGAAGGTCCTACATGGATGACACCAATAATTGAATTCATAAGCAAGGGCGTATTACCCCAAGAGCAGAAGGAAGCCCGAAGAATACGGCGCACAACACTGAGGTTTGAACTTCGAGACGGTATACTATATCGACGCTCCTTCCTACAACCATGGCTACGCTGTGTCGGACCCCTGCAAGCAAATTATGTAATGCGAGAAATCCACGCCGGTTCATGCAGCATGCATTCAGGACCACGGTCTGTGGTGGCGCGCGCTTTACGGTCAGGATACTACTGGCCCACCATGCACCGTGATGCGCGGGACTTAATAAGAAAGTGCGATGACTGCCAGGTTCACAGACCCATTCCACGCCAACCCCAACAGGAACTAACACCTATTACGGCACCATGGCCATTCTACAAGTGGGGTATCGACATTGCAGGTCCCTTTCCTGTTGGAGCAGGAGTATTGAAATTCCTCATAGTAGCCATAGACTATTTCACCAAATGGATCGAAGCAAAGGCGGTTGTAACAATCACTGGCAATCAGGTAAAACGCTTTGTTTAGGAAAATATTGTATGCCGCTTCGGATTACCTGGGGAAATCATCTCGGACAATGGGAAACAATTATGTGACAACTATTTCAAGGACTGGTGCGAGAAGCTAAATATCACACAGCACTTCGCATCGGTTAAACACCCACAAACCAACGGCTTAGTAGAGTGTGCAAATCGAAGTCTGGGTGAAGGAATTAAGGCACGTCTGGACAAGCACAAAGGAAGGTGGGTGGAATAATTATCACATGTTCTTTGGGCACACCGCACTTCAATCAAAACTAGCACGGGTGACACTCCCTTTTCTCTCGTCTATGGGACAGAAGCCGTCATACCAGCAGAAATTGGGATGCCAACTATTCGCACTACCGAAATTAACATTGTAACCAATAACGATGAACGGCGTATCGACTTAGACCTGTTGGAAGAGAGACGCGAGCGCGCAGCTATATGCGAAGCGAGATCCAAGGCAAAAATGAAGGGATACTACGATGCTAAAGTGCGAAGTGTTTCATTCAGACCAGGTGACTTCGTATACCACGCCCAGGATGCGAGCCACGCAGAAGATACAGGCAAACTTGGACCAAAGTGGGAAGGACCTTATGAGGTCATTGAAGCATTAGGAAAAGGCGCGTACAAGCTGCGTGACATGGATGGCCGTGAACTACCACGCACATGGAACATCTGCAATCTCAAACAATGCTATCTCTAGGAACGACTACGGCCCAGTGCACGGATACTCCTGCACTTTAGTATAGTGTTCAATAAATATACGTGTATTTACATTTTGTTTACTTAGGCAGATGTTTTTCTTTTCTTTTTACAAAAACTTGCAAGTATTAATAAAATGTCGTGGTTTCTAGCTAACTCCACGAGACATTTTAATTTGTTATTTACGTATTATTCATATCTCAACATTGTTTTTATATTATCTTTTGCCTACATGGAACGCATGCACATAATAAACCCACGATGGTAAAAGGATGAGTAAACCTACTAAATAAATCGTTGAGTAAGAGGGTTGCAAACCCATCAACATTGGATCACGCATCCTTGTTAAACACCTTATTTTCAAGACGTTGGAATAAGTTCAATGCACATTCCACGATGGATGCGCAACAATGCATACCATGCGCGTTTAAAAAAACTAGGAATCGAGACTCTTGGCTCCTTGATTGGTGCTGAAAACACAGTCAAGCTTAATCACTCAAGCTAGCCACTTGTGAATGGCTAACCGTAATAAACTTAAAACTGCTCAGAAACCAATACAATGAAGATCAGAGAATATAATGAATTCCCGGGTCGTTAAGTCCCACGGAGACTCAATGGTGTGTAAACACTTGATCAGATGATAGAATGATCACTAAGGATAGTGATCAGTAAAGGTTTTGGATGAGAAATTACACTACTGATTGATTGGAATGGAATGGAATACAGAATTGGAAAGCTCAACAATCAGATAAAAGAAACGCAAAATGTACGTTTAAAAACTACGTATACGTACAAAATAAAAAATGAGATCTAAGAAATAAAAGACCTAAAAATATGAAAATGACATTTTTGAAATCCTAAAAATAAAAGAAAATTATTAGAAAAGGAAAATTATTTTTATAACTATTTATTTAATTATTATTAATTAAAAACTATTTTAAACTATTTATAAATAACCTAAAATAAAAGAAAATATGAAATAAGGCTAGAAAAATAAAACTATGATTCAGAAAAATCTAAAATATTATAAAACTAATTTTAAAATTAAAAATATATTTTTCACACTTTTTATCTAATTATTACTAATTAATAATTATTTAAAATATACTTAAATACTAGAAAATATAAAATAAACCTGGAAAAATGAAATTTTAACTTGAAAAAATCTAAAATATGATAAAACTAATTTTAAAACTGAAAAAATATTTTTTATGCTTTTTAATTATTTATTACTAATTATTTAATACTTTTAACTATTTAAAATTCAAATAAATACTAAAAAGATTAGGAAAATTATGAAACTTTTTCTAAAAATAACTTATGATGACAGAAAAATAAGAAAAATATAAAAATAAGATTTGCTTATTAATAAGATGAAAAGAAAAATCAAAAAGCTAAAAACTATTAAATAAACACTATCACTATATTTAAATTGATGTTTTTCTGGATTTTCTTTTTGAAAACTGTTTAAATACTTAAAATATGAAACTTTAACAAACACAAAAATTTTACAAACTTAAAATAAGCTAATTGAGGGCTTATGAGCTCAACAGTAGCCTTAAGAGCTTATTTTGGTGAATTAAGCTTAAACAAGCTCACATACTGAAACAAAAGTTAAATAAGATGAAAGATACTACAAGCTACTCAAATTAAGCTAGAATACACAGATAAGCACACAGCTAAGATGGAAATAAGCAGATAAGCACTTGTGATCTTGTAGACAAAAGACAGAAATGGGACAAAGAAAAGGCTTATTGCAGCCCTAGCTAACAAGCTAAAAAATGAAAAGCTAAAGTTGGAACTTCAAGATAGCTTGGTTGGCTTTCCAAAGAACCAATAATCACAGGATGAGGCCAACTAATAAGCTATTTGTGAGCTTATCAAATTGGACCTACTCACTGTGCACAGGGCATCATTTCAGAACAGGTACTCAAAAGAATACAGAAAATAAGCACTTAAAAAGCTGATTCAAAGAGAACTAGTATTTTTATAATTTAGTTTAGCAACTAAACTTTGATATTCCAAGAGCTTATATCCTAAATCCCAATATTAAACACACAGTGAAATCCTAAAGTTTATTCAAAAACGACCAAATGAAAATTTGACTTTTTAAGAAAAACTAAAAGTTTGACCAAGATGAACTTTGAATCACTACTACTCACTGATTATGTTGTTTTAAGGTGAAATAAGACTGATTTGAGTAATTTTAACAACTTGTAATCACAAAATCATGACCATGAATTACTAAAATCCAATAGTGAGTTAACAAGATTTGATCAAAAGAGATTTTGACTTATGATGAAACAAGGACTGTGTTTCTTGATTTCTTTGAGTCAATTAGACCAAGTGTGATACAAGATAATAACCAGCAACCACTCAAACAACCTTTAAGACAGTTTAACTCACAAATCCAACCAGGACTTTATATAACTGATTTGGTGATTTTTAGAACAAGACACAGATTTAACCCATTAAACTGATTGCAGACAATGTATTATCATATATTAGAACTAATGAAACATAAAACAACAACATTAACAACAAGAAACTAAGAATTGACAGTTATGCACTTTTAACTGTCAAGATGAAATTTTTACTAAACCCAAATTTAAAAGAACAACTAACTGATTTTAGTGGTTAGATACACTTAACTATATCTAATGAACATAAAGAAACAGAAATTCAAGCTAATGAACAACTACAACAGTAAAATTCCAAAGTGATCAAAAGTGCTTACAAATGGTTATCCAACTGAAAACCAAGAACTAGGAACCAAGAACACTCCTATAGGCTTACCACTAAGCCACTAACCCAAGGCCATCCAAAATTCACCCTGCTCCAGCTGTGAACACCATTTCCATATGATTTTTGATTTTTCACTAATTATTTGGTATTCTTGTGATTTTTCTGTTTTTGATTCTAAACTGGTTTTTAATGTTTCTAAAAGCTTGAAGAAGCTTTCTAGGAGCTTATGTGATCTATTTCAGTCCATACAAACAACTAAAAACAATATTTGAAGCATATGAGATTTTGAAAATAAGGAAAATTTGCATAATCTGAGATATAACTTGATACTTGAATTGAGGTTTCACAAAAGCTTTATTATAACATAAGAACTTGAAATACAGAGTTTTAAGACTAAAACATACACTAAAATTAAAAGTAAGCTAAAAACGACTTAAAATTTAAAGATTACACTAGATATCTTTATACAATGCATCTCAGCTCCTTTTTATAGCCTTTTTGGAATCCTTGTTGACCTCTGATACAATCCCACTCGTTTCCAGCCATTGGATTGACCCAACTCATCATATCCGTCCAAGTGGATTTTGGCGCCAAAAGTCACATAGCAGGTTTTGATATTAATGGGGTTGGTTTGAGTCAATTAAGGGTTTTTGGGTGTTAGTGGAGGTGGAGGGGACAAGGTAAGGGGGTGGAGTAAATCATGGAAAACCATGACTGGTTTTGGAATTACAGCGTTTGAGAGGGAGATGAACAGTGCTGGGCGGTATATTGCCCGTTTGACTTTTGTTGACCGAGGTTTAATAATAACGGGGGTTGGGTTTGGGCCAAAGGTTGGGCCAGCTGGTTTATGGATTGGGTTTAGATATAGGATCCGGTTTGGTGTAGCTTATTAACCCAAGGACCAAACTTGCAAATCTGCCAAACATGAGGGACCAATCTTGAAGTTTTTCCAAAGCTCTCACAAGGACCAAACTTGCCATAAATGAATAGTACAAGGACCACTTTTGCATAAAATTTCGTTTTTAGATATCCAAGGACTAATTTTGCAATTTTCCAAACTTTAAGGACCTTTTCCGCCATTTGACCAAAAACTCATTCAAGGATCATTTTTAACAACTTAGAATATTTCAGGGACCTTGAATGATAAAATTCCACATTTTTGAATTCCAGGGACTAGATTTGACAACTTTTGAAACTCGGGGGACTAAAACTGCCAATTTTGCAAACTTGAATCATTTTTCATCTGATTTTGATATTTTTGCATTTAAAACACCTAAAACACTGATTTGTGATATTTTCATCATTTTGATGCACTTTTGAGTGTTTTCAGATGATTTTGCAGTTTAGATTGTACAAAAATGATAAGTATTTAGACACTCATCAATCCCCCACACTAAGATATTGCTAGTCCCTAGCAATGATTTAGATCTTTAATGGATTTTAAAAACTCTTTACCAAAAGCCATCACTTCTGGAGTAGCCAATTGTTTTGATTCAAGTAAGAACCTTGGTACAACGATAACCAAATGATTTTGAGCAAATCATAAGCTGTAAACGGATTTGATTTGTCTTTACCATAAGCCGTTTGCTCTGGACTAGCCAACTCTTAGATAAACTATCAGAATTATCTTTGGTGAGCTGATTACCAATTATGGATTTTCCACTGCCTTTACCACAAGCCATAAACTTGCGGGCTAGCCAACTCTTCACTTTTTAGGATATGATGAGTTGAATACCATACAATTTTGGGCAAATTGCAAGCCATAAACGGATTTGAGAAATCTTTACCAAGAGCCGTCTGCTCCTGGATTAGCCAATCCTTTTGTCAATTAGACATGGCGGACTGATAACCAAGCTGAGTAAGTGAAAAACACTTACTCCAAAAAAAAAATTTGGCCAAAAACGGGGGAATTGGGTGGATAATATATGATAAAATTCGTGAGAATTCCCCCCCACACTTAGAAATGAATATTGCCCTCAATATTCAAAGTACCAGCGGTTATGCCGAAACAAAGAACGTAAAAGGGAAATAGTACGGCCATTATTTGAAAGATATATATATATATATATATATATATATATATATATATATATATATATATATATATATTTTGAAAAGATTTTATATACAACAGTGTAGGGTAACTCCCCCACACTAGGGTGGTAGAATAGAGAAAGAAGACAGAAATATGAGTGAAAACCCATATGGTGTGTGCTAATGTTTTTGATTACCGAGTCATTAGCTTGACTCGATCCCCGCATTCATTGGTTCATGGGGAAAGTAACGTGGAAAACCAATCTCGATCGGACTTTCATTCACAGTGTTAATAAACACATGAACATCAGAAAGTTCCACTCCGACGAGATACAACCGGTATTGTAAATAGTAGAAACTATAAAGAATTATACCGGGGTCAAAGATGGTGTCCTCATTCCCGAAAGAGAAAAGGGAAAGAGCAACCACACCATTTGTGAAGAATGGAATAAATATGTTCATTACAATGCATGTCCATTCCTCATTAGAAAGAAGCAAATCACCATTTTTGACACTTTTAAGCTTAAATTTGAAGCTTGTATGGTGATTGTCAAAGGAATTTCCGGGAGGGAGGTTTGGGGACGATTCTTCGTTTAATAAACTTTCAAGAAAAAGGATGTCCCCTTCTGGATCCAAGTAATTATCATCAACTCCTGTTTGAATTGATTCATCACTTAGAAAGGCATCGACTTCATTCCAAAAGTTATCATCTTCCTCATCAGGTGTGAGAGAAGGAGTGGAAAAGTCGGAAACAATTGGATCTGGAGATGAAATGGATGATGGATCTTTTGAAGAGAGTTCAGTTTCATCCACAGAGTTAACAAACTCAATACGATAAACTGGTTCCGGAGGTGGGACAAGTGGTGTGCTCTTAGGGCTAGAAATTTCCACCACTTCCGATAAAGTCTCCGATTCTAGATCATCATCATCAAGAATACTCATGACTCCCTTGGTACAACTTTCAAACCATTTGTTTGAACCAGGGTTGATTTTTAGAGCTTTTAGCTCAGCATGTTTTTGGTGACTCCTTTTAACCGTGAAATTAGAGAGTGTTGCATCGATTCTTTTAGATTTTTGATCGATTGTGGCAACACTATGTTTGTTCAGAGGTTTGGAGTTCTGGTTGATATTAAACGTGAGTTCTTCGTTATCAACCCGTATAGTCAACTCTTCAGCAAATACATCAATCAGAGCACGGCTCGTTCTCAAGAAAGCTCTCCCTAAGATGAGGGGAACTCTAGAATCTGCATCAAAGTCTACTACAACAAAGTCAGTCGGAAAGTGAAACTTCCCTACTTTTACCACGACATCCTCTGCTATTCCAAGTGGACGAGTTATTGTACAGTCCGCTAGCTCGAGAGTCATACAAGTAGGAGTAAGTTCAGGGAGAGAAAGTTTCTTCCATACTGAGAGTGGCATAAGGTTAATGCTAGCGCCAAGATCGGCCAAGGCGGAGCATTGAACCATCCCCAAGAAATCACACGGGAGTAAAAACCTGCCAGGGTCTTCAAGCTTTTTAGGAAGCTTCTTGAGAAGGACCGCTGAGCATTGCTCATTGAGAGGGGTTTTAGCCATTTCAGATAACTTATCTTTGTTGCATAGTAACCCTTTAAGCGTGGATACAAATTTGGGCATTAGAACGAGAGCATCAACGAAGCTTATATCAAAGTGCAGTTCATTGAAAATTTGAAAAAAATTTTCCATTTGCTCTTTGTTTTTGTCTTTGAGCTTCTCATCATGCATTCTTGATGGGTAAGGAAGTTGATTAGACTTTTGAGCCGGGATGGAAATCATTTGTGGCTCAGAATTTGTCTTCGGAACTTCGGGTTCCGGACTTAAAGCTTGGACTACCGAAGGTGGGACGTGTGCGGTACTTCGTGGGCTTGAATAATGCACCTTGTCCGTTGTATCCTTGGTAACTTGACTCATTGCCACAGGAGGAGGAGGCATTGGAGTCGTAGGTCCATTGTGTGTCGGAGGTTCACTTTCCACTACCTTTGGGAGAGAAGAAGAAGAAGAGGTAGTAGGAACAGTAGGTCCAGCATATGAAACACCACTTCTGGTTGTGATCGCCTTTGCATCGCCCCTCGGGTTAGCGATCATGTTGCTCGGAAGTTTTGCTGAGCCCGAGGGTTGATCATTTAAAGACTTCTTAAGATCAGCAATCTGACTGACCAACAACCTGTTCATTTCATCTTGGGATTTCATGAATTGCTTCAACAACTCATCAGATGATGGGCCAGTTGGAACAATGGCGGGAGGTGGATTAGGAAAATTCTGGCCTCTAATATTAGGATTAGGGCCTTGATTTTGAAAATTTCCTTGATTAGGATTCGTATTCCCATGAAATTGATTCCCTCGATTGAAATTGTTTTGATTGAGGTTTCCTTGATGTTGGAAACCTTGATTTGGTGCAGGATAGAAATTACCTTGGTTTTGATAACCTTGGTTCATTCTAGGTTGGTTTTGATTCCGGTTTTGCATGTTATGATTCTGGTTAAAACCGGGTGGTGCCTGATTAGTGTTAGCACGGTAGTGTGGTTCATTTTGAGGACGGTATTGATTACCTCCCTGATGTGAACTACCGGCTAGAGCATTGGCTTCAAATGGACTACCATCGGTGGCAGTACAATTGTAGTATGCATGAGGACCACCACAAGTAACACAACTCTCGACTTTCTTCACTTCACCATGTGTTGGTGTCTGTGTGAAGGTCACTTTCTTTTGGTTAGCAAGAACCAAAGCCTGAACAATATCTGTGAGTTTGTCAATCTTAGCATCGGTGCTAGATGTACTTACGGGAGATGAAGAAGAAGAAGGTCCAGCATGAGACTGATATGTCTTTGCTCGGAAAGGGCGGACCTGAGATTTGTTCTCAATGATTTGCAAGGCTTCTTTGGTAGTCTTGCTCAGGAAATTACCTCCCGCGGAGGCATTCAAAGAGTCTTGATTAGTCTGGTTGAGACCATTGTAGAAAGTATCCATTTGCATTAACTCGGTAAAACCATGATGCGGACACTTGCGAAGCAACTCTTTGTAACGATCTCATGCCTCCCCGAATGATTCATCAAATCTCTGAGAAAATTTCATTATCTCATTCTTAAGACTTGTGGTTCGGGATGGAGGATAGAACTCGTTAACGAATTTGGTGACTAGATCCTCCCATGTCTCAATAGAACGAGGGGGTTGTTTCTCAAGCCAATTCCGGGCTTGTCCCTCTAGAGAAAATGGGAACAGAAGAAGCTTGATAGCTTCATGTGGGACATTCTTGTACTTGATGGTAGATGCAATCTTGTTAAACCATCGAATGTGTGCATGAGGATCATCCCGCTCAAAACCATAGAATTGGCTTTGGGTTACTAGATTAAGCAACCCGGTTTTGAGCTCGAAAGTGTCAGCCACGATGGCTGGGACAACAATAGCATCTCCGTAACCCTCGATGGGTGCTTGGAGAAGCTCATTCATGGGCTTATCTTCTGCCATTACGACAGGTGGTGGTGGTAGACGTTCCTCAGTCACGGCTGAAGGAGCAGAACGTCCTCTACGTCTACGAGGAATGTTTCCAAGTTCAGAAAGTGGACTTGTAGAACTGGAAGAACGAGTGCGCATGCACTAAGTATAAAAATCAGTTTTCAAAACAAATGCGAGGCAAAACGACAAGTGAACTTAACCAATAATCACAAATGAAATGGCTTCTTTGAAAAAGGTACACCAAATCACAAGGACACAAAGGCAAGTTTTAAATCTGATGTTCGGGAACTTATTATGGTCACACCCCCAGTTAGTAGGTGTACTGCCTTGATTTGCGGTGGTTGATTTTTATGTATTAATTAAGTACCACTGAAAAGACGTAGGTAAAGATTTGTGCAAAGGGTTTAAAAACTTTTGGACAATATTTTTGGTATCGTCTCGTTTAACCAAATCATATCTCTTTAAGAATCACCTCAAAGAAAATACAAGATAGAAAACGTTACGATTGTTTTGTTTTTTTATGTATTTTTTGTGTTTTTAACACTTTAGGAAAAGTGTTAATGAACTTTTTGATATTCTATATAACTTTACAAAAAAAACTTTTTACAAATGGTGGGTTATGTGCAAGAATGGGTCTGAAAAAGGGATAACACACGCTAAAGCCTCCCCGGCAGCGGCGCCAAAATTTGATTGGTGCTGAAAACACAGTCAAGCTTAATCACTCAAGCTAGCCACTTGTGAATGGCTAACCATAATAAACTTAAAACTGCTCAGAAACCAATACAATGAAGATCAGAGAATATAATGAATTCCCGGGTCGTTAAGTCCCACGGAGACTCAATGGTGTGTAAACACTTGATCAGATGATAGAATGATCACTAAGGATAGTGATCAGTAAAGGTTTTGGATGAGAAATTACACTACTGATTGATTGGAATGGAATGGAATACAGAATTGGAAAGCTCAACAATCAGATAAAAGAAACGCAAAATGTACGTTTAAAAACTACGTATACGTACAAAATAAAAAATGAGATCTAAGAAATAAAAGACCTAAAAATATGAAAATGACATTTTTGAAATCCTAAAAATAAAAGAAAATTATTAGAAAAGGAAAATTATTTTTATAACTATTTATTTAATTATTATTAATTAAAAACTATTTTAAACTATTTATAAATAACCTAAAATAAAAGAAAATATGAAATAAGGCTAGAAAAATTAAACTATGATTCAGAAAAATCTAAAATATTATAAAACTAATTTTAAAATTAAAAATATATTTTTCACACTTTTTATCTAATTATTACTAATTAATAATTATTTAAAATATACTTAAATACTAGAAAATATAAAATAAACCTGGAAAAATGAAATTTTAACTTGGAAAAATCTAAAATATGATAAAACTAATTTTAAAACTGAAAAGATATTTTTTATGCTTTTTAATTATTTATTACTAATTATTTAATACTTTTAACTATTTAAAATTCTAATAAATACTAAAAAGATTAGGAAAATTATGAAACTTTTTCTAAAAATAACTTATGATGACAGAAAACTAAGAAAAATATAAAAACGAGATTTGCTTATTAATAAGATGAAAAGAAAAATCAAAAAGCTAAAAACTATTAAATAAACACTATCACTATATTTAAATTGATGTTTTTCTGGATTTTCTTTTTGAAAACTGTTTAACTACTTAAAATATGAAACTTTAACAAACACAAAAATTTTACAAACTTAAAATAAGCTAATTGAGGGCTTATGAGCTCAACAGTAGGCTTAAGAGCTTATTTTGGTGAATTAAGCTTAAACAAGCTCACATACTGAAACAAAAGCTAAAATAAGATGAAAGATACTACAAGCTACTCAAATTAAGCTAGAATACACAGATAAGCACACTGCTAAGATGGAAATAAGCAGATAAGCACTTGTGATCTTGTAGACAAAAGACAGAAATGGGACAAAGAAAAGGCTTATTGCAGCCCTAGCTAACAAGCTAAAAAATGAAAAGCTAAAGTTGGAACCTCAAGATAGCTTGGTTGGCTTTCCAAAGAACCAATAATCACAGGATGAGGCCAAATAATAAGCTATTTGTGAGCTTATCAAATTGGACCTACTCACTGTGCACAGGGCATCATTTAAGAACAGGTACTCAAAAGAATACAGAAAATAAGCACTTAAAAAGTTGATTCAAAGAGAACTAGTATTTTTCTAATTTAGTTTAGCAACTAAACTTTGATATTCCAAGAGCTTATATCCTAAATCCCAATATTAAACACACAGTGAAATCCTAAAGTTTATTCAAAAACGACCAAATGAAAATTTGACTTTTTAAGAAAAACTAAAAGTTTGACCAAGATGAACTTTGAATCACTACTACTCACTGATTATGTTGTTTTAAGGTGAAATAAGACTGATTTGAGTAATTTTAACAACTTGTAATCACAAAATCATGACCATGAATTACTAAAATCCAACAGTGAGTTAACAAGATTTGATCAAAAGAGATTTTGACTTATGATGAAACAAGGACTGTGTTTCTTGATTTCTTTGAGTCAATTAGACCAAGTGTGATACAAGATAATAACCAGCAACCACTCAAACAACCTTTAAGACAGTTTAACTCACAAATCCAAACAGGACTTTATATAACTGATTTGGTGATTTTTAGAACAAGACACAGATTTAACCCATTAAACTGATTGCAGACCATGTATTATCATATATTAGAACTAATGAAACATAAAACAACAACATTAACAACAAGAAACTAAGAATTGACAGTTATGCACTTTTAACTGTCAAGATGAAATTTTTACTAAACCCAAATTTAAAAGAACAACTAACTGATTTTAGTGGTTAGATACACTTAACTATATCTAATGAACATAAAGAAACAGAAATTCAAGCTAATGAACAACTACAACAGTAAAATTCCAAAATGATCAAAAGTGCTTACAAATGGTTATCCAACTGAAAACCAAGAACTAGGAACCAAGAACACTCCTATAGGCTTACCACTAAGCCACTAACCCAAGGCCATCCAAAATTCACCCTGCTCCAGCTGTGAACACCATTTCCATATGATTTTTGATTTTTCACTAATTATTTGGTATTCTTGTGATTTTTCTGTTTTTGATTCTAAACTGGTTTTTAATGTTTCTAAAAGCTTGAAGAAGCTTTCTAGGAGCTTATGTGATCTATTTCAGTCCATACAAACAACTAAAAACAATATTTGAAGCATATGAGATTTTGAAAATAAGGAAAATTTGCATAATCTGAGATATAACTTGATACTTGAATTGAGGTTTCACAAAAGCTTTATTATAACATAAGAACTTGAAATACAGAGTTTTAAGACTAAAACATACACTAAAATTAAAAGTAAGCTAAAAACGACTTAAAATTTAAAGATTACACTAGATATCTTTATACAATGCATCTCAGCTCCTTTTTATAGCCTTTTTGGAATCCTTGTTGACCTCTGATACAATCCCACTCGTTTCCAGCCATTGGATTGACCCAACTCATCATATCCGTCCAAGTGGATTTTGGCGCCAAAAGTCACATAGCAGGTTTTGATATTAATGGGGTTGGTTTGAGTCAATTAAGGGTTTTTGGGTGTTAGTGGAGGTGGAGGGGACAAGGTAAGGGGGTGGAGTAAATCATGGAAAACCATGACTGGTTTTGGAATTACAGCGTTTGAGAGGGAGATGAACAGTGCTGGGCGGTATATTGCTCGTTTGACTTTTGTTGACCGAGGTTTAATAATAACGGGGGTTGGGTTTGGGCCAAAGGTTGGGCCAGCTGGTTTATGGATTGGGTTTAGATATAGGATCCGGTTTGGTGTAGCTTATTAACCCAAGGACCAAACTTGCAAATCTGCCAAACATGAGGGACCAATCTTGAAGTTTTTCCAAAGCTCTCACAAGGACCAAACTTGCCATAAATGAATAGTACAAGGACCACTTTTGCATAAAATTTCGTTTTTAGATATCCAAGGACTAATTTTGCAATTTTCCAAACTTTAAGGACCTTTTCCGCCATTTGACCAAAAACTCATTCAAGGATCATTTTTAACAACTTAGAATATTTCAGGGACCTTGAATGATAAAATTCCACATTTTTGAATTCCAGGGACTAGATTTGACAACTTTTGAAACTCGGGGGACTAAAACTGCCAATTTTGCAAACTTGAATCATTTTTCATCTGATTTTGATATTTTTGCATTTAAAACACCTAAAACACTGATTTGTGATATTTTCATCATTTTGATGCACTTTTGAGTGTTTTCAGATGATTTTGCAGTTTAGATTGTACAAAAATGATGAGTATTTAGACACTCATCACTCCTTACTATGATATTTACAGTACGCTGAATATCACACCATATACGATTATGTTAAAAATACTTAAAACATTATAAGTATGATAGTTCATACATAATTATGAACTCCAAATATTCGTTGTGCTTATACAACAGTTTGCTTCTTAGACAATAAGCACATTTTTTATGCAAAGACAGGTAACTAAGTACAAATATTATAAGTCGCAACCACATTCAACAAAAGTAATATTTCATTAAGTACCATCCGTTCTTACAAAATGATATTTACAACACAAGTTACAATCTATATGCTCCTACAACGCCTAAGAGATGAGCTCCCCACACGGCTTGCAGCGTCTCGAACCTCGTTTAGCTTCTTCAACAAGTTGGAGTCTTGGCGGGATACCGTGGCAACACTAACCGGTACCCCGTCAGACCTGGGGAGATGAGCTGCGCCAATACCGCACAAAATAGCCTTGCCTTTAACACCTTCCTTCTTGGCAAGTCTTGTAGCATGAGCTTCCAAGACTTGCTTTAAAGGAACTTCCTTCTCCAGGGCGAAAGGATTCAAGATGTCGCGGGGGCGAGCAAACACAGGCACCTGCAGCTGGGACTCATCAGGTTTCAAAAAATAATCAAGTTGTGCCTCCGCATTTTCAGCACGATGTCGAGCCAAGGTTAGCCCCTCCATAGTTACCCCTATGGGATAATCCTGGTCGCGCTCCAATTCAGCAATTAGAGGAAACTCCAACAACTTCATCTTTTCCATTGCGGCAACCAGATCATCATACGCATGCTCATTATAGCCAGGTACCTTATCAGCAGGCACCTTCAACAGATCAGCCTCATGGAGCTCCTCTACAGCTTCTGCCTTGCCCCGCGCCAACGCGCACTGCACAACCCCCCAAACGCGTCCACTACCTCCTGCGACTCCAAGGTACTGAGGGCAGCAAGGCGCAGACCATGGCCGATGAGCCACCTGCGCTCAGCGATAGAAGACATGAGCTGGGGATATAACTCCTCATCATACTCAATGCTGAGCTTGCGCAACTTCATCTCCTGCGCTTCCAGTGAGCTTCCCACGGTTGCACCAAAATCCCCTAACTGCGAGAGCAACTCGTCCTTCCCCTTCTCCAGATATTTCAACGCCCAGTGACACGAAGCCTTGTAGCCCGCTGTTGCAGTGCGCTCCTGACTTATTTGGCTCAGCAGTAACATCTTTTCTTCTGAAAGTCTTTGGGCATATGAGCTCATTGCCTCTGCTTCAACCTGGGCACTGGCCAAACGTGCCTCCAGAAACGCAATTTGTTGGTCCTTGTGTGCCAGAGAGCTACCTTCTGTAGAATGCCTTGCCTTTAGCTGCGCAGCCAACGTGGCTTGGTGCGCAGCAGCCGACACCAGATCATCAATAAGCTGATCCATGGGTGCGCTCCCGGATGCCAATGGCTCAGCGCTTTGGCTCTTTGGTTCAGAAGATCCAGCGCGAACAGGGATAGCTTTGGGGGGCGACTCCACAGAGTGTTCAATACTGCATGCAAAACAGAGAGTTAGCAATTGTTTCATAACATACAGGGAATGCGATAAGGGCTTTGAAAGTAATACTTACTTGGGTGGAGCAGTATCCTCGGAGCGAGGGGATGCAACATCACTTGATGACGACTCCACGTCAACAATGACAGGACGCTTCTTCCTGGAGGATCCTGCGCCATCGCCACCAAGCGCTCTCTTGCGCTTCAATCCATGGCTTGCTCCTCCTCCTCTTCTTCAATGCTTTCAGCCACATTGACGTGCGACGGCTCCACTAATGGGGAAGGAACCCTCGGGCTAGGCACGCTTTGTAGAGGAGTCGCCTCCAGCGCCACGGAAGAACTACCTCCCGTCTCTCCCAACTCCATCTCTAGGGTACGCCCTGCCGTAGCTTCAAGAATGGGCTCCTCCCCCGCTCTCAACGGACGCATCCCTACATTCACCTGGCGCGGCTTCGCCAACTGTACAACTGCAAATAGATCCATCTCTGTGCAACATAAGACAACAACAACCAGGTTACTAAAAAGTACAAAGGAAAAAAGAAAGGCTTACATTAATAAAGTAAAGTAATACGAAAGGACGAGCACCCACCCTGGCCATCCGCGCCTAAGAAGATTGGCACCTCGTCAGGTCTGCCAAAATAATTGCGACTGATGCCCATGTGCACCAAAAATTCCTCGGGGTAGGAACTGATGGGAATACGATTGGGGTTTATTGTATTTGCATCATCAGCGCTGTATGATCCAGTGAGGGGGCGCTCATCCTTTGGTAGCGAACTCTGGGTGTAGAAGTCGAAGCGCTACGGGAACAGCGCTTCATCAACCCATTTTCCCTCCAGTCACTAAGCGCGTCCAGTTTATCGGTGTAATATTGCGGCCCCCCGGCACGCTTAGCGAACGAGACCCACCCATTTGACCACGTTATGTGGTAAAACGCGCGGAATAGGTAGATAGTCGGGTTAATCGCCAATAGACGGCAATTAACCTCGAAATTTGTTATTTTTGCCGCACCTATATAGTGCAGCTGGGAAATGTGCAGAAGATAGTAGTTTAGTACGTCGCACAAGAATAAGGCTAGGGGCACACGTTGATTCGCAAATTCGAAAAAACGTGTCTATACCCCTACCTTCTCTGCGGGGAAATCCGCTATCGACGCCTGCGCTGCCGGAACTTCCGGATGCAGCGCGAGTGGGATATAATAATCCGAGGTGAACTGACGAAGTTCATCCTCAGTCAGGTCGGAGGTAAATTCAGACAAAACACGGACCATGATACAGTTTTTAGAAGTGCACGCGCGGTTACCTTTAAGATATTAGGGGTTTCTTGGTTGATGGTTTGGAGCTTTTTTAACAATGGTGGAAATAATTTTTACTGTGATAATCACAGTAGTAAGGAGGCGAAAGGATATATAGGTTTTTACATCCACACGATGATCGCCACGTGGATCTCACTATCTCTAAATGAGTGGATAGGATCTGTTGACGTGACACAGTTACAGTTACTTTCTCACGTTTTACGAGGCATTCTTTTGAAATATTTTGACTAGATTCACCATGTATTCTACAAGGCGGGAAACTTCTTTAGCTTCTCCGCTACGCTTCGAAGAATTTAGGTATTACATTTATTAGTTTAGCATCCGCAGGTTCTCCCCGCGCATACTAGACTGGGGGGACATGATGACGTATAGTCCGCATTCGGGTTACGAACCCGACAAAGGACTGCTACTAGCAAGCCCAACACGATTGGGCTTGTAACATATTGGATTTCACAAACACATCACATAAAAATATATGGGTCGAATTAATTTAAGGTTCTAGAGAGAGAAAGTGGAAGATGGGAGCCTTTCTAGAGAGAGAAAGTAACAAAGAAAGAAAGGTTAGATTAAGTGAAAGGTCTAACCCTCTACCTTGGAAGGTAGAGGGTATTTATAGTTACATACTAAATGTCCTCCTTCGGACTGTGGATCAGGCATACAGTGGGTAAAGACCCGTCCGTCCTCCACGGTGTTGTACTAAACTAAATAACTAACTAAATAACTAGTAAATAACGTAATGTCTACGAGCTAACATATGCTAGACTAGAGTTGGAGTGACCGACTCTTCACTATGGATTTTCTAATTCCTAACAATCTCCCCCTAAGGGAGGTCACCCCATGATTTACATTTTGAATCCTAGCATTCTATCTGTAAGATATAGGATTTCACAAACACACTAAACCATGATCAAAGTGGGGCGTTCAAGTATGTTTAGAGAGAGAAAGTTCTAGAGAGAGAAAGGGAAGAGAGTTGGGAACTATGTGAAACAAAGAAAAATGGTATTGAAGCTCCAACCCTCTACCTTGGGAGGTAGAGGGTATTTATAGTGTCTTACAAATAAACGCCACATACGGGCTGTGGATCAGGCATACAGTGGGTAAAGACCCGTCCATCCTCCACGGTGTTACTAAACTAAATACTACTTAACATCAAATAACTACGACTACGAGCTTTCTAACGATTACATATACTTGAGGTGACCGACACTTTAACTACTGGATTTTACAAATCCTAACAATCTCCCCCTAAGGGAGGTCACCTCAAACACACATTAAAATTACGTAGAATACAAATAGATATTACATAGAGATTGTTCTTGGATTCTTGTTCATGTTCTTTGTTATGTAGCTCGTAGTCTTTGATTCTTCATTTTCGCATGTTTGGATAATCTGAGTGGAGGTCTTTAACTGATCCACGTGATAATGAGTTTTGAGCCAGCTTTGAGATCATCAGCCACATTAATCTCTGACTCATCCATAGTGGTGTAGTGACATTTGGACCGACATGCTCATATTCTGGATCATGATATATTCTTATCAGAGTAGCGGAAGCTTTCGTTGATTCATGATATTGGCAGCAGCGTAGCAGAAGCATGGAGTAAAAATATCAGAGTCATTGATGCACTAATCATGATTTCTTTGGAACTGAATGTGTTGAGTGAGCATGCGGCTATGGATTGACTGCTTCATTCTGATCAGCTGCAAACGTCGGGGTGTACCTGCATAAGACAGTTAGCAATAAAGCGCACGAAAGTGTCTTTGATCACTTTCGATGAATTGAGGTACACGGCCCACGGTTCCCCATTGATTAGTACATGTACTGCCTGTGATCAGGAAAAATTCCGAAGAATTTCCTTGACAGCGTTTCGCAGCTGCTCTAGCTGTTCTCAAACCGGAACGTCTCATAGAAGACAACACGGAGTGAGTGAACCAGCGAATTGAGATTCACTGATTGATGAAAAGAGATTTGAGAAACAATCGTGTATTGCTCAATAGAAATTTTTTTTTTGCAATACAACGAAGGTTTTACTGAAAATCAATTATCAATCGTAAACACCTTTTATTTTGAGAAATTAGTACACAGTCGATGTGCTACAAAAAAGAGTTTTTAAGCACAACGACTGGTTTTTCAAAGGTATCCGTTAATCCATAACCTGAACCAGGAGTGATTCAAAAGATTGAATCGCCCCATTGTTTCTGTTCAGTTGTCACATGGTTGATCTATTGGATAGATCTCACATGCCACCCACCAGGAGCTTGTTTGATGTTGGCTCCAGAAGGCTTTCCATCTTCATTGTGAATATGTTTGTATATCACTCAGATGTTCTGGCAATACCACATGGATAATGCGTAGGACTCAAGGTATAATCTCTCTTTCCACATTGTGTGAAACATAGAGTCTTCACTGAAAGTCTCCTAATGAGATTTATTGATGATCTCGTGGCTCTAGACTCAATTTGTGCATATTTGGTTCCTAAGCCGGAGACTAGGGAGAGGGTCTCCTTCTTCAATATCAACAAACTCTAAGAGAATGTCGATAGATAATGTCGGTTCCCCGTGAGAATGAAACAAGCCCTTTTTAAGAGGAACTTGAGTGGCTTGGGAAGTTGTAGTGCAGTGCGTCACTGGGTCCATGACGTCTTGTCTTCAATACCGATGTTACCTTGGTAACCACCAGTAGCATATGAATTGAACCCGGTTTCTGCCCTAAGGTTGAATAAATAGAGGGCTATTTCTTTTCACCCTTTTTCACATTCAATTCTTTTTCATTCTTCAACCCCTTCAGTGCTTACCAAGACTTCATAACCAGAACCATGTTGGGTTAATTCCAGTACTAGCTCAGTCTCAGTCCGCACTCTTTCCATATCTCATTTTTCTCCTTTTATCATCATACCTAAGGACTTCTATACTAACTAGTGGATTGTCCCTGGGTAGATCCTTCCGGTTTTGGCGGATCATGGGACCTCAACCTAACCTTATCATCCTTATATCACCGTACATAAAGTAAAGTTGGTCGGTCTTTTGGTATTGTTCTTCCGCCTAGAAACCAATTGAAAACCATTTGAAAATCAATCCAGATACTTGTGATATATTATCAAAGCATTTTGTACCTGAATTGTTTTGATATTTTAGAAATGCTCCCCCTCAACATATGCATAAAAATTCAGAATTTGTTTAGCACATGGAGGCAAGAGATCTTTGAACTCGTTGGATTAAGAATGAAAAGGTCCGATCTTTTGATTAACATTTTCTAAAATGATCATCATCACTTCCCAATCAATTTGATTAGATAAAGCATTTTGAGGAAGGATGAGGTCTTCAAAAGTTTGCTCCCCCTCAATATGTGCCTCGAAGTTTGAAAGAGGAAGGATGAGGTTTTCAAAACTTTGCTCCCCCTCAATATGTGCCTCGAAGTTTGAAAGAGTTTTGCACATATTAGAGGGAACCTGCACATAGAGACAATTCAATAACGTTTCAATAATTTGAGGTTTAAAGTAGATGCTCCCCCTTAACATGTGTATGGAAAATTTGAAATCGTTTGTCACATGCGGGGAGGAAAACATGCTAAACACTTATGAAACCATTTATCGAGTTATCAGTTTAAATCCAATTTAAATCACAAATTCTCCCCCGATCACAATTATCAAATCATTTGAGATTTGTGATCTCTGTAGATTTAAATTAATTTTGAAAGCTTTTAATGAGAATTGTGACTTGATTATGAAAGACGTTTTAACTGATAAGGATTGGATTTTGAGACTTTAAACTCCATTGATTAAACATGCATGATTATCTTTTGAAAATATAATAATAGCCAAGGTCTTGAACCAATTGTATAAAATATTGTAAAATAATTAGAGTAGACCTTGCTCATTTAAGTGCTAATTGTTTGAGAAGAACACTTTTTGATTTAATTGAAAAATCATTCTCCCCCTCAATCAATGACGAAGGTTGTTGATTGATGGATTGAGATTTAGACACTTGATAAGTTCTTTTGATTTTCAAAAATAGAGTCCGAAGTGTTTTCAAAACAATTTTGTTTTCATTAGATGACAAATATTTTTCAGAAGAATCATTAGAAGGAAAATTATTTGAAAGGAAACATTTGTCTTGTTAATGACAAACATTTGTTTTTAGAATCAGAGCATAAAATTTGAAACATGAGTTAAAGCATGGCTCTGTTCTTTACTTTTAAAACGGGTTACTGCCTAAAATGACAATAAGCCACCATTTTTCTCCGCCTATTTTTTTTTTATATGCAAAAACTATGTGCATTCGAAGAACATCTAAAAACCCGTGACATTCTTTGAATGTCAACACAAAGTCCGTAGATGATATCGAATAAGGAAAAACATGACAAAATAACAATATTTTTGGAATTTTACAAGATTTTCTAATTTTTATGGATTTTGAGAATTTTATATTTGTTGTAAATATAAATGGGCTTATGTCTATTCACATTTATCTCTAGTGGGCTATAGGGTTTGAGATGTATTCATCTACCCTATATATATAATCCACTTGTAATATTGGTTATAACTTAATAAGAATCATCTCTTCCTCCTCTCTCATTCTTGTGTTCTTGTACATTATTATACAACACGTTATCAGCACGAATGTCTCAAAATAAAGAATGAAGGAACACTCACCATTATAATCGAGTAAACCACCCAGTTTCATGCGGTAAGTCTTAGATATCCAGTATATTAATTTAATCCTACCGTATAATGTTGAAATTCCAAATGGATCTAGAACAATAAATATAATTCATATTTACGTGTAAAGTTTTAATGTGATTAATATATTGTTCTTGTAAATTAAAGCTAAGGTAGGGAATAATTGAGGTATCGTGATATGACTAACTTTCGTTTGCAAATAAATGTTCTAGTTACAATTTTGTTGTTCTTGTAAATTAATAATAACATATAAAGAACTTTCGTTTGCAATATTGATCTAGATCTGAAGTTTCAATTGAGGTATTGTTTGATTATATGTTAATCTAAAATTGTTTTCATATGCTAAAGTTATATGCTGAATAATGAACTTAAAAAGTAGTAGATCCATATATTTATTTATTTTTCAAAACCAGCATATGTGATTCGATCTACCACTACACGCTTGGCCACTTAAAAAAACCATTATGATCTATAAGCGGAAATTGAAAAAAAAGAAAAGATAAACACTATTTGTAGATCATATATATCAAGATCAGATAGAACAATATTAATGATTTTATGATAAAGGTATATCTCGAGATATACATGTTTCACATATTTGTTTACTGCTAGTATATGATTGTATAAGATATCACCTTTTAATTTACGTGGAAATACGAGACGTGATAAAATGCTCGCAATATTACTGTATAAGGTTATTCCTTGTATTTTCTTTTATTTATTTATAGATTTATGATTCGTGACATATGTTCATGTTTTACATGAAGAAAATCAAAGTAACATAATCTCATATTATGTTAACGGAAAAAAAAATTATTAGAACCTCAAGTTCTAATTTGATTCAATTAATAGAATCAATAACATAACTTCGTGTTATGTTTAAAATTAAAAAAAAAAAAAAATAGAACTTCAAGTTCTATTATGATTCACTCAAGAGAATCAAAAGATATCATAACCTCATGTTATGATGGTTATGATTATTATAGAACCTCAAGTTCTATTATGATTATAAAATGAAAATACAATAATCTCAAGTTATTGTTAAAATGTTCAAATATGATTCTATCAAGTGAATCACGATAACATAACCTCAAGTTATGATTATTTTTGTTTAAAGCCTAATGTGCTTTGATGATTCCCTCAAGTGAATCATAATAACATAACCTCATGTTATGTTTTGAGAAAAAAAAAATGGTATAAAAGAAAAATATTTTTTTCTGAAAGCTCGCTCTATTGTATGCACCTCATGTTGCAAGAAAAAAAAAAGTGTAAGCGAGTTAAATCTCACAATTTTCAGTGTTATATCTGAACAAATAAAATTGTGATTTAAATGATACTGATGAAGAGATGTTTAAGAAAACATTCTTTATTTTCAAAGTCTCGAACATGCTTCTATATTAGCGATATCGAGAACATGGTTTGAAAAGTATCATGAGATATTGTCAAATTCTCATATTAAATAAAAGAAAAACTAATGAGCTTTCGACGAAAAATATAAAAGTAGTTCAACTATTCGTCCATTCCTTAAAATGAATGTGACAATGATGATGATATTTATCATGGACGTGGTCGATTAAATAATCGACATAAAGATCTCTATTCCCTTAAGTGAATATGATGAATTGATCAACATATAAATCTCCATTCCCTTAAGTGAATGTGATGAATTGATCAACATAAGATTTTCATTCCCTTAAGTGAATGTGATAATCTAATGATCCACGCTTATAGATCATTTATCATGGTCATGGATATGGTCGAAGTAATATGAAAAATGACCAATCACTACAAGTGGTAAAATAAGAACGGAGCAAATAAAAATGTCATGTATAAATAAAAATAAGTGTGTCAAATGTATTACACATTATCTTCATAGATGTTAAAATCTATGCTATATTGTGAGATATACATGAATGCTCCAAGTTGATATGTCTTCTGTTATGGGTTCCTTGATTAAATTTAGTTGGTACTAATTTTTCAATAAGTTAAATGAAATGTTAGAAATATTGATTTTGTTCACATGTCCGATTTGAAGTTCTCAAACATCAAATTTTTTTTGTTTGTTCCTAATACTTGTGTAGATTTTTGATGTTAAGATCTATTTTAACTGTAAAATTTTTTAATAAAACCCTGTCTTTTTCGTGAGGATCTCAAAAGGGAATACTTTACGATGAAAGATTCATTAAATTATGGTAAGATCTCAAAAGGGAATACTTTACCACAAAAAGGCAAGTAATATTCCCAAAAATCTCGCTATGATTGTATGCACCTCAAGTTGCATTAGATAAAAAAAAACTAAGTGAGTTCGGTCTCACAATTTCAGTGTTAGATCTGAATAAAAAAAGAAAATATATAATGGTGAAAGATCCGTTAAATGTATGTCAAAATCTAAAAGAAATATTTGACCATCATAAGCAAGAGATTCTTGCATATGCGAGCACATTTTTCGCAATATTAAGTTGTACATCTGAATGATGAAAAGAAAAAATGCGATGAAATTGTTAATGCCTCGAGTATACTTATATATCGAGAACGATGCTTTGATATAAAAGAAATGGGAATGTTTGAACAAACACGATAAACCCGTTTACTAAATTTTCTCCATATTGTCGTGTTAAAAGAAACTGGTTGGAAACCTCAAGTTGCAACATAAAGATCCTCATTCCCTCATGTGAATGTGATAATAAATGGTTAAAGATCATTTATCATGGTAAATGCTATGGTCGAGGTAGTATGACAATGACAAACCACTAGTAGTGGCGAAAATACAAAAAGAAAGGAGCAGACAAAAATGCTATTTATGCAAAAATGCAATGTGATGTATATGAAATCCAAGTGTGTCAAAAATATTACACACTATATTCATATATTTAAAAAGCTGTGCTAGCGCATTTTGCTCCACAAAAGAAAGTATAAATTTGTCATAAGGAACGCAATTCAATATTAATGATGTAATGTATTCTCTTGCATCTTCCTCGACATGCATTATACATAAAATAGTGAATGATAATCACTAGCCATAACATATGTTTATGGGCCATAACTATAATATTTGGTGGCATGACCGGTTATACCATTCCGAGTCGTTAATGATGTGAATAACTATAACATAATAAGATACTTTAATCTTATGTTATTTCTCTCAAAGCAAGTTGAATATTCAACCATCAACTAAATTGGGGATTCAATCCCTCAATATTTTGGAAAGAAAACAAGTGGATGCATGTAGGCATACACATCAATCGGATGAACCATTTAGAGTTTAAAATCGATGCATCGTCTAAATGGTTATCAAAATCGCAACTTTAAGTTTGCATGATTAATAGCTCAATACGAGCCTAACATTCCAGAGTAAGTATTTCATCATGAAAATGCGATGAATTACTTCTAAATTATCAAATGAAACTGAGAGAAAAACTTGTGTTGTTGTATGGGGCCATATTATAATATGCACAACAACAAAATTAGCATCATGCCAATATGTTATTATAAATCCTCTTTTTTTTTATAATTGGTGTTGGTTATAAACCAAACATATCCTATTTTTGTTTTTGTGTGCAAATTTCTCCACCTAAATGCACATATATGGGATATAGAAGAAGGATAATTCCTTTAGGAGGAGAGAAGAAGTAGCTGAAAATTCGGAATGAATTATCATATTCTATTGATCCTCAAAAGAAATTTTATGAATTTAGATTCAATGAATAATCTAATTGCCATACATATAAATTGGCCAAAAATAAAATAAAATTTTCAGCTACTCATGCTCCAAGTTATACTTTGTCCCTCAAAGGACATTGTTTGTTATGCCATGCCTCAAGCATGATAGACTAATCGATTCCAAATAAAATCCTCGATTGGAGCATGAAAACAAGATGGTTGTTCGAGGTATAAAAGACCCCATGATAGTCTCATAAAGAGACACTAGACATGAAGGTTTCAAACGAACCTCAAATAGCTAATGAGATCTCAATAATTCTATGATGTCTAAAATCATATGGAATCGAAACATAAACGACATCGATAAATTTGTTTACATACAATATAGCGCTTGCTATTATGCATAATGAGTATCATAAATCAAATGTTATTCAATGAAACGACTGGCCAACATGAAAAGACGCAATCTCATGAAAATACGAGAAGTCTTGGGACATGAAGTCCGTACACATAAATGTGTAAAATCTATTGGATATGCATCGGTCTTTGTGTGAAACCGAAATAAGAGTTCTAAAGTTATCTGCTTTAAGATATGAATTGTTGAATAAATATATTCACAAAATTGATTATTAAGAGGCAAATTGTCTCGAGGTGGATGTAAATATCTTATTGATATTTTATGAGACAAATAATCTATAAGTGTTTAATTCACTTTAAATGAGTTTTAGATAAAGCTCGCATATTCTAAGAAGGATCTATAATGCTTTAAGCCCTCAAGCATGTCTAGCAACTTCAATTTTTTGAAGAAATTAATAAAGTTCTCAAGAACTCTACTTGATCAAATTGAATGAATCCTTATATGGATAAAAATCATTTGAACGCATATTATGTGAATTGTTTGTTGCACATGTCTCCATAAAATGGTTGGTTCTCAAGTACCATACATAAGTGCAACTGAACCTTTAATAATTAATATGCGTCAAGAGAGTGCATTTTTTCCTTTTTAATATTTTTTTAAGCAATGTATGTTTTCGAACCAATGCATTTGATATTGGGTTGGAAGCTACACATATTTTGTCATCTTTGCAGGACATATTCTTAACATCAGTTATTCAGTGGACTTTATTACAAAATCTTTACCGTAAAAGAATGTCTGAGCAACTGCTTCAGAAGATTGATATTCGAAGCTTGAAAGATATACATTAAATTGAGGAGGAGTATTATACGCACTGCACTCTTTTTCCCTTCATCAAGTTTTTTATCCCATTGGGTTTGTTTTTGATAAGATTTTTAATGAGGCAGTTTACAGCGTATAATAAACGGTGAATATCCAAGGAGGAGTGTTGTAAATATAAATGGGCTTATGTCTATTCACATTTATCTCTAGTGGGCTCTAGGGTTTGAGATGTATTCATCTACCCTATATATACAATCCACTTGTAATATTGGTTATAACTGAATAAGAATCATCTCTTCCTCCTCTCTCATTCTTGTGTTCTTGTACATTATTATACAACAATATTTTTATATTTTCTTTTTTTTGAAGGTTTTTCAAGTTTTGTATTTTGTTTTTTTAAATAAATATTTACAGGAGATAGATGAGGGAAACCTTTTACTCCTCTTCTTCCTCTTGAAGACGTTTGAGTGTTTCCGGTTGCAGACTCTTAAAACCAAGACGTGGAAGAATAAACTCAAAACGTTCTCTAGGAAGAGTTTTGGTGAAGATGTCTGCTAATTGGTATTCAGTCCTCACAAAATAGAGTTCCACTACACCATTTTCCACTTGCTCCCTGATGAAATGATGTCGAATGTCGATGTGCTTTGCTCTTGAGTGTTGAACATTTTTGCATGAGAGAGCAATAGCACTTTTATTATCACAGTACAGAGGGATTCTGTTGAATTCAAAGCCATAGTCAGATAATTGGGATCTCATCCATAGGATTTGAGCACAACAAGATGACATGGCTATGTATTCAGCCTCTGTAGAGAAAATAGAAGTACTCATTTGCTTCTTTGACGACCGGCTCACAAGCTTATCACCCAAAAACTGAGCACCTCCAGACGTACGTCGACGAGTATCTTGACACCCTGCATGATCTGCATCTGCATATGCTGTTAGTGACATACCGGTGTCCTTTAGGTACCAAAGTCCCATATTGATGGTTCCTTGGAGGTACCGAAAGACCCGTTTAACCGC
This sequence comes from Chrysanthemum seticuspe, assembly GCA_019973895.1. Taxonomy (NCBI): domain Eukaryota; kingdom Viridiplantae; phylum Streptophyta; class Magnoliopsida; order Asterales; family Asteraceae; genus Chrysanthemum; species Chrysanthemum seticuspe. The sequence goes on along the minus strand of BPTQ01000003.1, from coordinate 217,624,807 downwards.
TTCAAGGTGCTTTTTGGTAGGCTTAGCCTGGTATCTAGCACACATGCATACAGCGAACAAAATATCAGGTCTACTGGCTGTGAGGTACATCAGGGATCCGATCATGCTACGATATTTTGTTTGGTCTACCATGATCCCTGAGTGGTCCTCATCCAGTTTAGTACGCTCAATCATGGGAGTGTCAACAGGGTCACTAGAATCAAATCCAAATTTCTTTAAAATCTCATTTGCATATTTAGATTGATTTATAAAAATGCCTCCGGAACTTTGTGAAATTTGTAATCCCAAGAAAAATGACATTTGTCCCATCATAGACATTTGAAATCTGGAACCCATTTCATTAGAAAAACGATCACATTCATTGGGGTCAGTCGAGGCAAAGATGATATCATCAACATAAATTTGAACGTGAATTAAATGTTTGCCTGACTTCCTGGTGAACAACGTTGGATCAACTGCTCCTTTGCTGAATCCGGTAGATAGAAGAAACTTTGATAGCGTATCATACCATGCCCTTGGAGCTTGCTTTAAACCGTAAAGAGCCTTCTTCAAACGATAAACGTGAGTAGGATGCTCTGGATTCACAAAGCCTTCAGGTTGGCTGATGTAGACGACTTCTTTAAGATCTCCGTTAAGAAACGTCGTCTTTACATCCATCTGATAGACTACCATGTTCTTACTAGCAGCATTAGCCAAGAAGATTCTGATTGCCTCGATACGAGCAACAGGAGCAAATGATTCTTCAAAGTCAATACCTTCCTCCTGACGGTATCCTTTTGCAACCAATCTAGCCTTATTCTTTAATACATCGCCATGCTCATCAAGCTTCACTTTGAAGATCCACTTTAGAGCAATGATCATAGCACAATCTGGAGCAGGTACTAATTCCCAAACATCAAGTCGATCAAACTCAAGAATTTCTTCTTGCATGGCATTGAACCAGCTATCTTCATTCATGGCAGTTTTAACATCTTTTGGTTCCACCTTAGAGAGTAAGGAGTTGAAGAAGCACCATAAGGCATCGGTTACAAGTTGTTTCCATGTTGATACTGGACGAGAGGGGTTTCCAATGATGTTGTCCAATGGATGATCATGAGTCCATTTCCTAAGGTGTTCATGTGGTTGTTATTGAGGAACTGAAGTAGCTGAGTCGATTTCTCCTGATGAAGATGGTTCTGATGATGATTCAGGAGCAAATATATTTTCAAACGGAGCATCTTCAGGAGTAGCAAAGGGATTAACTTCATCATTGATGCCGGAAACAATTCCATGATGTACATTTGAAGATTGATGATTTGTTGATGAGACAGAGTGATCAGCAGCAGGCGCTTCTTGACTTAATGATATTGAAACTGAAGGGTTGATTTCATTCACAGGAATAGGAGCAGCCTCTGTTGATGGATTTGACATTTCATCAGCATTTGGTTCATAGTGTTCATCGAACATTGGATCAAACAATTTCTTTAAATCATCTTCAGTTGGAGGTACATATGGAGTTGCTGGAGAGGAATTTGGTACAAGGGATGAACCAATGGGACTGTTTTGCAGTGCGGGTCCAGAACTGGATTGTCCAGGAGCCATTTGACCGGTCAGCTCATCGAACGTAACGTGAATTGTTTCCATGATATTTCGGGTTCTCTTGTTGTAGATTCTGTAACCCTTCTTGTTTGGTGCATAACCAACAAAAATTCCAATATCTACCTTTGCTCTTAATTTACCTAGGTCTTGACCGTCATTCGTTGGATAGCACAAAGTACCAAACACACGAAGGTAGGAGAGATTAGGTTTTCGTTTATGAACAAGTTCATATGGAGTTTTTCCATGAGAGGTATGAATAAGGGAACGATTTTGGGTATAGCAAGCAGTGGCAATGGCTTCAGCCCATAGAAACATTGGAACCCTTGAATAAATTAGCATTGTTCTTGCGGCTTCCACAAGAGTTCGATTTCGTCTTTCAACTACACCGTTCTGTTGAGGAGTTCGTGGAACACTTCTTTGATGACTGATTCCAACACTTTCATAAAACTGAATTAAGTCTTTGTTAACAAACTCTGTGCCATTGTCTGTTCGAACAATTCTGACTGTATTGTTGAGTCGAACCTGAAGCTGTTTGATTAGTTTGATGATGACATCTGGAGTTTCATCCTTAGTCCTCAAAAACTTTACCCAAGTAAATCGTGAGTAGTCGTCAACAACTACTAGAATGTATTTCTTCCTATTAATGGTTTGCACTCTCATTGGGCCACACAGATCCATATGAAGGGTATGAAGAACTTCCATTACTGAGTTTGTGGGTTTTGGTTTGTGGGCATGTTTCGTACTTTTACCCAATTGGCAAGCTGAACAAAGATGATCTTTTTCATATTTTAATCTGGGTAAGCCTCTGACAAGGTCCTTTCTGGAAAGGTTATTAATGGTGCTGAAGTTCAAGTGATTGAGACGACGATGCCATAACCATGACTTTGTTTTAGAAGCCTTTGACAGTAAGCAGATTGGAGAAGACTTCATCATGTCTTCGATAGAGATGGTGTATAGATTAGAACCACGAGTACCTCTTAATAATTCCACACCATCAAGTTCTCTAACGAAGCAAGTATGTTTTCTAAAGGCCACCTCTAGATCGGAATCACAGAATTGACCAACAGAGAACAAATTATGACCAAGACCTTTCACATAATATACCTTGGAGATTACACTTTTGCCAACTACATAATCACCATAACCCATAATAGCTCCAAAATGGTCGTTCCCGAATCTAACTGTTCCGATGAATTTACTCACGAAGTTCATGAGCCGCGACCGGTCTCCAGTCATATGCTTGGAACAGCCTGAGTCCAGGTACCACAGAACGATTTGAACGATCTGCAGTTGAACACAGACAAGAATGGATAACTGGATAATTGGGATCCCCATGCAAGAATGGGTTCCATTTGGTTAGTAACAGTGATTGGAACACCCACATCAGAAATAGAAACATCCATATCAGAAATAGAAGCAATGGAATCATTATGAATAGATGCAGTACTAGTGTCCGTATTTGACCTATTCAAAGTGTGTTCACTTCTTAAGGGAATAGTTCTACCAGTAGGCATCCATTTTCTAGTGGGCATTGTCTGATTAACCTTATGGCCAACAGGTATCCATTGATAACCTATCTTACTAAATGTTCTTCCTGTGGGTTTCCACTATTTTCTAACTTTCTTTCGCCTTTGCCTTTTAGCCTACTTAGCATGATTTTTAGCATTAACAATTTTAACTGGCATTTGACAGTATTAGACAAAACATTCACACCACATTCATGATTAGTAACAGAATTCAAGCAGACATCATTACATGGTTTGCATATAGTATCAGAATTCGAATTAATTACAGTACGCCTATGGCTAATACTAGAATCAACACGATTCATTTTATTCAACTCAAACTTAAAGTTCCTAGGTTGGTCTTCTACTTTCTTCCAATGCACATTCTTAGCTTGCGAGGTCCTATCATTCCTTGTATTGCCTTGAGACTTTGACCTGCTCACTTTAATGTCACTGATTACTCCTGTAGAGGGAATTATGGGAACATTAGTTGATTGATCTACTTTTTGCATTTCCTGTTTAGATGTGATGGGATCTGAACTACTTGAAGGTATACTAGAGTTCACATTCATAACATTGGGCATTGAATGAGTTGTATACTTGGCACTAGGCATAGAACAAGGTATCAAGGGATTGGCTTGCTCACCTAAGGTTTTAGGGCATATTGTAATTAAGCATTCTAAAAGTTCTTGAGATCGTTTGGCATATAAGCATGCATGGCCAGTTGCATTATCAAGTGGTTTCTCTAACTTATCCTCTTCTACAATCTCACGGAGACATTCTAGGATGTCCTTAAGGTATGAGAAATATGTTTGAATAGCAAGTTTGTTATTCCTAAGATGAGGAGGAACATATTTCACAGACAAAGCATTTTTCATGCAGACCTGCACCTTTGAAGCACCATTCTCCCCATTTGTCATTGGCATTTTCCCTTTTACCTGACTCTTCAGATTCTCAATTTCCTTTTGCAATGAAGTTATTTTTTCATTATTTTTGTTACGAGTGACTTTTATTGACTCAAATAACTCAGTGAAATGACGTTTAACCTTTTCATTTTCTTCTAGAAAACTTTCATTTTCCTTTTGTAAAGCATTAACCAAGTTTTGAAGATGAAAATTTTGAGAATTCCGAGAATCTAAAGGAGGAGGCATTTGGGAGCCAGTCACATTGTTCATTTCACCCTTTAATTGAGAAATTTGGGCTTTCAGTTTTCTGATCGTGTTACAGTGAGCTTGAATCTGTTCATCACGTTTGTTTATTTCAAAAACTGCATCAAACTCTGGAACATCTGAGGATATCTTGATGTTTGAGGTTTTAACATTTTCTTTGAGATGTTGATACTTTAGATGTAAATCAAAATGTTCAACTTCTAGTTTAGAAAAATGTTTTACCAAATTATCGTGATCATCCTGTTCAATTTTCTCACTTAGTTTAGCGTTTTTGATTTCAAGCTCAATGACACGATCATGGGAGACTTTCAAAGCAACAGATAATTCATGAAATTGAGAAGCAGTAATGGAACAATTAGTGGCAGTATAGAACACATCTTGAGAGATACATTCAGAAATCAGATTCTCATTTAAGGTATGCAAGTTCTTCCTCTCAATTATCATTATATTTTAATCCTCGCTCATAGTCACTAACCTCAACAATCATTGCATCAAATTCCTTTTCCATTCCTTTAATATCTGTATCTATCCATTTTTTAAGACTCTCAAATTGATCTTTTAGTTGTTTAAAGAAGGGCATGACCTCAGTTAAATAACATTTTTTTGTTTGCTCAAAACCCCTTTCCCATTCAGTTATCCCAGTGGGTGTGATCCTTTTCTTACAAGTTTTCTCAAAGTCAACAAATAATTGAAATATAACATATTGACTGATTAAGGTCTTGCTCTTAGTGGCAATAGTTCTTGGAACTAGATGCATTGGTGTATTTGGAGGATACACAGTCGCTGAAGGCATTTTCCTAAGGGGAGGGTTTGTAACAACAAGATTCTATGCTTTTTGCTTATCTAAATCCTTTTTCCAGAACACTTGTTTGGGAGTTAACAACGTTTGAGGCTTAAACTTGTTCAAGGAAATCCAGTTTTCCTTCTTGTAATCATGGGGTTTGATGGTTATGTTTTTCTCTTTACATATAGGGTTGTTGAGTTTTTTATTCATTTTCTCCCTAGTGACCTCATCTGATTTCTTATCTTCCTCAGTGCACTCAGCGCAACTAGGTTTCTGTCTAGGCTTAAGGATTTCATTGCCATCATAAATTACCTTATGTGCAGTTCTAGCCTTTTTAATGACCTCTGGATTTGGTTCCTCAACAAGGGGAATGCTATGCTTATCGCTACGAACTCTATGCTTAGTGATCAAGTGAGCAGTCTGAATGGTATTCCTTTGTACGTACAACTTATTTTCAAGCTTGTTTTTCAAAGTTTTTAGATTGGAAAAATCATTCAAAAGTTTTGATTCCTTAGCAGTGAATTCTTGCTTAAGCATTTTAACATTTTCTTGAAGTTCCTGTTTTTGCTTAGTAGTTTTAGAAAGCTTTACTTGTAAGGAGTTTAACTCTTGTTTTAAGACTTCTTCTTTAAAGTTACTTTTTCTAATAACTGTACGCATTTGGTCATCCGTCTCCTACTCACGGGTGGTTAATTCAAACTTAGCTCGTTGTTCGTAAATAGCAACACGTTCTTTATAGGCATTGAGTTCAGAGATAACAGAATTATCAGGGGCACATGCAGTGTATTCATCAAAGGCATAGTCATCATTGACTGCAGAGGATGCATCACTTGGTACACTCTCACTTTCACTTTGTTTCACATATTGATCATATGGGACAACATTGATATTACCCATATTTTCAATATCTGACTCAATAGTTTCAGTTGATTGTACTTTGTTATGCATCTTTTGCACATCAGCATCATCGTATAGTTTTAATACCTCAGAAATAATTTTTGCTTTGGATGGAACAGCTTGTGGTGATGAAGAGACTTTAGAAGGGACCATTGGAGAAATGCTAGCCATGAAAATTGTTTGTGCAGTAGGTTCATCATCAACGTCAGAGTCGTATGCATCACAATCAGCGACTTGAAAAGCATTCTGATGATTGTGGCCTATCTCCTGAATTGGCTGCTCATCCACATCTGCATCATATGTCTTGGCATTTCCCTCAGCAAGAAACAACAGCTCCTCTTCATCCAAAGCTACACCATTATCCTGAGCTTGCACAAGCAACATCTTATCTCTGAAGTACTCTGCATTCTGAGGGCGTTTTGGCGATGTGTAGTTCCTTGCAATATGTCCCTCACCTCCAAAGTTGTAGCACTTGATAGGTTTTGCTTGTCCCTGATTTCCATTCCTTCCCCTATTCTGATTTGCCACATATCATCTACCAATTCCACCTCTTCCTGGTTCATACTGCCTTTCTTGAGCTGGTTGTACCATAACATTTCCAACTCTGACCAAAGCATGATTGTGTAGATTGGATGCAGTCTTGATTTCATTATTAGTGTGAAGTTTGTTAGTGTGAGGAGTGAAGGTTAAGTTTTGTTTAACCATAAAAGCCAGTTTATTGACAAAGTGTTCCATGACTGCATTGGCATCAGGTTGTTTGAAACTTGAATCTAGAATGACTTGAGATGCTTTAGTAGTAGTTCCATCATTGGTGTAGAAGGCTGTTGAATCATTTGATGAACTTGTTTCTCCCTGGTTGGTTTTGAACTGATCAAGAATCCTTTTTTCAAACATAGTATGTCTCTCATTCTGAAGAAGGAATGCATAAAGTTGCTCATAGTTTGTATTCTTCAATCCTTTGGTTAGCTTCACAGAAGTGACAAACTTGTGCCATTCGGGATTCATGTTGTTCACAAATTTAGAGTTCAACTGAATGTTTAGCATGGTCATTCTGATGTTCCTCATGTCATTAACAAGCTTGTGGAATCTCACGTAATACTCATAGACACTCTCATCTGGTTTCATCTTGAAGTGCTCAAATTCATCATAGAGTTGTAATTCTCTGTCTTCCATAGTTAATTCAGAACCAGAAAGAAGCATCTTGACATTATCACACACTGCCTTTGCTTCAATGTTGTGATTAATAAGCTTGTAGATGTCTTTTGGAAGACCTTGAAGTATAATGTTAGAAGCCCTGATATCTGCATCGAATCTCTTTTTCTCCTTATCATTAAGCTCATCATACGTCTTTGGTCTGTCAATTCCGTAGATCATTGTTCCATCTGCAGCTGTATCAATTAAGTCTCTAGTAGTCTCAATCTGATAAGGTCCTTCATCGATTGACTTGAGAATGTTGACTCCATTTTCTTTTCCCAAACAGTACAATCGGATTCTTTGTGCCCATGAGTCATAATCAGTTCTGTCAAGCATAGGTGGACGTGTATCTGACCCTGCTGCTTGAACGTCCTCCGCTACGGAAGAACCATTAGTAGGAACGATGTTTGCCATGATTACAAGTTCTATGGGATTTTACTATTCTTTGATTAAACAGGGAAATTGATTCTTTCACGGGATTTTACTAAACCAAAAGAACAACCGTAAGAATGTGTCACGAAGAAGTAACAAGTCTAAATAGACAAGTGGCTAAACACTCAACTCGCTTAACTATCAACTCGCAAAACAATCAACTCGCTTAAAGAAGCAAGTCGCTTAAGGGGTCAACTCGCTTAATAGCCAAGTCGCATATAGTATCAACTCGCAACACAATCAACTCGCTTAATGAAACAAGTCGCTAAATAGCCAACCCGCTTTAGTATCAAGTCGCAACACAATCAACTCGCTTAATGAAACAAGTCGCTTTAATAATCAACTCGCTTAATAGCAAGTCGCAAACAGACACAACTCGCTTAACCACCAAGTCGCTTAAAAGCTTAACTCGCTAAATAGCCAAGTCGCATATAACAACTCGCATCCAGTAACAAAGCAACTCGCTTTGAAGAAATGTATATCCGAGACTCAACTCGCTTTGTACAAAGTTCAAAAATAACCACTTTATCAATCAAAAACAACCAAACCACAATGATTTAAGCCTTCCAATTCAAAACTTAAACAAATATGATGATCGTAAACACAAAAGTACAAGCAAAATTCAAACTTTAACACTAGAATTTGTCCAAATGAATCAAACTCTTCTAAACACTTAATACCCCAAAAACCTTATGAAATCCACTAAAACAAAGAGCATGAAAGATGAGTGATCAAACCATGGCTCTTGATACCATTTGTAAGATATAGGATTTCACAAACACACTAAACCATGATCAAAGTGGGGCGTTCAAGTATGTTTAGAGAGAGAAAGTTCTAGAGAGAGAAAGGGAAGAGAGTTGGGAACTATGTGAAACAAAGAAAAATGGTATTGAAGCTCCAACCCTCTACCTTGGGAGGTAGAGGGTATTTATAGTGTCTTACAAATAAACGCCACCTACGGGCTGTGGATCAGGCATACAGTGGCTAAAGACCCGTCCGTCCTCCACGATGTTACTAAACTAAATACTACTTAACATCAAATAACTACGAATACGAGCTTTCTAACGATTACAAATACTTGAGGTGACAGACACTTTAACTACTGGATTTTACAAATCCTAACACTATCTTTGTCTTTATCCTCGAGCTCGTAGACTTCAATTCTTCAATGTCCGCAGTCTTTGTGCTTTAGCAATGATTCTTCAAAGTCCAAGAGCTTTGTACTTTTAGTGGAGGTCTTTGTTTTGATCCACGTTTGGTGATTCATTAAGCCAGGTTAGAGATCATCAGCTACAACAGATCTCTGGCACATCCATTATAGCATCGCCATTATGTGAAGTTGTGACTTTCGGACCGACATGCTCACATTTTGGATCATGATATCTTCTCATCAGATTTGCGGAAGCTTTTGTTGATTCATAATATTTCCAGCAGTGTAGCAGAAGCATGGATTGAAAATATCAGAGTCAGTTGATGAAGATATGCACTTATCATGATTTCTTTAGATTGTGAAAGCGATGTGTGAGCATGCGGCTATGGATTGACTCCTCAATTCTGATCAACTGCAACCGTCCAAATGTACCTACAAAAAACAGTTAGCAATAAAACACAAGAAAGTGTCTTTGATCACTTTCGTTGAATTGAGGTACACGGCCCACGGTTCCCCGTTGATCAGTACAAGTACTGCCTGTGATCAGGTATGATTCCGAAGAATCTCCTTGACAGGGTTTCGCAGCTGTTCTAGCTGTTCTCAAACCGGAACGTCTCAATGAAGACAACACGGAGTGAGAGAACCAACAAATTAAGATTTACTAATTGATTAAAAATGATTTGAAAACAATCACGTATTGCTTGAAGAAAGAGTTTTGCAATACGACGAAGGTTTTATAAGAGAAATAAAATTTCAATCATAAGTACCCTTTTAATTTTGAAAACTTAATACACAGTCGATGTGCAATAGAAAAGAGTTAGAGCACACCAACCGGTTTTTCAAAGGTATCCGTCAATCCATTTCCTGGACCAAGGTTGATTCAAGATTGAATCGCCCCATCGTTTCTATCCAGTTGTCACAAGCTTGATCTTTAGAAAAGATCTCACATGTCACCCACCAGGAGCTTGTTTGATGTTGGCTCCAAAAGGCTTTCCATCTTCATTGTGAATATGTTTGCATATCACTCAGATGTTCTGGCAATACGACAAGGATAATGCGTAGGACTCGTAAGATATAATCTCTCTTTCCACATTGTGTGAAACAGAGAGTCTTCATTGACAGTGTCCTAAAGAGATATTGTGGATGATCTCTTGGCTCTAGACTCAATTGTGCACATTTGGTTCCTATGTCGGAGACTAGGGAGAGGGTCTCCTTCTTCAATATCAACAATCTCTATGAGAAAGTTGATAGATTATGTCGGTTCCTCATGAGAATGAAACAAGCCATTTTAAGAGGAACTTGAGTAGCTTGGGAAGTTGTAGTGCAGTGCGTCACTGGGTCCATGATGTCTTGTCTTCAATACCAGTGTTACCTTGGTAACAACCAGTAGCATATGTATTGAACCCGGTTTCTGCCCTAAGGTTGAATTATTGGAGGGCTATTTCTTTTCACCCTTTTCACATTAATTTCTTTTTCATTCTTCAACCCCTTCAGTGCTTACTGAGACTTCATAACTAGAACCTTGTTGGGTTTATTCCAGTACTAGCTCTGTCTCAGTCCGCACTCTTCCCATATCTCACTTTTCTCCTTTTTTCATCATACCTAAGGACTCTACACTATCTATTGGATTGTCCCTGGGTAGATCCCTTCGGCTCTGGCGGGATCGTGGGAACGAATACCTAACCTAACCATCGTTATAACACCATGAATAAAGTAAATTGGTCGGTCTTTTGGTATTGTTTATTCTTCCTTGAAACCAATTGAAAAATCATTTGAAAAATCAATCAAGGTACTTTTGATACGAGATCAAAGCATTTTGTACCTTAATAGTTTTGATCATTTAGAAAACCTCCCCCTCAACATGTGCATATGATTTAGAAATTGTTTAGCACATGGAGGCAAGAGAACTTTGAAATATTTTCTTTGATCACAATTTCCATGGAAAAAGCCATTTGATTTTCTTTGGTAAATTCTCCCCCTCAATATGTGCATAGGATATTTGAAATCATTTTATCACATAGAGGCAGGAGTTTTTTAAAGTACAACCACGATCACAATTTGCCATAGAGAAAACCTTTAAAACTCAATCAAGGTACTTATGATAAAACATTGAAACCTTTGTACCTTGATAGTTTATTTTCTTTTGAAATGCTCCCCCTTAATATGTGCTTCGAGATTCGAAAGCGTTTTAGCACATATGGGAGAGCTGCCTGCACTTTGAGTCAAAACGATCACTTGTTATCAGATTTCATATTTAAATCACATTTTCTCTCCCGATCAAAAATATCAAATCCTTTGAGATTTTGGATCCCAAGTGATTTAAATAGGTTTAGAAAACATGGGAGAAAACTGTGTTCAGATTAATTTAATTCTGATAAGGGAACAGATTTAGACATGAAAAGATTGTTAGTGTTAGGTATGATAAATTTTTAAGAGATCTTTTAGGTATAATAAAACATTTTCACAATCAAACAAGAACAGAAAAAAATTTCATTTTGAAAGACCTTTGACCTTTGAAGAAAATCATACCATGACATAACATTAAATCTTTAGATCACCACTTTTTGTTGTACAATCCGGACTTTTATGAAGAAATATTGTTTGAAAATAATTTATTTTAAATCACTCTCCCCCTCAATCGATGACCGTAGTCGATGATTGAGTGACTTATAGTTTTGATACAATGAAGTCCGGTGGTTTTCAAAATTTAGTCCAGTTTATTTTCAAAAACAATATTTTTCCATTTTCAAAACAATTTTAATCAAAATTTTCAAAATTGTTTAAAAATGGTATCATGCACAAAGATACGTTAGGTGGTTGAGAAGCTTCTGTTGATGCTGTAGGGCAGGAAGAAAATCGTCTGCAGATGCAGTGAGACTTCTTACGTTGCATTTTAATGCCAACTGAGGTCAAATTAAGCTCCGTTTCTTCAATCACTTAGAAGAAAACCATTTGCTGATGCAGTGAGACCTCTTACGTTGCATTATGCCAACTCTACATAGAAGTCCAATTAAGCTCCGTTTCTTCATTTGTCAACCCAATATATAGTTACCCTTTCCTTTCGGCATCCAATCATCATCAATTGTGGGATCCGGATCGGGAACATTCTTATATACCAATATACCTGCATACGTTAGTATACACAAACAGATATATGGTGGTCGACATCACCCAAACAGCAATCGACTAATTAAAGTCAATCCAACATATCAATCAGTTCATATAAGGCATGGGATATGTGTGTTCATCAAACTCTAATCATCTAATCTTAACAATCATATCTTGGGTACCTAGTCCTTCAACATAGGTTAACATCATTTTCAATTAAGCACGTAGGATAATTAAGAAGGTTCATTGGATGATATAAGTTTGAAAACATTCTCCCCCTCAATCAATGACTCATTTTATGAAAAGATTAAAAGCGCTGAAGTCATTGATTGAGTTTTGCAAATTAATAAAAATTCTGAAACTGATTGATTTTGCAACTCATTAACCACCATTTTGTTAAAACAAATATTTTTCTGAAGAATTTTTAGAAGGAAAAATATTTGAGTAGGAACAGCAGTCCTTCGACATACTTTCCTTATTTTGTTATTGGATAAGTGCACGAAATATTTGAAAATTGTTTTAGCGCAGCACTTTCCTTTCTTGAAGAACGGGTTGCTATCAGAAATAATAGCAAACCATGGTTTAAGCGCGGGTCACAGTCTGAAGTAACTGCAAGCCATTGTTTTGAGACATGTTTAGAAAGAAATATTTACACCTCGAACTTCATCTAAAGTCCCGTGCCATTATTGAATGACATTTATAAGACCGTAGATGTTATCGATACCAGAAGACATGTCTTGAGAAAAAATATTTTTGGTATTTTTCAATTTTCTGATTTTTATGGGCTTTTGATGATTTTATATTTTTCTATTTTGATTTTGTTGGTTTTATATTTTTGTATTTGGTTTTTGATAAATATTTACAAAGATAGAGAAATAGTTTAAGAAGATGATGATACGAGTACCGAGATAAGGAAATCGTTCAGCACTTTGTAGAAGATAGAAGTCATCATCTCTTAAAGTTTTACCACCAAAGCTTTCGAGGCTCTTGAATCGTCGTCAGAACTTGAGCCTTCAAAGAGTGAATCTTTGGTAGCTTCCACTCAAACCGACAAACTAAGAGTAAAGACCATTTCCCCAAAAAGTAGAAATGAATGAAAACAGTCTCATTGAATGAAGCTCTGCACCTCGAAGAACACGAGAACACCAAAGTAACAAGTTGAAACATTGATCGTCTCAGTGGTTATCAAATCCGGAATAACTGATGAAGTCCAATCTCATGAACCTGTTGTGCGTCCCCGATGTACACATTACTTTTCGAGATTGACCAGTTGTCAATTCAGAGGAACAATACATCAACATCTTCATTTTACCTAGTGCATTCCAGATAACTTCCATATAACCAATCAGCCCATAATGTACACAAGTACCCAACCAGAGTAGAGACAACGACATCATAGTAACTGGTTGAATCACTGATCTTCTCTGCGGATGTCAACTCTGGAATAACTGATTAAGCTCGATCATGTGAATATGTTTTGCGACCCTGATGTACACATATCTCTCCCCTGATGGTTGCAATTTCATCGGAATCATCATTACATTGTGTACATGAAGCACTAACCGGAAGCACTTTATCATAAATCATATAGAAGATGTCGATACGCAATATCATCTCACGTACCAAATATTCTTCTCACATTTCTTCCAACTGAACGCTGAAGTAACACATACCAAAAGTCTCCAGAGACCATTTCCCCCAAATAGTTGGAATAATACATCCTTCCCCAAAATAGTTGGAATAATATATCCTTCCCCCAAATAGTTGGAATAATACTCCAAAGGCTACGAGTTAAACACTGAGTTTCTCTACGGTTATGACCAGGTAGAAGTGTTAAGTTCATCATGTGTACTCGTTGTGCTTTTAGATATATGTCTCCTTCCCCCTTGCTGGTTTTGATACCTCAGAATCAGCAAAGCATAATATACCCATAAACATGAAATATTCAGAGAAGAACTCAAATAGCCCAAATGAATCCTGTGAGAATCAACTGCTACAGAAACTCTCTCTGACTATCTTTATCAACCCATATGTAGACAATTTGAAGTGACCACTGTTGAAGAAAACCTGATATACCAAACTTGAAACTGAAGTCGAATTCCCCGCATTTGTATCTTAAGCTTGCACTTAATGTTGGAAGAACGGTGTTGAGAATCTATGCTTCAAGCAAATCTCTAAGTACTCACTACTCAAACAAAGTATGAGACATTAACACCTCTTGAGATTATCCACCAGCTAA